>VXBW01001787.1:286887-498060 GCA_013400375.1 Thinocorus orbignyianus
AAGTTGTAGTCACTTCCCAAACTTATTATTATTTTTTGCCTGATCTGGACATTCCCCACATTTTTGACTTGGGTCAAAAAGACCCAAGTCCCTCAGCCTTTCCTTGTATGAGAGTTGCTCCAGGCCCCTAATCATCTTTGTAGTTCTCTGCTGTACCCTCTCCAGCAGTTCCCTGTCCTTCTTGAACCGAGGAGCCCAGAACTGGACACAGTGCTCCAGATGGGGCCTCACCAGGGCACTGACACAAGGCAAGGGAAGTTTACTGATGTGTTGATCAGAAACACCTAGTGTCATATAATACAGTATTTGCTTTAGTCTTCTCATGTCAGTATCATACATGCAGTGGGATAGTTGAGGAGAATTAAAAATATAGTAAGGATGACTAACTAAACCCTCAACATAGTTCAACAATTTCTCTTTCTTTTTAGGGTTTGGGTGCAATTTTTTAAATTTGCTAGTTCTGTACTGATATAAAGTTTAAACATTGTTAGAAATAGCTGAGATAAGCTTTAATTCTAATACTCAACTACTACTGTTTTAGTTGATAAAGCCAAAAATAAAAGTATGTATTAAGCTCTGATTCAGCATTTCTTGCAAGAATTCCACTGCAGGCTGAAAAGAAAGGTTGGTATTTATCAAAGAGTTTTATGTCCCCAAAGCTTCAGCAGGGTCACGTGATAGAAGAGGAAGCTAAATTTGAGCATTACATCATAAGAACTGTCTGTCATAGATTCAATTATCCTGAGGCCTCTACACTTTCTAGCGGCATCTAAGAGCTCTCTTTTCCAAATTAATCTTTTTAGCTTCCTAATAAAAGTTAATTTCTGCTCTTACCTATAGTAATTCTTGGAGCTTTAGTGATGTAATAAAATTTCTGCAACTGACACAAAGCTTTCATGTTATATGAATAGAGAATATCTTTTTATCTCTATAAAGCAAGCTGGTTCGGGGTTAGTTGGTTGTTTGGTTTTTTTTTCTTTTTCTGGAAACTGGCACAGTAATCATTGCCAATCTTCGTGAGAACTGAGCACCCCAACTCTCCCAGCCTGTATTCATAAGAGAGGTGTGCCAGCCTTCTGGTCATCTTTGTGGCCCTCCTCTGGACTTGCTCCAACAGGTTCATAGACAGGTGTGTTGTAATGAGACTTAACAGGAGTTTAAAACAATCAAAGCATTTGTTACTTAAGTTTCCCCGTTTCTATGAAAGAGATATTGGAGGGGGGCACATCATAGTGATAAAGATAGGTAATGGCAAAATTCCACGGTCCTCATCTCCCACTGTCTTTACATCTTGTCTGGTGATTGAACACATGATGAATTGCTACCTTTTTGTTCTGTAGAGAGTGAGGGAAATTGGTGGCTTAGCAGTATTAGGAAGCTGAAGCTATCCCTTCTTCAGGATCTTAATTGCTAAACCTGGTATTGGGGAAGGGACAGGCACACATACTTGGGGACAGGCATTTCCAGGGACAGCCTGTAGTTATACCTGGTTAGATGTAGTGGGAAAACATATCCTGAAAGATGTGACTGTCTTAACATGGCTGCTGTTCCTCTCCTTTTCTGAAACCTACCCAGATTCAGTGTCATGACCTTGTATTTTCTTAATCTTCCATCGTGGCTATGTTCAGTCATGGAGATGGGGAACAGTAATTTTGCTGTCACCACTGAAGGTGGCAGAGCTTGATAACTGCTAAGAATGCAGGACATGAGCTCCTGCTATCTTTCCTTTCCCCACATCCTCTTTTTTGCCTTCACTTTATCCCTAGTCTTTTATTTCTTTGGTTGTTTTTTTGTTTTGGTTTTATTTGGTTTGGGGTTTTGGTTTTTTGTTTGTTGGTGGTTTTTTTTTATTTTTAAATAGCTAGCCAGGACCATCCCCTCCTCAATGCTGCAGTTGTCAGTAAGACAATCAAAGACAAAATGTTAAACCTGGTGTGGTACTGTGTAGTAGGATCATGTGCTCTGACTATTTCTCCACCAGTGAGCTTGCAAATGAAAGTTGGGACTGAAACTGTATTTTCTAAACTTCCTGAAGTTTTCTGTTGTTTTTAAATGTGCTTTTGCTAAGAAAGTATCATTGGAATAGATCAGCAACGGCTCCAGACTAATTTTGTCTCTCTGCAGATTAGTTGAATTGACCCTAGCTCTGACGTTATCTAGAAGATGACAAAACAGGATTTTCTTCTATCAAAATAACAAATAATAGGAAGGATACTTCAAAAATTAGGACTTTATTTAAAATGTTATAATTTGGATTCTTTCAGTATCTTGAAACTTCTATACAATTAAATTCTTTGAAGTTAATACAACAGTTTCCTAAAAGAAAGTTCATAACTAGCTATTCGGTGTAGTTTAGATGGAGTGTTACGTATCTCGAGAAAAGGACAAAATATGTAGTGAATGAGCCAGTTCCACTAGAGGGCACAGCTGTGTATAGAAAAACCAAATAGAGATATGCTAGTATTCTTTTCTCTGAAAGTGCACGTATCTTAAATGAGAAAAATGTTACTGATAATGTAGTAAGTACAATTCATGGCTTATGTCGTCTTAGAAGAATACCTTAAAAAGCACTAATGGTTGGAATGGCATCAGGCTCAGTATGTAGTGGCCACTTGATATTTGAGATAGCCACAGTGTTGCTTTTCTAAGTTTCTTTCTCCTGATTAAGCAGGATGGGGAAATCTGTGTTACGCTGTCCTGCTTGTATTTTTATGGGTACTGCCAATGATCTTTAGAAAAAAAGCAGAGACGAGGGCCTCGTAGCAGAATACTAGGTTACACTGTTTCTGAAAACTCTCACATTGTCACTACTGTTGAAATCATCTAAGGGATGTGCTTCATAACAATTGATTTCTAAAGAAGCTGTGCTGTTATGTCTTTGGGAGGAGGATCCCATGGTCTTACAGAGAGCAGCTGCCTATATCAAGAAGGTTTAGCCTGTTAATTAGAAGATGTACTTGTGTACACTGCATAACTAATCTTGACCCTGTTGCCAAGGAAATTAAAAAGATGTCTTAAGTAGGAATGAATGCTGTACAATAATATTTGGAGTAGCATTAAGTAGTTATGTTGTGCCTGCATATGCTTTTTGTTGTTGTTGTTCTTGTGTGTAATTTTACTAGAGTAAGCATTGTATCATATGATTAGATGTTCCCCTAGGCTATAGAGCTTAATTGGTTTGTTTAAGGAAAAAGTCGTGTGTTTTCCTTGTTGCAGTGCCAGAAAATCCGGGTGTGACTGTAGCTACACTTAGAGGCGGTGGAGGGGGGAGGAGGGGAGAGAACTTTAGTAAAGCATATGTCTTTTTCTTTAGTAAAGCGTATGTCTTTTGGAGGTGTTCCGGGAGGGACTCACTCCCCTTCTATTGCTGTATGCTGTGTCAGCACTAGGAGGCTCTACCGCTGGCTCTGTGCTGGTGTAAGTGAAGCAACAGAAATGCTGTTTGCAGAGAAGGGACTGTGAAAATGCTAAGAGTGAATGGGATGTGTCATGAAACACAAGGGAGGTTTAGTCGAGTAAAATACTCGTTTCCCCAGTGCTTACTGCTCTATTTAAGTTCTTCTGTATTACTTTCAATTTTCTATTAACTTGATGAATTTCTGCTCCCATGGATGTCAGAAGCATGGTTTGAGGGAAGTGGAATGAGGCCCAGAGTGAGATTCTTGAAGGACAAGCATACTATGTGTCAGTTTTATTGATCAGAGCAATTAGCTCAGCCAAACTCAATTAGGACACGGTTTTAGTTTTATACACACAGACATTAATCGCTCATTATCTGAGTGAACTCTAAAGGGAATTACAACAGGCTAACAGAATAAAATGGCTGGCCCTCTGCTGTTAATGGAGGAGTTTTCTAGATTTGTTTTTGGTACTAAACTGCTAATTTCACTGACTTCCTCTTACATTAAAGCAGCTTTTGTTTTTTTGATAATTTTTTTTCCGTTAACGAGATCTTAATCATCTGTCATTCTGGCCTTTCTGGTGACAAATACCATCCCATGAGTGAATTTAATTGCTTTATTTTTTTTTAACCATTAACTCCTCCCCTTGTTCACTGCTCTTGCTGAAGGCAATTTTTGTTGAAGCCTTCTGGCTGACTGCCTAGCATTTGGCTAATAACTCTGTGCAATTGTCAACTTCATACTGTTTCAGCATTTGAAATGGAATTCTCTTTCCTCAGTTTATATGGATCTGCTGTTTACTAGTCCATTACGCATAGAATCTAATCAACTTATTCTGTAAGTAGCTTGGTGACAGAGCTTTTTTTTATCATCACATTATGTTTTATTTATTGAGCATAATTCAGTTTGAATGAAATGAAGTAGTCATAATGGTTCTTGTACTCTTGCAGAACTTTCTTATCACAGTGCATTTTATCAGTTTGATTTATTTTATCTGTCTATTTACAGTTGTTGTGACAACCCAGAGTTGCTTTACTAGCTGCAGCAAAGTACCTCATCCTCCTGGAAAGTACTCTGTATTTCCAATAACATAGCTTCAGGGTGGACCTGAGAATTGTATAGGCAAGTTTTCATTTAAAGTGCTTTCTCGCTCCCAATTATCTTTTTTTTTTTAGGTATATTTTTCATTTTTAAAGTAGCTGTTGTTGCTGGATATCAAGGTGCGTTGCACAGGTGAATTTTGTTCATAGGAAAAACAGTGAGACAGGGAGGCCAAATTGTTGTCTTTAAGTGCCTGTAGTTACAGACCTGGCTTTTGAGGTCACTAGAAGTGGGATGTGTCCATTGTGCCACATCTGAAAATAAAAGCATTTTGTTGCCAAATTTAAGGCACAATGTTTGGTGATTCTGGCCTGTGTATCCCAGTATGTAAAATGGAAAATATTGGTTGGGCTTGGAGATGAACAACATTTGTGGGAGAATAATGGAATTAGGTCAGGCTTGAAAATACTACTTTTGTTTTCAGAAAAGTTGGAAATGTTATTCATAACCAGAAAACTTTTCCAGCACATATAGTTTTCTAAGATAGTCCCAGGATTTAAAATTCTTTATGAATATCATACATCCGTTCTTGTGAGGAGGAACAATAAAAATAAACCTGGACTGTTTCACTGAGAAGAGAAGACTCATGAGGGGTTTTCTCTATGTTTATAAATACCTGAAGGGAGCCTGCAAAGAAGACAGAGCCAGGCTCTTTTCAGTGGTGCCCAGTGACAGAACCAGAGGCAGTGATCACGAACTGGAATATAGGAGATTCCCTCTGAACGTGAGGAAATACTTTTTCACTGTGAGGGTGAGTGAGTGCTGGTGCAGGCTGCCCAGAGAGATGATGGAGTCCGCCTCCTTGGAGACATTCAAAAGCTGTGTGGACATGGTCCTGGGCAACTGCCTGTAGGTGGCCCTGCTTGAGTAGAGGGGTTGGACCAGATGACCTTCAGACATCCCTGCCACCTTCAACCATCATGCGAGTCAGTTATGTCTGTGTAATCATATTTGCTTGGAATACCATATTAAGTTTTCAGCTTCTGACCATTTACGACTTCATTTTTACTTCCTTTTTACTTGTATATACAACTTTTAGAAGTAGCTTGTACACTGAAGACACAGATCTTTGTAGATCTGGTTGCCACAGATTTTACGATGAAGACTGAGCTAAAATGGTGATTCTTTGATTCATAATAAGATTATTACAGTAACACCTTTACTGTATTGCTTTAATGAGGCAGTATTGCGTTTTTTGTTTCCACTAAATCATCAGGCTCTAGGAGTATTTCAGTAATTTTGAATTAGCTCATTTGATACCTAGGGTTCTGAAAATGCTTTCTGAATATCAGTAAATGAAGACTCAAATGCCTACAAACACCCAAGAATTTAAATTCTCAACAATTACTAATGGAATTGTTATATAACTAGAAATCAGATCTTGTCAAGATTTTCAACCTTAAATATTCATGTTAGTTCATTTGTTTCAGTATATGCTTTTTTTTTCTATGAAGAGCCTAAATATGACCAAAAAAAAAAAAAGTATTATGCGTCATGTTTTATGTCCATAGGTATACATGTGTGTGCATGTATAAATTAATGTCATGACTGTAATACTTAAATTTTAGTGGTAGTAGAGCAAAATCTTAACTACCTAATTTATACCAGACACTTAATTTTATTTTTTTGCAAAAGTTATTGATTTTAAATAGATTATTCAACGTCTTCAAATTGTCAGCTAGGCACTGGGAGATGAAAACCAACCCAGCTTTACATAATAAAATTTAGTGATTCTGTTGAGTTCATATGGCTTGAGTTTACATACACATATTGATAATGCTGTTAGTCCATTCTGTCATTACCAGAATAATAATTCTTCACCGACTTCCATTCGTTCTCCTGTTTGAAAATCCTTTTCAACAGCTCTCGCGTTACTTTTCCTTGGTGCTATAAAGCAGAACAACTTGGTTTTCATTCCATTCACAAGTAAAATGTTGGCTCTTTTCTCTCCAATAATATGCGTCTTATTATAAATACAGACTAAAAGGCAGGTATCACTTGTGTTAAACAGCTTCTGCAAAGAGACTCACACATTCCTTTATCCAAGGCAAAATTTATAGTTTTAAGATACAAAAGTAAGTTGTTTTGTGAACAGTTGAAGTATTTAAGTTTTTTTAAATTATTTTTTTTTCTCCCATATTCCTCAGTCCTTCCCACCCTCAGTGCTCAAGTACTTCCAGCTCCTTCCCATGTCTTTTGGCAGTTTGGCTGAGAATGTGGCAACATATGTTGTTGCTGAAATAATTTTGTGCTGATTCGCTGTTCATTATATCCATGGTGACTGGCCAACTGGCTGAACTGCAACTGGCTTCTCCTTAGTGGTAGCACTGATTTTGATCCATCTCTAGCAATCAGTTTTCACAAAATATAAAGGAATTTACTGTCTTTGAGAACTATATGTATCTTTCTGAAGCCTGAAATGTTCAACGGACTCTCAGGTTTTGGAAGGGGAGGCCTTACAGTACAGTTACATAAGTCTCACTTCCTTGGGAAATCAAGTTCAAAGATACTGTCATATTATAATTGTGTCTTAGAAAAAAAATCTGAAAGTCCATCAAAATTAATAAAATTATCAGAACTATTAGTTCTAACTAAAAATACTCTGAGCAACAGAATAATGTTTAATTTTATAGTGTTGTTAGAGGGAGAACCATTAGCAACATTTTGATGCCTGCTGAAGTTAGTGAGGTTACATAGGTGTAACTGAATGGAATATGGTTTTAAAATACTATTATACTGCTTTTTCCAGAGCAAGTGAGAGACTAATCCTGATGCAGCAAAGCAAAGTACTCAAATGATAAAATAACATCTGTATCTCTCCAAGGACTTTTGAAGTTGCATGAGGTTAAAAACAAGTGATGTATGGTCAGGCCCAGTGATATACTGGCATAAAGTAGGTTCTTCCATTTTTCTAAACAAAACTCTTCTCATTAAGGAACCCATTTAGACCTGAAATGTCGAAGCTGTATACATTTTTGTGTATGGTCAGTTTGCATCTAGAATGTCTTTGTGTACATAAGGCATAACTATTATTTTTCCAGTACAGCATCTGTGTTAAGTGATTTCAAGGTGCTACATTGCAGACATTGCAGAAGGAATTCTCACTGCCTCAGTGAGCTGGAAGTCTGAAGCATCCATGCTTCAGACACAGAGTCCTCATCATCATCCTTGGAGCAGGGGAGCCATCTAGCAGAAACCTATCAGTCTGCCAAGTCTGACAGGTGAACAAGGTTCCTGCTGTGCAACTTCAGTGAATAGATGCATTTTTACAATTATATTCTGTCAAATTGGCATTTATCATTTGAAACCTGTTTTTCAAGAAATTTTCCAGACAGCTCTTGTAAGCAAGAAAGAGTGGAGTTGAATATTAATATTCCTTAATTTCCTTATTTCTCATGGTGCCTTCTTTTAAGAAATGAATGTTTAATTCTCCTATTTTCATTCAGCATAGAGCTTTGTTGAGTTCATTCCATTTATTGGCTGTTCAAATTATTTGATATAGGAAACAGTATTCACAAGCACTTGAGCAAGATTACTTTACTGTCTATAAACTGTAACAGCTATGTGTGGTTATACTGATGGAGGACTCCTTGTTGATAGCAGGAAAATTATGCTTTGTCTTACCTGAAGAAGACTGCTTTCATCGTAGCAATCTTGAGCTTAAATTACAATAACTATTATGAAAGCTTTTCAGAGACACATGCAGAAATGATTGGAACTGAAGTAATAGATGCCTTCTGATTTCTGGGACTAAAGAGATTTAATTGTGTGTTTCTGTAGTGAATTATCTGTAGCTAAGGACCAAAATCTTGCCTCACTGCTCACTTACTCCCCTCTCCTCAGCAGGACAGGAGGAGAAAATATGAAGAACAACAGGCATAAGAAAGTTCATGTGTCAAGATGAAGGCAGGAAGATTGCTTACCAGTTACTGTTGTGGGCACAACAGACTAAACATGGTGAAAATTACTTTAATTTATTGCCAATTAAAATAGATTTGAGTAGTAAGAGACAAAGTGAAACACAATACCTTTCCTCCCACTTTTCCTATGCTCAGCTTCACCTCTTTGCACACAACTCTTCTGCCTTGTTCTGGAGGAGTGCAGGTGAGCACGATGGGGTATATTGCATTCAGTGTACAGTGGTTTTCTCTTTCCCATTCCTTTATTCTCCCCCTTTTCCTCCAATCTGGCATGAATTCTGCAAAGGCTGCAGCTCCCATCAGTAAAATCTTCTCTGACATGGGCTTTTCCACAGCCTGCTAGTAGTATCTGCTCCAGCTCTGTGGGGTGCCTCTTCCTCCTCCTTCTCTGGCCTTGGTGTTTCCTCTGATGTTTCTCTGTTGTTCCCTCTTCCTGTACCTCTCCACCATTTTTTGTGCTTCCTTAAATATGTTTTCACAGAGGTACCACAAGCAACTGTGCTGATGGGTGCACCTTTGACCTGTTGTGAATCTGTTGCTGAACCAGCTGGAAAAGGCTGCTTACAGCACAGAACAGCCCCTCACTCTTCCAACAGAGACCATCCCTGCAACTCCCCCTGCTACCAATGCCTTGCATTTACACCAAATCCAGTTTCTTATTATTTTCCTACTTTTAATACTTTTATTACTAAAATGCCAGTGATCAGTACTGTTTCAAGTCGTCATCAGTGACAGAGACAATGGGATTGAGTGCACCCATCTGTGGATGAAGACTTTGTATAATACCCCTTTTCAAAAGTGGGACCTAACCACAAACTGTGGTCAGTTCCCAGCTCTGCGAGTTCATTTCCTTAGCAGGTTTAAAACCAATTGATTTGTCTCTGTGTAAGTGATTCCTTTCCATTGACAGACTCAATGTGGAATTCTTTGAGGAATTCAGGGAGATTATACTGTGGCCAGGGGCCCACAAATAGACACAGTCATAGCTCTCACTATCTTCAGTGAACTATGGCAGCAAAAAAAAACAGCAGAAAAAGGTCTGCTCCTTATAGGCCAGATAAACTGTTCTCTGTTCCCCAAGTCCACCTTGCTGTTGGACACTAATCACATTCTGGTTTTGTACATGCACTGGGAGCTCATGTACTTCTAAAGTTCCTAGCTCACTACAGGTTAAGGCAAATGCTTTGGCCTTTCTGGGCACAGATGGGCTGTTGGAAGTGCTGTTTGCAGTGATGTCACCTGACAGGCACATGCTTAGCCACCTGGGCATCACCCTGTCATAATTAACATCCTGCTTGTTCTGCTTAATGCAAGCCAAACAGTTGAAAAGGGATTTGAGGTTAGGGAGGTGGTGATTAACCAAATCTAAGCTTTCTAACTGAACTACAGTTTCAATAAAGAGTTTGTAAATTGTGAATATTCTCCCCCTGATTCTTTTAAGGCATTTTCAGAAAATGCCAAAATCGGAACTGCCAGTGAGGTTCAAACTGCAAACGCTACAGGGAAATAGTTTTGAGAGGTTATATGACACTTGGATTATCATAGTTACATGCTAGCTTTGGCTTTCAATATAAATGATGGTTGTTTAAAGGAGATGAACTACTAGATAATGAAAGCTGAAAGTTGTAGCCCACTATTGCTGGCCATTTTCAGATTGGAAAACTTAAACAAAAAGGCTCCAAAAGTTGTTAGATTGTACCTGACATTCAACTGGTACAAACTTTTACAGCTCTACTGAAGTCAGCATTGTCTACAAAAGATTAAGATCTGACTGATTATTTCTAGCTATCTGGATTTTTTCTACATTGGAAATTCTCAAAAATGGTCTGCACTGATGACATTTTCATTAAATGGTCTCATTTAATGATAATAACAAAGGTGTTGGCAAATGAGGTAAAAGAAGAACATTCTCACCAGCATCCAAAACTAAACTATTTACTCTTCTTTTGAAAACTGTGCTATTTGTAATGCCTGTTTTTTTTAATCAAATTCATCTCTGTTAATCAGATCTGTAATTATGAGGCAGGAAGGCATAATGAGATTGGTTTATAATCCAAGGAGTACAGATGAGTACTTCCAATTCCCTAGAGGATGAAGCTCTTTGGTGGTGGTGCTAGGATGCTTAGGGCTGCTAGGCTGCTATTTCTAAACATTTTTATTTTGAAGGAATTGTGTTTATGAGAGATTATTAGTTTGGAATGTTCAGCAGCTTTTATTGTAACTGCTGTTTGCCTTCTTTTTGGTATTAGAATCATAGAAACATTTTGGTGGGAAGAGACCTTTAAGATCATCAAGTCCAACCGTTAATTTAGCACTGCCAAGTCACCACGGAACCATGTCCCTCAGCACTACATCTACATGTTCTGCCTCTAGTAAAACTATGAGAGTCTAGTAGCAGAGACTCTCTGTGGAGTGTCATGAAACAACTCTGCTTCTGTGACTGCAATCTGTGGACCCAGTCCTGCAGGTATTTAACAATGCAGCTATTTAGATTTGTTTCAATGTGGTGGCTTATTTGGTTAAGAAAGGCATTGCTGCATCTCCTGATCTGATGGGTGACCTGAAACAAATTTTTCATTTCTCTCTATCTTAATTTCTGTATGTGTAAAATTGAGATTATGTTTCAGATTTTCAGTCTCTCTTACTTAGCTTTCCCAGAATGTATCCCAGATGCTTTGAATTGAGCACTGGGATAAACAGCAACATCTTGTATTTTGGATGTTGGCCTTAATTCTGAACTGAAGCCTAGCTGATGAGAAGCTGGCAACCTGCTTCTCTCACCCGGCTCCTTAAGGTAGATATCCCTTCCAAATTCTCTTCCTCCCCATCTCCTTAGCAACATGCTAACATTCACATGAAAATGTAATATCTATAGCTTATCTGAGGGTTGCTGTCCTTCCTATTCTAAGCATTGCCTAATTTATTCTCTCTTCCTCCTTATTGCTATGTGGAGGTCTTTGCATTTTAATACTAAAAAGTTCTCTATGATGTTTGACTGGTATGACGATGAACTAAAACAGATGGCTGTACTTGCTCAGTGGAAGATGCCAACCTAAGTACACAGTATGTGAAACTCCACAATCAGTGGGCTTCTAAATGAGCAGAATTTTGAAAGAATGTCAGCCCTAGGTTGTGGAGAGGTCACTGATGTCAAACTGCACTAGGTAAGAGAGCTGTTTGTGCCACAAAGCGATATTATAGCTATCCACAGATACATCAAAGGAGATGGGTTTGCTATTGCTAGTACATTAGGAATTCCTTCCTTTTATTTTAATTACCTCTTCCTCCCTGCCCTCAGTCTATAATCTAGTTTTTTCTTCAATTATTGTGACCTGGTTTTGATTCATTTGTTTCTAGAGTATGCATTCATTTATCCAGGGCTCATCACTAAAGGCTGTTGTTAAACATGCTATTGAAGCCTTTAATACAAAAGATTCTGTGTGTATTCAAAACTACAAGGATGAGGGAAATGAGCACATCTTTTAGAGAGGAGTAGATATGAGGAAGTCTGCCTATGGTAGGACCTGATTGGGAAGTGATGGACTATTATTACCAGTCATTCTATCAACTATTAGAGCTGGAGAAAGTATGGGAGAAGTTTTTGAAACAAACACAACATCACTGGGAAAAATCTGTTTCAAATCTCTTAAGAGGATTCTTTAGATGAGAATTCCTCTTAGTGGAAGCTTGTGAAGGTATGCCACCATTGTTGTGGAATATGTTGCTGAATAGCAACTACATTAATAGAGCTAAATCATGTTTTGTTAATATCCATATTAATAGAGTACTACATCCAAAGACTGAGAGTGTTTACTGACAACTTCTTATTCTCCTTTCTACAGGAATAATAAATTTATTTTACAGTAAGATACAAATCCTAATTTCCATGGGTTTATTCCATGTCTTATTGCGTTTTACAAAACTGTCCAGATTTTCTTATAGATTAAGATTGCATGCATCATTTTCTGCGTAGTCTGATTCTACACAGCTGGCTTTGACTCTGTGTCAAAATTTCTGACAAAATATTACATGTCAAAGAGCTTTCAAGAGTCAGGAGACTTAAGATGTTTTGTAATCTCTTTCTGTGTGGAAAACATATTTGATGAAATCAAATAGAGCTACTTTTTGAAATATAAATTCGTTTTAGCCCAAGTAAAAGTTTCACCATCTGTTACAGCTTCATAAAATTCTCATAAAATATCCATGATGACAAATGACTTCATATACATAATGGACTTGTAATTTCTCTCACTGAACTTGTCTTTTTGCAGCTCCTAAATGAATTACTAAGCTTGCTGCAAAGTAAAGTGGTAGTGGAATGTCAGTTCAAAAAACCCCGGCTAGGTGCACCTTTCTGTAAGTGACATTAGTCTTTAAAATGCAATACAGCTAGCACCACAATTTTAAAAATTACTTCCCCTCTGTAGGGGCTTATTAACTAATTATATATTAATATTAGCAGGATGATGAAGTTTTATGTAGCTTTCTAGCTTCCTGAAGATATATTTGATTGGCATAATTGGGCTTTTAGTTACACAACAGCATCTGATTCCCATCTCAGTTATGTCAGTGTAAATCCGGAGAATGCTTTTTAGTGTAGACCCTGGTCTATGAAAATTGTCCATAATGTAGAGGCCCTGTAATGTTTTATTTTAGTTCAGAACATGTAAGAGCTTTTACTAGTATTATTATTATGTGAAAGGCACTTATTACTGTTATGAAGTAAAAGGAAAACAAGAAGAGGAATGGAGAAAAATGTCATTGGCTTTTTAGAGATTTAAAATGTTATAGGGTTTATACAGGAGTGGTATGGGAAGAAACGTATCGGGAAAACACAACTACATATTTCTTTTATGTACACTGTTTATATGTGTGTATGTATGCATGTTTATATGTACACTGAAGCAGTGTTTTAATGCAATTCTACCTTCCTTTTTACTTCATTGAAACCCATAATTTTTAGAATGAGAAATCAGTCTGGCAAGAATGCATATTTCACATTAAGCAGAAAATGGAGATAGAATAAAACACAGTATCATGATCAGCAAGTTTGTTCTGGTGGCTTATTTCCTATATCAGTCCTTAGAGAACACCTTTACAAGAATTAGTCCTGTGTCTAGATGCTGTTGCATTTTGATTGTTTAATATGCCAGTTCAAATGCCCTTTAACAACACTTACTGTATTTGTAATACAGTTTGCTCTCTTTGAGGTTCTCTCTATGTGTACTAATTTGATACATTGTCTGAAACTTCATTTATTTCAGAAACTAAAAAAAATGCCTGCAATCCTCAATTTATTTCTGGAAAAGTACTTGTTTGATGATTTCAGAAAAGGCATTTCTCTTGTCTTCTTACCAGAGGCAGGCAAAGTTTATGCAAATGACAATTTGAATTCTGGCTGTGAGTTAATAACAGGGGGGTGGTCTCAACTTAGAGCAAAATAACTGGAGGGCATTAGTAATGTAACAATCTACAAAAAAGAAAATGTGAGTTATTACTGTGTTCTTGCCTGAAGAACTTCAGTGCCATTAATATTTTATGGATGGAATTATTCTCTATTCTGCCTGTCATAATTGGAAACCACAAACAAATCTCAATGATCCAACAATTATCTATTTAAATCAATAAGATAAGTTTTGGTTTGGGTTCTAGAAAATACTTCCCACCTGGCATATGGAGGTATCTTCAGACACTATATGTCTGTCTGTCTCAGGCAGTCCATCTGAGTCTCCACAAAAATTGTTTTTCCCATCACTAGCTTTACTCGCTTCCTTTTCCAAGCACCCTGCATGAAACACTGTGGGATGGTGGTTTTTTTCAGTAAGTGTCAGAAGAATTCTCTCTTTTTTTCCCCAAGACCGAGCTCTGCAGCAATAAAATTTCCAGGATCTTGTGGGTCTTTTCTTTGGCCTAATTTGTTTGCCATGTAGCCTAAATAACATTCTGGACGTGCTTTCAGAAATCTGAGCATGCATTTTTATGTTCACTTTAGGGGAGCCAGGACCATAGCTTCAAGGTTTCAAGAAAATTTGGATTCAGGTTTTATGTGGCTGATTTTTCTTTCAGTTGAGGTGCTTCTAATTTCACAGAGCAAAGAATAAGGTCTTGAAGCTAGAGACTACTTCTAAATGTGATGGGTTTATGTTGCATGAAACATAAAAGACATATAGTAAATACTGCGCCAAAGTGCTAAAGTTCCAGGATAGAACTGCAATGCAGGGTAAATATAGTGTATATTCTTTCCATGTGTTTTTTTATTTTAGGTCTAGTTTTTGTTTGTGATATAAAATCATTACATTTTCAGTTAATATGATCTAAAAAATCATGAGCAAAATGTGTATTGATGATTTTGATTGCATAGACAATATCTGAGAGAGCGTCTCCTTTGCCTGACTAAATTAGGTAGCAGTGGGCTTAGTTTTCGTTTACGTAGATGCCAGTTTACAGAACTCTGACAATGTTAAGGGTCATAATATATTACTTATATATTATTTAAGTAAATATGTAAATATTAGAGTGTGCAAATTCTGATCTGTGCAGGTGTAGTGACCTTTATACACCTAAATTAGCTGTTCTAATACACTATGTTGATGTCATCACCATTGCCTATTAAAATAAAGCCTTATGTGTCTTCTGCTAAAGAATTTGTATTAGTTTGTCCTTAAAAGAAAAAAAAAACACTAGAGAAATACTTGCACCTAATTTTCAGTGGTCTTTTATCTAACTGCTGCTTTGACTCTTCTCTGTCACTGCTTCTCTAAATCAGGTTTTTTCCTAATCTGGCACGTAAACTTTGGAGTGCTGATAAGAAATCACTGTGACTGCATTAGCTGTTTCACAGTCAGGTGATTATTTCTCACTGTCAAGATGTCTGGGAGAAACAGCATCTTGTATTGAAAGGAGTATCTAGTGTGAATTCCTTTATGGAGCTATAACAGCACAGGAATATGTCCTTCAGAAACTCTTACATTTCTTGGTAATATGGGATGGTCTTTAAGAATCATGTGTTTGTGTCTTGTGAGTGTACCTGTTTCCATTTGTAAAGTTGCCAGTAGTTGCTTTTGGCAGCTCTGTTGACACCCCTGTCGGAGTATGAAGCTATGTTCTATTGTGTCTTCTCTTCCCAGAGTCCTATATATGTCCTCTAAATGGAGGCTACCCCACCTCAAGCATCTTTCTAACCTTCCGATCTCAGAACAGGGGTCGCCTGGCTTCCCCAGCACCACCATTCCTTGGTTGTTCTCCATGCATCATCCTTTATAGACCGGCTTCCCCAGCTTTCTCCCCTGACCTTTCTAACCACAAAGCAATAAATTCAGTAAGCTGCTACAGGCACCTTGTTAAGCCTGAATAGAAGTTTGGTCTCATTTAATGAGTAATCTCAGGCATCTTACTATCCTCAACACATCATGTGTGTATATGTTATGGCAGAAACATGCTCCTTCAGGGACTTCCAGGTATCAGATGCCACATATGAAGCTGTTCAGCACGCAGCACCTAAGTATGTATCCTGTGTACTAGAAGATTTAATGGACAGTTAGCAGCAGCAGTTACTGCCAGTGATAATCTATTGTATAACAAGAAAAAACTGGTTACGGTGAAAGCATCCTCCAGGAATTTGTGTATATCTGGTGACTAGTATTGAGCCAAAACAGTCACATCTGTTATTGTTCATTGGGATGCTTGGTGTCTCCCTAAAGAAACATAACTTCAGATGAAATACAGTAACATAATGAAACTCCATCAGTGTTTGTTTTTCAACAAATTCTTGCCCATTAGGATTAGAAGCAACATGTTTCAATATGTAAAGTCCTGAAAGCACACTGCTAATTTGCTGATAAAGCCATGGTTCAAATGTATTCTGTACTGAGAGTAAACATGGAAACTGAAATAACTTAGGAGTTGCAAGTCTTGTATATGGCGTAGTCATAATAAAGATAAGAGTCTTCTGCTGTGAGTAAGAATCACCTACAGAAACAAAGATAGTACCAACCTTGCCTGGCAAGCAATAAATACAGAATCACAGAATCAAAGAATATTGAAGCTGTCAGGGACATCTGAAGGTTGTCTGGTCCAACCCTTCTACTCAAGCAGGGCCACCTATAGGCAGTTGCCCAGGTCCATGTCCACGCAGCTTTCGAATGTCTCCAAGGAGGCAGACTCCATCATCTCTGTGGACAGTCTGCACCAGTGCCCAGTCACCCTCAGAGTGAATAAGTATTTCCTCATGTTCAGAGGGAATCTCCTGTATTCCAGTTTGTGATCACTGTCTCTGGTCCTGTCACTGTGCATCACTGAAAAGAGCCTGGCTCTGTCTTCTTTGCACCCTCCCTTCAGGTACTTATAAACATCGAGAAGACCCCTCATGAGTCTTCTCTAGGTGAAACAGTCCCAGCTCTCTCTGCCTTGCCTCATAGGAGAGATGCTCCAGTCCTTTCATCATCTTTGTGGCCCTTCACTGGACTGTGCGTCTGTCCATCTCTCTGTGGTACTGGGGAGCCCAGAACTGGACACGGCACTCTTGGTGTGACCTCACTAGTGCTGTGCAGAGGGGGAGGATCACTTCCCTTGACTTGCTGGCAATACTTTGATATTTTGCCTAATGCTGATGATACCATCAGCCTCCTTTGCCACAGGGGCACATCAGTAGCTCATGTGGAACTTGAAAGCTCTTTGGGACTCCAGACAGGCTGGAGAGCCTTGTGCTGATGCGGGTCATCAGTATTGCCAGTTTCTAACACATGGTGGAGACTGTCACAACACTGGGTAGCTTTTAGCAAAAAACCCCTTTTAAATACTTAGAAAAAAAAAAACCCACCTCTGTGGAGACAGTTCCAAGTGCTTTCTTGAAACACAGGAGCAGATTTCTCTCTTTTTTTTTTTTGAAGTAAATATTTTTATGGCTTTGACTTGTAACTATTGGCACACAATTAAACCTCTTTCCTACCAGATGAACCATATTGCTGCAAAAACTCTGCTTGCCACTGATGGTCAAGTTTCGCCTTTGTATTGTAGCAGCAATGTGTTTCCATTTTTTTCTCATGTACAAAAACCCTGTGTGCCCTTTGAAGGTTTTGTATAGCCTCCCAAGTAATAATATCCTTTGGGCACACCTATTAAATTCAACAACAGTTACCTTGTAGTAATGCAAATTGACGGAAAACATGCAACAGTCACATTAAGAGGAAAATAATTGTACAATAAAGAAAAAACCAAAGATTTTTTTCCCCCTGTACGATATGAATCTTTATTGGGTAAATCAGTCCATAATATCTGTGGTTCTGCCTCATTCATCAAAGCCTCTCTTTCTTTCCCCTTCCTAGGTAATTGTGGGAGAATAGGCACCTCTATGAAACAGGCCAAATGTACATCCCTGTAGTCAATCTAGTTTCCTGAGGGTAAGACCTATTTCATCCTAATGACTTCAACAAGTGTATTTCTGCTGAAGAACTGGAAAATGTTCTTTCCTCTCAACTAGCAGAATGAAATAACTCTTTCTGATGTCTGTAATCCCAGCTGCTGTCATCATCAATCCATTTAGAAAAGGAATCCTCTATCTGTGATGGTGGATTAAATTCTTTTGTCTGTGCCATGACTTTGAGGGGGTCTTGTATTCCCAAATCATCTAAGTGCTGTTACAAATGCCACACTACTCACACAGCCCCACTGCAGAGGACCTGTGTTCCCAAACAGCTTTATTTGCTATTCTGGGTTTGTGAGTGAGAAATGCAGTGATTCACAGCAGCTGCTATAGAGTGAGTATGGATTATTGACAGAATCATTACTATGTTAGATATTTTAAAGTCCTCTTTTTTTCTTTTTTTTTTTTTTCTTCTTTTTTTTTTTTTTTTTTCCCCCAGAAGATGTGAACAATTTGGGGGATTATAGTATTTTATTTATTACATAAAAAAATACACTGGCTTGACAAAGTGTATCAGGCATACCTGTATAGGTGGACTTCTGGCACTAGCTTTCTTGTGGAATAACTCATACCAGTTTATTTCTGTCTTGATTTTCTGCTCTTTGTGGATCATTTATAAAATCCTATGGTGTTTGACATGTGTAGTAGTTTTCCTTCTGTTAAATTGAGGTTAACAGTACTACCATTTATACTGTAAATTATAGTCCCTTCTGTAGCATTTTTGTGTATCCAGAACAGATGGAAGCTTGCTTTCAAAACTCTTACAAATTGTTTGTTTACATTATATTGCTATCACTTTATCTCAGTAATAGTAGTACTTCCAGAATTTCATTTTTGTGCTGCAGGCTGTTTCCACCCCTCCTTCCTCTGTTTCTGAGAAATTGCCATGCTGAGGTGGATAGTCTGAAGGTCTATCGGAAAATCTGGGCAAGGGGTGGGATACTGTACCATTCTGAAATAGTATTCAGGAATATCCACAATTTTTTTCCAGTTACTAGGAACTTGTGATTGTATAACATGTATAGGTACATGCACTTGGTATGACCCACTGCTATAGGAGTAGGATCATGTTATTCTTATTCCTCTACTGTTGTTTCATTGCTTTCTTCCCCTGTTCTCTTAGGAGTGCAGTTTAATGCATCCATCCTGGGGACAGGGGAATTCTCTGCCTTCTCTGCATTCGCTCTTTTATTCCCATGGCCCAAGTATGAATGTCTAGAAATAGTGAAGCAGAAAATTCACAGCCAATAAAAAATCTGAGGAAGTGCAATGACACTTCAAAAGTACCTTCTAATCTAAATATAACAAGA
The DNA here is from genome assembly GCA_013400375.1 of Thinocorus orbignyianus. NCBI lineage: Eukaryota > Metazoa > Chordata > Aves > Ciconiiformes > Thinocoridae > Thinocorus > Thinocorus orbignyianus. The sequence goes on from VXBW01001787.1 coordinate 306,041, forward strand.
TAATTTGCATTCCCTGTTTTTGACTTCCCCCTTGTGTTGATGAGTGGTTATTTGGAGGACCATGGGCTGATGTCCTCCCATGTCAGTCTTGTTTTCCTGTGTGCAAATCTGTATGATCTTTGTCCATATGCTTACTTTCCTGTTCTAACACTCTATTCTAGTCCCTCTTATAAGGAGATGGAGAGAAAGCTTACATCTCACTTGCCATTCACAACATGGATAGCAGAAAAAAGGTCATTAGACAAGATGAAGAGAGTGCTTGCAAAAAGTAGTCCATCTTTCCCTAATCTGAAATATATTTGGAACCATTCTGAAGAGTGGAGAGGAAAGTGAAAGGAAAGTGAAAGAAAAGCATCTCATCATTTTCAAACCTCTCTAGCCATTCGATTTTTATAGGTCCCAAAAACCAGAAAAGTCAACAATGTATAACTGGTCACCCACAGAAAATTCATCAGTTGTTTTGCATTCTGGACACAAAGCCATGAAAAACAAGTTCCTTCCTAAAGAGTTCATAAACATGTATTTTGTCCAAATAAACCAAACTACCCTGAAATGCCTAGCAACATATGATATATCGTATTATAACATGATAAAATAGCAAGCAAAGGGAAAAACACATGATGGAGAAGATGATAAAAATTGACCCTGCTAGGTCTTCGATAGAGATGATCCTGCATAGTCCTTTGTCTGCCTCTCTGTTGAGCTCTTCCAGCTGCCAAACAGTCCATGTTTGTCAGCGTCCATAATGTCATGTTGACAGATACTCTCTTGTGAGCTGCACCCCTCCCATCAGGGATACCAAATCGCACTTCTCTAAGGGGTAGGGATGGACAGATGAGGGCATAGAACTGAAACGACAAGCAAAAATAATAATTTTGACCACATGAATGAAAAATTATGTCACTGGAAATTGTAATTGATGCCACTGAATTAAGACAGCTTTAAATTAGAACCAAGCATAAGCACTAGAAACATGGTGTAAGCATTTTGTGAGTGCTAATATAGAGTCCTCATCTAGAAGACTTGTTCAGAATCTAATTATTTATGCAAATATGCACAGATCCTCGTTAAATTGTGATAATTCTAATGGCCGTTATCAGTGCCTCAATCATTCTTCCATAAAAGAAAATATTTCAGAGTAAAGACACTCACAGAAAATACACATAGTTACTACAGAAATAAAAAATGAAAGTGAAATTGTAGAATTTTTGTTCTAAGTACATCTCTGATATGGACTTAGTGGCAAAGCTGCATAATTTTGCCTCAGAGTTTCAGTGGAAGCTCAGGAAACCATGATCTACAAATGTGATTTCTCTTTGCTATTTTGAATCTGTATTAAATTACAAGTTCCATTTTGCATTGTGAGCACTTAGTGAGTACGTTACAGCTTCACCTTTACTGAAGTAGGCTCGGAATGCCAGGAAAAATTTTTGTGACTGGCAGAAAGCCATCAATGAAAGTTTGTTAGGCCTTGAAGATTAATTATTCAAATAAGAGCAGACAGAATATGGACTATTGCTAGAGGCAAAGCGGTTTTTGTAGTCTGTATTTTATGTAGGTTGATGGCCAAGAATCATCACAGAATCTGTGAGGAGGGGTTAGGGAGGCTACATGATTTAAGGACAGGAAATTTATAAATGAAAAGGCCTTTTAGGGGTGGGATTGGATCCTTAGGAAGACGGTGGAGAAACAGAGAGTTTCACTTTTTGCAGAACATTTTTATTTATTGATGTACTACTGCTGATGCCCCTGCACATATTTTCCTTTTTCTAATGACCAAAGCAGTCTTTAGAAAATAAAGTGTGCTCAAATATAGGACAGGGCTGGGGTTCCTAACTCAGCAAGACAGTTGCCTTGCAAGGCACTAGCTGGAACAGCTCCTCTTCTTTGGGAGCCATCAAATTTGCCTTGCTCTCCTTCGGTGAGCTTGTGAAGGCAGGGAGCTGTCTTCTCCTGCTGTGCGAGCCTGACACCTCTCCCTCTTTCCCCAAGGCTTGTTCACTTGCAGATTGTAGAAACGTAATTCTTCTGTGTTTCTGTGACAATTATCATCATTTTTAAAATAAAATGAGCAAAACAAGTTAAGACAAGCTCCTCTCAGTTGCCAAATAGGTTTTTCTCACACTCATTGTCAGGCTTTGTCAGCCTACAGCCACAAGTGGTGTTGCTGTTATCAGCCCTGTGTTTGCTTTGAGTGAGTTAGTACAAAACACCACTAAATGCTTAAATGTTTTCTACCTGAAAACAACATATGACAGAATTTTTATGCTGCTGATGTGTGATATTTTTCTGATGGAAACTCAAATAATATATGTTTCTCCATTACCAAAGAAAATTTTGAATGAGAGTTTGATGTACAGTTATTTCTTTAGATTGACGGTGTTATTTCTCTGAAGGCCCTGAAGGAAACCCCTGCCCACAGCCCAGGAGTCTGAATTCAGCACAACTTCACCAGTCCCTGCCCCAGCAACGCAGTCAGTGCAGGTGTATCAATAAACTGCTCAGGCTGTAAAAGCACCAGTCTAGAAAATTTCTCTCTGCGTCAGTTTTGGTTCTCATCGGTACGTTTACAGAGCTCTGCAAAACTTACTTTGTCCTTTTCACTGGTAACATCTATTCCCCTGAACGGTAGGGCATCCCATTCCCATAGTGGTGTTAAGCTGCTTTGGAATTAACAGTGCAGTGAGTTGGGGACTAGACTACTTTTTAACTTCTTTTAAAATCTTTGCATTATGAAAGAGCCATCGTTGTCTTTCAAAAGAGAGAAATGAGCTGTCTAGGAATTCATAAAGGTTTTCAAGTTATCAACCACGTTAATAGGGAAGATGTTTCTCCTCACAGACCCATGTAATCTGTGTGTCAACTGCAGCAATGGGTGATGTGGTAAACTAAGATTGGAAGATGAATAAACACATTTATCTGTTTTATCTAAAGCATTTTTTTTTTTTAAAAATATCTAAAAGCATTATCTAAAGCATATTTATCTCATTCCACCACACATACATTAATGTTTACTTCTTCTTTCCCCTGCATTTTTTTGCCCAGGCATCTGACCTTCTTGTCCCTGATAAGTATGCTGTGGGCTGGTTTCTTTTTCTCCTGAACTGATTTCCTTATCTTCTGTGTCCTGCTTCCCTCCCTGAGAATGTATTCTTGAAAGATTACTGCCAGGGAGCATGACCTAGATAGTACTTCCTTTATCAGTTACTACACTGCTGGCACAATAAAATCCAGTAAAATGTAGATACAGTTGTCCAAAATTTTTGTAATTCTTGGGCTTTTAATGAAAAAAAAATAATTTGGGTTCATTAAAGCAGAAACTAGCAAGTAAAATTCTATCCCCATGTCAATTTGAGCATGGGTAAGTGTCTCCCATCTGTGGACAATACTTTTTCTGAGATGATACTTTTGTCTGTGCAACTTACTGACATTGACCATGAAGTTGTCAGTGTGCAGCAAGGACCAGCAGCTCCCTAAGGGACAGGGTCCAGTACATCTGGTGTCTTCCGTCTTTAGCTTCGGATTGTTGTTTGCTTTTTATCCCTTGATTGTCTCTGCAAAAAGACCACTTGTGAGGTTGTCAGTTGTCCAGTAGGAATTGGAGTTGCACCTACAGTAAATTTAAATGCTGGGGCAGGTGTGTACAGTTTCTAATGCATACCAATAGTTCATGAAAGTAAGCAGAACACCTTGGTCATATCTTAACCAAGTTTTAGTCGTTGAGCTTGGTCAACATACCTTACTTTTACGTGAAATGAGTTCTACCCTTCAGATAACCAAATATTTGAAAATCTTAAAAGACAAGCTAATTTGATATGCTCTAAAGCGGTTGCTTTATTAATTACACTGTGTGGACATGATATACAGTCTTTCTTTTCAGGATATAAAATTGTTAAAGGTAAGACTGATTTATTGGAAGACCATAGGAATACAATTGTACTCTGTTTTACAGAAAATGTTGTAGATAATATGCTCTGAAATGCCCCTGACAGATACAGCAGACTATAAATTACAGAAAGTCATTGTGTAAAGACATTCTACAGTGAGTTAATTAAGGCATTCAGGCATAAAGCCGATAACACACAAAAAATATATTAAAAGATGTAGGGCAGGGAGAAAATCTATGCTTCTGATTGAGATTTGAAAAGGGAATGAATTGATGAGGTAGAGAGAAAGAGGCAATCCGTTTCAGATGGCAGGTTACAGATGAGAAGGTGTTTACAGCAAGAGTAGTAAGTGTGAAGGAACAGAAAGGAACCTGGCTCAATACTGGAAAAGAAGAAACAGAAGAGGGGAGAAAAGTGTGTTGAGCCAGAGAAAATCCTTGGGTTCAGAAAGCAAAAACAAGAGAAGGCTTCCAGCTGGACCATGTACTGTGTGGAAAACTGAGCTGAGCAAGACTTTAAGACTCAAAATAGTTTTGAAGAAAAGAATAAATGGGGATAAGAATGTAAAGGAACTGTTGCAAAAGAGGTGGCATTCAAAGGTGTGCTTGTGGGCTAACGATACACAGATTTGTGCACTGCAGGTTGAATCCTGTCTCATGCAACAGCAAAACCTATCCTCTCAAGTATCTTTTCAGCCGTGTGAGAAGCAGAATAGAGTATTTTCTTATTGCACAGAAAACACCCTGGGCTGGCAAGATTGACCAACACAGAAGCTATTCATTGTGAATCTAAGGGGAAATTGTCTCAGTGATAACCAGGCTGTAGCTATCTTACAGCCATGCTGTAGGCAGAGCCCTGCTCTCCTGTTGTGCTGTTCCCTCCTCACATGTCATGCTGTGCAGTGAAACACTCCTCCTCCAGTGGTGCTGTGAAGTGATTGAATGAGCATCTGGATGGGTGATATGATGTCTTGCTTATCTCTTAATATGTCACCCAGGAAAGGACTGGAGTTACGAGTTGGGATACTCGGACGAGGAAGGTGATAGATTGCAAGATTCAGACTTGTTCACCAGGGGAGGGAAAGCTCTCTCCATCTGGTTAGCATGGTAGTTGCACACCACACCAAGCCATGCCATGATACTCTGCCTTTCGGCAAGGCAGAGATTAGCTGTGTTTTTAGGTAATTAAGGGATTTACAGAGGTTGATTCCTAAAGGGCAATGGAGGAGTTAAAGTTGTCTGAAAAGGTTCAGTTTGTACCTAGCTTTGTATTTATAAGACTTTAGCACAGAAGGCTATGATTCCTTTTAAGAAGAATTACTTGATCTGTGTTAAAAAAACATGCAGCCAGAAAACTCCTGCTAGCGTAGCCACATGGAGTGGAACAGATTTCCACAGAAGTGCGTTATTTGTGGATGACAGTACCGTGTCTTTGGATAAGATGTTGAAACACTTCTTATGAACATTTCCAGAAATATACAACTGATAAAAACAAATGAGCTGAAATAACAAGTAGTTAAAATTTTAATGGAATAAAGGAGGTCAAGCGGAACCAGTCAGTCAGTCAGTCAATCAGTCACCAATAAATAAAAGTAGACATATAAGAAAAGGTCATTTATGCCATTGTCTCTCTGGAAGTCAAAAACCTCATAATTCATTATGGAATGAGGCTCTACATAAGCACACCTCCTAGTCTGATTGCAGTTTGGCTTTTTTCCTAAAGATCTCATTTGTGGCACTTTTTTCAACTTTTTTTTTTTTCATCAATTGTTTAAATTTTAAATTCACAAAATGTTTATTATTGAATTTCCAAGTATTTTTTGCTAAACTGCAGTGGACACATAAAAATGGGAAGGGTGATTGTAACTCAGATTAATTAGAATACTTTACAGTTATAGGTGGTCTTGCTGATTCCTGTAAAAGAAGATTCACCTGGAACAGTCAGAAGAATCAAATGGTACAATTTGCACCTGCTGTTTCTGGGAACTGTTAGGTACTTGTGACAACAAGGGAGGTAGAAAAACTACTTCTTTTTGCATGAAAACTTCTTTTCACAACTCCCTGAAGCAAACAAAACCTGCAAATCAAGTCTGTTTGATAGTTCCTGTTAGAACCAGCAGTCTCTGTCTACCTATAAACTAGTAAATGGATCAAGAATAGTTCTCCCAAGTACTATCACATTACTGAATGGTAAAAGCACTCCATTGTTCAGATTTCCATAGTAAATTTTCATGCTTTTATGGGTTCCTGTGTCTGTAAGACCTGGTTAGGTATGCAATCAGCCTTTTTCATTTATTTCCTTTTCTTAGGAGAAATGATTTGTAGATTGGCAGATGAGTAGTTCTGGCCTCTATCAGCCGAACACCTTGTTAAGCTCGCAGCTAAAAAACAGATCTGTGAAGCTATCATCCTGCACATTTTGAGTCTTTCAGTAAAATTGGTTAGCATGATGGCTCACTGATTATCTTATTCATAGGAAGACATTTCAACAATATTGACCATCTTCAAAAGGCTCAATTTATTTAAAAAATCAACATATTCTTAGGAGAAAAAAGTTTCATTCGATACTTCCACATGGTATTGTTATACTTTAAAGATGTTTTCTGATATAGGGTATGTACTCTTAAAAGAATACCTTTAATTTTTAAAAATTTATTTTAAATGGCTAACGTTCTTTTTGTTGAACTCAGAGATAATTGCTTTAGGAAAAAAGAAATTCACTTAAGTAGAGAGAGCTTTTCTTCAAGTGAGTCTGTCATTATGAGGCTTTTTTGTTCCTCAAAGTTCTGATCCAAGAGGTCAGTGGAAGCTTTTGCTTTGAAATCGTTCATGAGTTTTGGGTTAGGCAGTAGTCATTTAACATTTATATGTGTAGACCACTTGAGAGATTTATGTGTGATGGAGAACAGAATGTGAATGTGGAAAGCAAAGAATATCACAGTTTGGGTAGAGGCTAGAAACTGAATGTTACTTAGCAGTGAACATGCGGTGGGATTTCAACACATAAGAGCTCTCTAACAGGCAAAAAATTTAACTGTGGATTGATTATATGCTGCACTCGAAAGAGCCATTAAAACAAACATTACAATGGGAAATATCTGCTCTGTAAATAGACAATAGTGACTGTCTCACTGAGGCTGCTTCTGTGTAGCAGAAGAAAAGAAAAGCTAAGCTTGTATTTTAAGAACTATTTGAAGATTTACTTTAAATGGATAAAGTTTCCAGCTAAGGAGCTCATATTCTTTTTCTTTTCATCCTTGTTTGCCTGGCAGATGAATTTGGAGCAAAACCAAACATGAAAGTACAAGAAAGAAACCTGAAGTATTGCGGTTCCGGCTGGCAGGGTCAATTACAAAGTCTTGATTTGAAGAGCTGAGAAACTTCCATGAAAAAAGGATCAAGATCTGAAAAGGTGTACGTGATAAGGAGCCCATCGTGTCTGTGTACTGCAATGGATAGCTTCCCTCCGTGGGACCAGGCATGTGAGTCTCTGCAGATACCCTTCCAGGAAACCTCTAACTTGTGCTCTCACATGGAAGTGACACGTGTTCAGCCAAGGTACTGCATCAATGGTGCCAGTGGGAGACTGTCCTCTGGGAGACTGAGTGCTGCAGGAGATGAAAAGGCCTGAACCTCTGAAAGAACAGTCCGGTTCAGACTGTCTGTGCATACATCTTTGCATCATATATACCTATGGGATGAGAAAAGACAGAGCCATGGGAGCTGTACTGTCCTTGGGAACCCTAGGAATTAAGTGGAATCATGAAGAACAATACAGGAGGCAAAACCTGCTGCAGGACTTCTTCACCTAACCTTTAAATGAGGTTTGCCTTGTGTACATGCAGTTTTGTGGCATCTGTTTACAGAAGCAAGACTCCCTTTGCTGACTCTCCTTCACCTTCCTGTCTTGGACAGGCTCAGTGCTTTCGTAGTGCCAGCCTGGTGCCACGACCAGAGTATCTTTTCCATTTTCTTCTGCAACAAGGAAAACTTGTGTGTGTTCTCTTCCTTTTGTGTGACTGGATGGCTGGCTGCAAAGGAAAAGGACAGCAAATATTTACATGCTTAAAAACAATGAGCCATCACCTCTTTTTATTTTTGTCTTCTGTCTCTGAGGTGAGTCTTCTTACCTAATTTTGGCAGGGGTAATTCAGTGTCTCCCTTCTTTGCATGGGGAGGTACCACACTTGGGCTGTGCTGATTGCTGCTGTTCATTCTGGATGTCATCTCTAAGCATGTGAAGGAAAATACTGTTATTGGGAGTGGTCACCATGGATTGAGCAAGGGGAAATCATGTTTGACCAACCTGATAGCCTTCTATGATAGCATGACTGGCTGGGCAGATGAGGGGAGAGAAGTGGACATCTGAACATGAGGAAAAGCTTCTTTACTTTGAGGGTGACAGAGCACTGGAACAGGCTGCCCAGAGAGGCTGTAGAGTCTCCTTCTTTGGAGATATTCAAAACCCCCTTGGATGTGTTCTTGTCCAACCTGCTTCAGGTGAACCTGCTTTGGCAGGAGTTTGGACTAGATGATCTCCAGAGGTCCCTTCCAACTCCTACCATTTGGTGGTTCTGTGATACTGTGATTCAGGTAGCACAGGTATCTCTGTGGGGATGGACTGTCTTGTCAATATGCAAATCTACCCTGGGCTGCTCCTGTTACATGTAGTATTACCTTATTTCACAGCAGTTTCATATCAATTAGGGGATGGTTCTCAGAAAAAGGGGGACATGTCAAAGATACAGTGGTTCCCACAATAGGTAAAGCACTGCACTGAATGCTTGTTAGTAAGAAAGCTTGCAAAGTCATAATTGTAACAGAAACAGCAGAGACAACGTCCTGGGTCAGTGCTTTGTGTGAGTATATGTTTCAAATGCATGCAAGGGATCCTATTAGAGCTTTAAAATAATTTTAAAGGCTTTGCCTCAGCAAGTTTTCATGCTCATTTAAACCCCTGGTTTATCATTATGAAGTGCATTAAGTTTCCCATGTTTAATGCTTATTTCTGTCCTGAGAGAAATAAACAAATGATACTTTGCAAATGGGTTCTTGAGAAAGGAGACGAAGTGGCAGCAGGGTGTCGTTTGCACTTAGAGCTGATTGCTTTAAAAAGCTGTTCTAGAGTTCAAAAGGTGAAAAAACAGACTTGGTGAACATGTGCATTTTACTTACATTTTCCTTTTTGCTCAGAATGGATTTACAGAGCAGTCTTTTGACAGGCATGAGGCAGTGCCAGTTATTCAAGTCTTGCATGAAAGAAGAGAAAGCAGAAAGTCATATTTGCACAGTATTTCTGTGAGACTGCTAGCCTCAAGTGTAGGCTGCTCCCTGCTGCTGCTACTATATTTACCTCACGAAAGACTGGTTTAAAGTATAATGAAACCATAGTGCAAAAAGATATGTTCCTTTTCCACAATCATTTAAAAACAAATAAGCTTCATTATGAAACAATGTTAGTGTCTCCCATGCCAAAACATGGGCATGCAACTGCCCACAACAAAGCTTCAGGTAAAGCCATTTAGAAATGTTTATTACAAGAGTGAAAGAAGTTCAGAGAGTATTGTTTGACTGGCAAGGTATGTGAAAGTAACAGAAGAAGAAAGTGGAAAGAGTGGATGAAAGAAACAGAGAACAGGCCTTGGGAGTGAGATCCTGAGCAAGCACTTTGTGCTGGGAGTGGTGAGCAGAGACGTTGCCTCTTGCTTTGCACTGGTGTATTCAGGAAACAGAACTTTGTAAATAAGCAGGAATGCACCAGGGATGTTTTCTTCCATCTCTGATTTATTTTCCTAAAAGAAGTAATGTCTAATATGAAAATGCTTTTTATTTTCAACAAACAGTGAGATTCAGAAATTATTTCATTTTCCCCTCCTGTAGATTTACTGCCACTGGGTACAGTTAGCATTCAGACTTCATTCCTCCTAATCACCTACTGCCAATTGCAATTCTTTCTGGAAAAGCAAATATTGATTTTTGTAATGTGGGAAAAGTCAGCTGAGTGCTCAGATGAACATCATCACATTTTGTGTGATCTAATCCACTTTTCAAATGGAAAAGACCACTATATTAATTTCATGGTGTTTTAATACTGAAATTAACTGAATACACAAATGTTTGAGAATAAATGCTCAGTCAAATCAGTTCTTAACATCTTGGTGTCTATTTCTTGGGATTTAAATAAAAATATATTGGCTTTTCAAATAGCTAAATGCTAGCATCATCCCTTGGCTTAATAAGCACATCTTCTACAACGCTTATCACAGTACAACTCATTTATAAATCTGTCCTTATAACATCCATGGAATTTGCTTACTACAGAAATGTGTTATGGCAGTGAGTGAAGGAAAGGTTATAAAAAAATTATTGTAGCTAGAGCTCTGAATCACTGTAAGGCTTTATACTAAAATTGCCTTGCAGGAGGTACAACAATTCTGAACAAAGACTGTGCAATTTATAAATGGAAACTTACTCTACAGCACTTTCTCCATGCATGATTAGGCTTCCTTAGGAAAAAAAAAAAAAGGAAAAAAAAAAAGCAACCGTGGAGCAATGCTAACACTTACGAGTGATGCGTGATTGATGATCCCCTAAAGGCAGTGAGAGAGAAAATTGCCTCCTTCTCTCATTTAAGGGCATTATTAGAAGACTCAATGAGTTCAAAGCTCAGGAAATTATGTTAAAAGGACTGAATCAGGCTTTAAAAATCTCAGGATAAATTATTTTCTCAGCAGTTCTGGGGTAAAATTTCTTTTAATGCACTGTAAAAGAAGAATGCTTGGACACATTGTTACATGGTACTCTTAAGAAATGTCTGTCACATCAGTTGTGATTTACTTGTGCAGGTAGTATTATCTCCATATGCTAAATGGAGGGAATCTGCAACCTGCAAATTAATATTACATTTTAAATGCTGTGTATGTCCTAGTATCTCAATGTGAAAAGTAAAGGGATCCCTCTCTCAGTTGTGAAGGCAACATGATATGCTGGGAAAAAAAAGGATGAACATGAGCATTTTCTTCTGCAGGGTTTGTGAGTGAGACAGTGTGTCAGCGAGTAATGTTGCTTCTGCTGCTAGGGAGAGGGCAAACGGGAACAGTATTAAACAGATCTAAGGATACTTCTTTTCTTTCATTTTTTGCCTCGCATCCTCTGTAATTAAGTGTCTTGTGGCATTGCTCTAGCATCAGTCAGGAGCTGGTGAGAGGTGCGCTGCAGCTGATCAGGGGGACATGGAACTGGGTTTGACCTGTCACAATCCAATTGAGGCATGCATGGCAGCTCCTTTTTACTGGTTACAGAAGGAAACAAGACTTATATCGTGTCCCTCTGTGTGTGTCTGCCTGATCTGAACTTGATGACTTTAGCAGAAGTTGTCTGAATGATTCAAAATTTGGAAGAGGTAGTTGTTTCAAAGGAATTATCCAATTTTGAGACCAGGATGTCATGTGGGACAGTATCAAATGCTTTTCATAAGTCCAGGTAGATGACATCTGTTGCTCTGCCCTTGTCCACCAAGTCTGTGGCAGTATTGTAAAAGGCTACCAAATTTCTCAGACACAATTTGCCCTTGGTGAAACCATGTTGGCTGTCTCAAATCATCTCCTTATTTTCCATATGCCTTAGCAGAGATTCCAGGAGGATCTGCTCCATGATCTTGCCAGGCACAGAGGTGAGACTGACTGGCCTATAGTTCCCTAGGTCTTCTTTTATTTCCTTTTTTGAATATCGGGGTTATGTTCCTCTTTTTCCGGTCAGTGGGAACTTTGCCAGATTGCCACAATTTCTCACATATGATGGAGAGCGGCTTAGCAATTTTGTCAATGGATTTTGTCAAGCCCCATGGACTTATGCACCTTCAGGTTCCTTATGTTTAGTGATATAATATCCTTTATTATGTTCTATGCAATTTCCAGGGGGCAGAGAAGAGGCAGCTTCAGCAGCCTTATAAAGGGATTGCTCATTGTAGCATGAGCTCTACCCTTATGAGGCACAGAGGAGCCTGTATGGGAGAGTGTATGTGTTGCAAGCACTCCAAACAGGAAGAGGTGCCAGCGAATCCATCCACAAGAGACATCCACAAGAGACATCAATAGGAAATCAGGTTTCATTGCTCTTGTTATTTTAGAATTTTGTAAAATATGACTATACTCACCTGAGCTGAACAAAATGCAAGTTTCTGATTCCAAAGGTGTCATTTTTTATAACAACCTTTAAAATAGAGGGACATTTAACTACCTACAAAATATACTTTGTCTCAGCTTCTAACCAAAACCCACTATGGGAGCAGTCTCCAAGTACGGTACTAAATATCCTTATGTCAGCATTCATGGGTGTTATGCTTGAGAAAACCTGTAAGTTGATAGCATAAACAACTTTTTAGTTTAAATGCATCACAGCAGACTTGTAACATGTCTCTGCCCTATGATAATGTCTTAATGTAGTTTTTTAGATGTCTTTTTTGGAGTATGGGAACAATTTTGACATTTTCATGTTCAAGTAGGAGAAAAAAAATATTTCGCACCTACCTCCAGACAGGAAGGTAAGTTGGCAATTTTCTTATTGCAGAATCTTTATTTGATATAATAAAGAAATAAAACTCTAAAATCCTGCATTATCACCTGCCGTGTAATAAAAACAAGCAAAAATAGTATCTTAATGGTAGACCATCAAATTTTTTTGTGTCTGTGCCAATTTTGAGGGGCTGCAAGCAACACTTGAGTGGCAAGGGAATTTAGAGAGCAACATTATCTTTCTGGTGGCTTTTGAGCAACTTACACCTGTCCCCTTAATTGGCTTAACATCTCCCCTTTGAGGATTTGAGATTACTTCAGCAACTCAGAGAAATTATCTGCATTTTAATAGTCACTTAAGCTTTAAGAATGACATGTGAATTGATTCTCTGTGGTCTTGGTCAAAACTAATGCTTTTCTAATACCGCATCTTCACAGCGTCATAAAATAATATGAATTTCAATGAGTTTGCTTAAGCTATCAGGCAGAGTTGAATATTTCCACTTTCCCTTTACTATATGAAAATAGACATCTTTTTCTATACAAAAAAAAGTATCTACTCTTTTTCAGTCACAATATCAAAATCTAGAAAAGCAACAAACAAGAAAGAATAACAGTAATGTATCCATCTTAAAATTACTCTCTTCATATGTTGCATCAGTTGCTCTCATAAAAGAGCAGCTCTAAATTAACTGAACTAGAGGCACTTCTCAGCTTCTATGTATAAAGCTGCTAGACGTTTTGTGGTACGTCCAGGAGAGACCCAGATGCACGCCATTGCCTGTCCTTCTTCAAATTTGTGGTTTGTTTGGGAATGAAAGAGGTGTGTAGGCACGAAGGGATTCACATTTGCTCCCTGAGGGAAGTCTGCTGTTGAGACAATCAGGATTATGTGTTTGATGCACAATTTAGATTTAGCCAGTATCTACATACCTTCACATAGCTGAATATACCAATAAAAACGTTATATTTCCACATGAACAGTCTCACTGAAAATTTGGCTTTAAAAGCTCCACACAACCATTAAAGTGCTGGCTTCATCATCATTAAAAACTAATCAGACCCATCACTGCTGAAACATCAGCTTCTCTTGTTTGTATACAGAGTATATCATTAATTTATTTAAATGTCAGGAACAGACTTCATCAGGGTTCTCTACACTTCAGCCTACACCCCTGTGCAGAATGGGAAAAGAAGTTACCACTGACAACCATTTCAGTTGGTTCAGCACAACATAATTGTTGGCCATTGGTATGGCCTTGGATACATCCTTTAAAGTAAGTCTCTGAGACTAGAGTGTCACAGACTATTCTCTGTGCTAGGGGAGCTTGTTCAGAATATTTACAGCTTTTTTTTTAATACTTCTTTTTTTTGCTCCACAAGGGCATAAAAAGTATCATGTAAAGGCCAGAATTAGAGCCAGATGTGTATGCACATGGGTGGGAAAGAAAGGGTATAATTGCATAAGCTTCTAAAGTGAAAAAGCATTTTTCTTCCTAGAGTGAATGTGCTTAATTCAGTGGGTAACTCTCATTTGCTCAGCTTTGCTGCCCACTGGGACTGAGAAGAGCATCCTCTTCTGTTCCGCTACAACTTACTTTCCTTGCTTCTTAGATGACCTGTGATTTCATGAAAGCCTAATTGTTGCTTTGTTCAAAGGAATTTTTTGACACAAACTACATGTTAAATTAGATGAAAGATGCAGATAGTACAATTAGCATGAGGAGAAAAAAAAAAAGTCCCTGAAAGCATCAGATCTTTAAAATTGTAGGAATTGGAGTGTATTAACATTAACATCTGCATAATGAGATGTGCTTGACGCGATAAGTTAATGCATTAGCCTTTCACCCTAGAAACCTGCATTCAAAACCAGAGTCAGACAGAAATTAATTTGGTAGCTTCATACAATTCTCTTTTGAACATTAATCCACCTTATACGAGTCACAGCACAGTCTGATCTGCCTTGATGCTAAAGAGCAGGTGACTGAAACAATGTGGAATGCAGCCAGATCTCTTCTGAGCACCTACAGGGCAGTTGGGTCCTGTTAGTCCATTGCTTTCCTGCGAGTGAAGTTGTTGCTGATGTAGGTTTTTCCTTTGTTCAGCTGAAGTCTGTGCTGCCAATATATGCTTGTTGAAAATTTGCCCCTGTGGTTTTGCAATCTAAAAGTAATAGTCTGTTACTTAGATTTCATTTAATTATGACACAAAGAAAAGTCATTTTTGCTAATTATTTTCAGACTGCATGCTCCGAAAGAGAGAGGATAGAGAGGCACTTCCTTCAGCAACCAAAAATAAATAATATGTGAAAAGAAGACCTTTATTAGAATTGCTGTTTTCCATCACTGTGTTCCATCACGTTATATCAAAATCAAATTGCATTAGGCCATCAGAGCAGCAGCTGACATGCACATTTGATCAGGGCTTTCCAAAGCACAGTCCCATTTTATTACATGCATCGTAGGCAGTACTTTAATATTAACTGAGTACAAATTCCACTCAGACGCATTTCAAAAATAACCCTTATGCATTCCTTTTCAGGCTTTTGACATCAGAATAGGCCTACGGCTTTGGGTGAGGAGAGGAAACAGCTACCCAAAGTACTTGATTTCTCAACTCTGCTGAACAAGTAAGAATCTGCAAGAATTCAGTGCAAAATCCTTCATGCTGAGCTCGTTAAACAGCTT
Organism: Thinocorus orbignyianus; assembly: GCA_013400375.1. NCBI lineage: Eukaryota > Metazoa > Chordata > Aves > Ciconiiformes > Thinocoridae > Thinocorus > Thinocorus orbignyianus. Next base: position 321,127 of record VXBW01001787.1, read on the forward strand.
GAGGAAGTTAAACGTAAGCAGCTAATTCGGGATCAAACCTTCAGACACAGGTATGATTTTTTCCAAATCATGGACACACGTATTTCGATTTACATGGTGGCAATGTGCATTTACTTGTTTGTAAGCTAAGGGTGAACAGTTCTTCTCCTTTATATATATAACCTTTCTGAAAAGATGTCTGCATGCTTGTGCAACTGTACAAGTTGTAAGAGTTTTTTTCCCCTGTTCTTGTCTTTGATATTTCTGAGCCTGACTGTAAGAGCAGTGCAGATCTTGGATCTGTTGTAAACTGGAGACACAGAATCATGGAATTGTCAGGGACCTCTAGAGGTCATCTAGTCCAACTCCCCTGCTCAAGCAGGTTTGCCTAGAGAACATTACTCAGGACTGCATCCAGGTGGGGCTTGAAGNTGGAGGGGGAGCATGACCTCCCTCAACCTACTGGCTGCACTATTCCCTGTGCAGCCCACAATTCCATTGGCCCTCCTGGCGACAAGGGCACATTGCTGGTTCATGGATAGTTAAGTATCTACCAGGACCCCCAGATCCTTCTCCTCAGAAGTGCTTTCCAGCAGGTCTACCCCTAGCCTATATCAGTGCCCAGAATCCTTTCTCCCCAGGTGCAAGACCCTACACTTGTTCTTGTTGAACCTCACTAGGTTCTTCTCTGCCCAGCTCTCCACTCTGTCCAGGTTACCCTGGATGGTGGTGCAGACACAGCACTGTGAGATTGTTTTTTTTTCACCAGTTGATCTCTTATGTTTCGTTTTGCTCAGCCTCTGAGACGCACTGTGTCCCCCTAGATAAGGCTACTCTGAATATCTCCCATGTAGTCCAGCTTCCCACCATGCCTGGAACACTTGCGCACTTGTAGATTTGTTGCAGTCTTTGTTCCCAAATCACTACTCTGTCAGGGGTGTGTTTAAAAAAAAAACAAACAAAAAAACCACTGATGCACTGTAGCATCACAAAACTAAGATCTGTACTCATCCCTACCACCTTGAATGTTGGACCATTCCTGCAATGTCAGGCTCCCTCTTGCCTCTGACAGTCTAGGCAGGTCAGCGGCACAGCTATAACATGGGGAGTGGAAGGTGCTCCACAACTCTTATACAGTGCAGGCATTTACTGTGGAGTTGGAGGAAATATGGTTGAGATCCTGTCACTGAAGGAGCACTACACAATAGAGCTCTCATTTCCTGAGCAAGGTCAAGGACTAGCAAGTGATTATGTAGACAATGTGTCGCACTGTCACCCCGAGACAAGTAAATTCTGTAAAGTCCTTAACCTAAAAAGAGGGATGAAGTACTTAAACATGGAGCTTTAAGTCAGACACCTGACCTGGAGAAAATGAGAGTTCACATACAACTCAAAAAGTGCAGTATGCTGCAGTTGTGTTCCCAATTTTAGTAGTAACTATGGTATTTTGATGTGTCTCACCTTCAGCTTTAAGTCATCCTTCCCATATAGAAGCTACAAAGCTTTGTCTCATCTGCAAGTGGCTCAAGGCATCTCTAAACTATTACCCACTTTTTGCAACAGTGTAATGCAAGGATAAATCTGTAACCCACCGACTGGCGTATTAAAACCCTTTCAGTGAGTTCATTATTCTCATCACACCTCTGTGTGGGAGCTGGGGTGCAGCAGTGCATCATGTCATGCAGATATGGTATGTTCCCTTTATTACCTTCCAAATCACTCTTTTTCTGTCTTGAACTACTAAAAAGGAGTGTTGGAGCTGTCACTTGAAGTGATGACATTGCTATGTTCAAAGGGCAATGGTTAGCTCATGTCAGTCTAGTGCTGGACACTTCTAGAAGGAAAAATACAGTCTTTCTCTAAAATCAGTTTATTTTGAAGCACCTGAACATCTGTAATAAAGAAATATTCTCCCATGAAGCATTTTCCTATGAATCCTGGCATTTCACTACTTTACACTTCAATTATTCTTGACTAAGAAATGCAACAGGAGGATTCCAGAGGCTACCCAGTGGAATAAACAACAGCCTTTATAAATGCAAAGACTACAAATAAGCAGGCTGATAAGAGCTGGGTATCTGTCAATTTAAATGGCATTCAGCATGTGAACTTTTAATTGAGATGAAGCATTGTGGCACAATGTATTTCATTTATTACTTTCCATTAACTTTCATGTGACCTATTTCTCTACCCCTTGACAGGTTCATCTTTCTGAGAACTTCACAGACAAAATGATATTTTCCTTTTCTGTCTGCTCAGCTGTGATCTCAGTTTGAAGCATCACTTAGCATTCATTGCTAAAGGAAACAATGCCAAAGGCGTTGAACATTGTTTTATACTCCACTGCCTCGTATTTAATTTTCCTTCTGTTTCTTAACCCTACTTATCTTAAAGTCTGGAAAAAGTATTTAGTGGTCAATCTTCATGGTTTCCTTTCTGGCCAATTAAAATGAGAGAGATGTCTTGCAATTGCTGATCTGATGAAAGGATAGGAAGCAAGAAACACTAGAAACTATTGCTACTCTTAGTCTTTAAAAAGAGTACAGGCATGCAGGTTAAAGAAGTGATCAATAAGTAATTATGAATCATAGTCACTGACTTTCAGATTTATAGGAATGTTTTTATTCACACAGTTTCTATCTTTGTTTACTTGATTCCTACTATAAAGGCAGCAAGAATATAATTTCAGTGCATTTGGTTGCAAACACAGATTTCTGATCACTCTTACTATGTCCCTACTGAATTTCATCATCCTGAAGTGAGTGGGGATTATGCTATGAATATTGCTTGGTGAAAAACCTTTCTGGTTTCAGTTAACTAGTGAACTGCTTAGTACTTTCATTTTTAAACACAAAACAGTCCTCGGTGCCATTGCTGTCCAGATAAAATGAGCAGAGACCACTAGAATCCAATGCATACTGACCAGATGGTGTTGGGGAAGGATCTATATATCCACAAGAAAAGGGAGAATACCAAGGGCTTTCCTTTCTAATCCATGTACAATTGTTTGATAAATCACCTTGTTAAGCAAAACCTGGAGTTTTTATTTCTCTCGTACTGCAAGCCGCCTGACTACAGCCATACTGTGACTAACAGTGACTTAGCAAAATCAAGATATGTTTTTGTATTTCCTATGGAAAAGATATTGTTCACCGATTTACCAACCAGTTTGTTTCCTTACTAATAATGGTGGTAGATTGAGAATAAGGTTTTAATTTGTGTATTGAGTCTGAATGGACCCCCAAATCCAATATTAAAGGTCTTTATGAATAGTGTCATTTTAAGAGCTAATTTTGAAAAAAATGGGGACTAAACATTTTGGGATGTTTATAGTAATTTACAGCAGTTACAGGGCAAGTTACATTCTTACATACAAGAAAGTACTTCTCATATGAAATAAATATCTGTTAAGAAAACCTGGCACTAAAGTAGTCTAAAAATACTGGAAAAAATATTTTGATACATGCAAAATAAAAATTATCTTTTATGTAGTAGGTATATAGTGTCTATTTACTGCTGAGATTGATATCTGGAGCGTATAAATACAGATTTGGCTGAGAGGAAAAATAATTTCTAGTATATGATTGATTAGGAAAGTTATCTGACTATGCTGAAATAATGTTTAGTTGGCTAAAAACATTTGTTCAGTAAAATTTATTTAAATTTGCTTCAGTGTCCCATTCAGAAAATAGCATAGATATTTTAAGTAGCATCCTTCCACATGAACATAAGGTTACTGTAAATTGTTATCCAGATGCCCATTAAGAGGCAAGCTAGCTATTTACCTTTGGTCAGGTAGTTCCCAAGAGCTAACATGAGGGTTAACGCTGCTATGTCAACTACTGGAGAGTGAACTCCAAGCTTCCAACATACTCTGCATGAAAGATTATCTGCATCCTCTGTAACGTTTTAGTCTGCAGCCCAGGAAGTCATCAATTTAAATTCCTATATTGAAACAAACCAAAAATACTGACATTATTTGCTCTCTGATTTCCTTTGTCTTAGCCTTTATTTACTGAAATTTTCTTCTTTCCCCAGTCACATAGTGTAGCAGCTCTTGAGATCAAAAAGTCATACACAGTTTCCTTACCCCAACATCTTTGCTTGGTTTTGCTGCAGGATAACTTATTTAATTCTGATTTATAAAAGAAATATAGCTGAATGTTGCCATTTTGATTTTCTGGGAGGAGAGTCAGACCCTGCAGGTTAGTTCCTGCCTCCACAGTAGAGCACGCGGTGTAGATAAGATCTTCCCCATGGGTACGAACACAAAAGCTTAATTTCTCATAGGTGGTTAAAAGTGCTGTGGGTGTCGAGCATCCATTTCATGCCCAATGGGTGTTTTTCCAAGAAGGACATGTTTCTTGCCCCTGAGATGATGTGTGCTCTGCAACAAGGAACAAATGGGAGCATGACTTGGTGCGTGGTCAAGGCACGTGTGAAGAAGCACTTAGTCCATGAAAATACCAAAATTCACTTTTCAGGAAAAAATGGATTCAGGTTTCATGATTTCTCATGGACGTTTTTGCTCCTCTGAGCATGTAACCCTGAGAAGGGAATATCCACAACATCCTATTCTGTCATACCTAGGTCTAAATGTTGCTTGGAAAATTAAAGAGGAAGCATGGAAGCATGGAGTGTGATATGTGCTACAGGGCTGCTTGCTTGTCAGAAACTAGAATACAGGCAGGAGATAATTGAAATGGTGACTAATTCAGATTGTGGTGGAAGCACTGCTGAAGATGACTGCATTGTACCAGCAATTTTTTTTAGACAGTTTGTGTCTAGAGACCTTAGTAAATGCCACCAATGTCAGACATGAAAGAGTGGCTACTACTCGGTCAAGATTGTTGCTTAGTCCTTTATAAATGTCAGAAAGATCACAAGCTTTTCTTCTAGCATAAACATCTAAGCAGGCATTTATGTATTTTTTGTTATGTCTATTTGTTATGTTATGTATTTGTTATCAAATAATAACTTGTTAACTGCAAGGCAAGAAAAATTGAAGTGGAATTGTAGAGACATGGTGAATAGGGAACCCGAAATGTAACTCATATTGCATCATTGCATAGGTGTTACACACAAACTCTTTCCTTGTCTTTGGCTTACGTTCTGTGCAGCTTAGGATATAATTTCTCAGACAATCTAAGTTCTTAATTAAATGTGGTCATTATTCAATTGATTTATCTATACTTCAATAAAACTCTGCCGAAGTTGTGAAGTAAAGTATGAGAGAAGCTAGAGTTTACTGCTAATTCATTTCTAAGACAAGAGAACTATCTAGCATAAAATAAACCCATATAGTATAGTAGTAACACTCTGATTAAATTACTGGCAAGTTCCCATTTGTTACCATTAATGTATGTGTAATTAGGAAACAAAATATAATCCCCCATCTTCTCCGATTGACTTATAAGGCTGCATGCTCCTGACTTGAAAGCACCTTTGAGAATCAGGTCTTTTTTGGAAGAGTCCTCCAAATCCTTCTATTTTGTCACTACTTTTCATGCATTTCCCACTTCAGTTACCATCTGTAGCTGTCGCATCATGTCAACAATGTGCTCTTTCTCACCAGGTGCAAAAAGCATTACTATTCACGCTCTTTATTTTCTTAATTACATCTTGCACTCCTAGTTCCTCTGCCTCAGGTATCTTAAGTATTAATCACTTCACAGTCACTTGTGCTAACCTGAACACAGCTATCCACTTACCTCTCTATCATCAACAAACCGAAATGGGCTGATTACATATTTGAAAGCAGACTGGCATGTTGTTTTTCACTGTGACACTTATTTTTTTTCAAATGTGTACAAGCTAGTCTCAATCTTTTGTTCATTTCCTCTCCTCAGACATCTTTCACTGTATTAAGTTCTCCAGTAGACATGCAATCAACAGTGTTCTTTATAAAATTACTTGCAATCTCTCTGGAATGGCTTTTATTAACCCTCTCCAGGCTCATTTTATCTCATTAAAGTTGTTTCACATTTTCTTCTCTGGGAAATAATAGTCATTCCCTCTGTTATTAACTGCAATATTGCTAGGAAGCCTTCAGTTTGTACTCTTGTTCCGTAACACAAGGATTTTAAGTGGGTTAAGTTTAGGAAACAGCAGAAGGAGACCTTTTCCTGAGCTACTTAAGATGTTGCAATTTCCTGACAGCATTAGGTGTAGGAAGAGCTGACAGGGTGACACATTTCATTATACTGGGTACTGAACTGATGCAGTACTGGAGAGATGAGATCTAACTGTTCAACTGAATTGGCTGGAGTCTGCTTTTGGGATGGGAGTGTTGGTTTCTTCTTATCTTCACTGCCCCAGGAGTTTTGAAATTGTTTATAGCAGACAGGACGTTTACCTGCCAGTTCTCACACAAGCATGCACTTATTATTATGTCAACATTAGCAAACAGTGCTCTAAGCGTTGTTACAGCCTGTCATTCCTTTAGCTTTTTATTTGCTACTCAGCTTTTAAACAGGATGCATTTTATCAGCTTTCTGGTAACCTTCTATGTTTAACAGTATGGTGCAATATTCCTGCTAGGTCAAGAAGACAGCATTGCACTTCAAGAAAAAAAAGAGCACTTTAGATGTACACCGGGGGACAGCAATGAGAATGAGCAAAAGTCTACAGCACACAACCTTCAGAGAAAGACTGAGTGAATTGTTATTACTGAGAGTTAAAAACAGAAGACTGAACAGAGTTGGATTAACAGTCTTCAAGTACATAAGAGGCTGCTTCGGAAAGAAAGAGTGATCCATTCTGCCTGTCCATGGTGAATAGGTAAAGAAATACTGAGCTAAAGCTGCAGCAAGATTTGCTCTAAGTCCTAATGTACATAAAAAATCAATTATTACCTGCTCTGTACCGGCTCAGCCATTCTAGCCAGGTGTTTAGGGGTTTACAGGCTGGTTCTGTGAAATATATTACTACAGCTGTTATTTTTTGTTATTTCAGTTTTAAGAGCTCTTTGACTGTTTTATTAAATTGTGGCCCTGTTTTACTAGGTCTTCTGTAAGCACAAAACCAATTCCTACCCTGAAGTGACAACTCAGAGAGTATTAAAAACCATTATCATTGATTTTGTGGAGTTTTTTTAGTAACACTTAAAAATGCCAGGCATAGTTTCAGCTCCTCTGTGTAGGACTGGCTATACATACCTGACCATCACAACTACCCAAGAGTATTACAGCTAAAAGATCTACTCTGTAATGGTATAGAACAAGGTCTCTTCATGTTTTCAAGGAACCATTGCTCATGGTGTGGTGCAATGCAGTTGCAATAATTGGTGAGCCTCTTGCATAAAGTTTTTAATTAATTAGTTTGTCGTTTTTCCTTTGGACAGCCCTGTGAAAAACAGATTGATTACAACATATCCGTGCAACAAGAGTAAGTCTCCACTCTTTTACCACTCAGAATCGAAAAGATGCGAATTTTAGAACAACACAAAGCCACTCATAATTTAAGTAGCTTCTTAAGATGCTTCTTACCATTTCTTGACATCTCTGTGGTTATATTTCAGCTAAGTGTTGAAGACCCACAGTGAAAATTGCTCCTCTTTGTTTAAAGGGAGACAATTTAATCAGGATAAGTCTTTTATTTTTGTAAATAAGAATTTTCACTATATAGATGATTGAATGAGACTATCAAGTGCTTTGGCTAAGAAACCAAGTGAAGAGTAGTAATAAGTCATCATGGCTGAGATTTTAAAAAAAAATGCCATCATTATGCTTTCCACTTATTCAGCATCTCTCGTCTAAGTCTTGAAGTACTGAAAAAGATATTCAAGAAGACAGAGGAGTATTAGGAATCTCCCATAATGTGGAGACACCAAATATGCCCTTAACCTTGAAGAGAACTTACCAAGACACACATAAATTCTTACTCATGTAGTGAGCAGTGAGGCACACAATATCCAGTAAGAATGCTTTTGCTTGTATTCTCGAACTCCCATTGTTCTGATTTTTCTTTCAGAAAGATGTTCTACTAATGTATAAAACTCTATCTGAAACATGTAACACTCTTTCTATGCAAAGTGGTGGAGAGGATTTGTGAGTGACCAAATTATACCAATGGTATGCAATGGCTCCACTTCCAAACTATTTAATCTTTCGGAGAAATAACTAGTTTTGCTGTAATTTCCTATCTAAGTGTAGGAAATAGATGATGTTTTTTTCCAAAGTTAGAGATGTGTTAGGTAGTATCATAAAACTCTGTTTACCACAAGAAGAGCTAGTTCTATAAAGTTTGATATTAGAAATGACAAAAAAGACTTTGGACTATGGAATAAAATTTCTTCCCTAAATATTACTCCCTGCTGCAGGTTATTATTATCTAATACACTCCCAAATGACTCATGCTCCAGAATAATCAGCGTCTTGAGAGTAAGTTTTAGGACTGCTTTTGCAAGATATGGATGCATTTCAATTCTGCAGACCTTGAAATACATGGTTATACGTACAATATATACATTCTATGCAAAAGATTGAGCGAGGAAATAACAGGCTTCCTGCTTCATTTATTTTGAGAAGGCAACTTATTTCAGCTGTTAATCTGTTTTTGTATGACTGATTTTTAAATTGACTAGTGCTAAAACAGAAATATGTCATCTGCTCCTGATATTGTCTCAGTTTGATTTTAAAATGAGATGAGTGCTTGGTTGTTTGGTTTTCTTTTGATTGTTACCTGTAACAAGCAAGTACTTAATGGGCAAAAGAATGAAAAACTGTGTTTCTAGATTTCAATTCTGTGCTTGTTTGACTGCAGTTTCTAAGAAAGTGCTGACTTGACTCTGAAGATTTTTATTTCATCCTGGCATTTATAAGGTGTCAATACTGATATAGAGGATTTTGTCATGGACCTGCACAACAGGACATTGGGTAAAACTTCCCAGCAGTGAAGTTATGAAGCACTGAAAATGGAGTGCCTAATGTAGTTATGTGGTTGCTTGTTTTGGAAGTTTTAAAGAGTTGATTAGACTACATTTGATCAGGAATGTTGTACACAGATCCTGCTCAGAGCTTGGGAGATGGAATAGCACCTCAGTTGAGGCTGTTTTTTGTTCTTTTCTATGATTCATCAGGACAGTGAACCTGAATGGTCCTATGGGCACTTGATTACACTAATAGATGTGTATTATGGCAAACATTTTCAAATGTACATATTTAATCTCAGGCATGTATGTAATAACATTCTCAATTACCCTCATGCATGACTTAATTCTCTAAAGTTCTGAAGGTGCACAGCTTGTTTTTAAGTTATGCACGTGCTATAGATACAGAAGAACGTAAATACCAGCATGGCATCATACTTCAGTTTCCTGTCCAACTGCAGCAGATGCTCCAATGCAGATTCATGGAAGCTTAAATTAGGCAGTGATAGGATGATCTGCAGTAGATCTCCTTCTAATTCCTGGTAGCAAAGACTAGCTTAAACTCTCAAGTGTAGTGTCAAACTCTCAGTTTAATGTTTCTTCCAGCTTGTATATTAATAGCAATCATTTAAATTCCAGATAACATTGTTATCCTTTTAAATGTTCAGTCACTTTTTATATTATTGGCTTTTGAACTGTAGCTGCAGTCCCCACAGTTAAATTGCATGTGGTGGGAAAAATGATTCTGTAGTATCTTTTTAGAAGGCTCCAGAAGAACTAGTGGATGCTTTTGCTGCTGCTGTTAATGTTGGCATGTCTTAACAAAACATTCCAGCTGTCATGAAAATCTCTCAGGTGCAGAACAAATTTTCTGGAAACAAGCAGCCCCACCCCAGAACAGCCAGTAAGGCTTCCATGGTTGTCTAAATTAACACTGAATGAAAAGCTGGGTCTTTTATATCCCAGGTGAGTTCCATAATTGCTCTCAGTCCATTTAAAAACCAACAGCAGATGTTCAGTAGTGCATTGCAATTCATTATGCTAGAGATGGCTTCTGTACCTTGGCATTTGAGGAGCTGGGTTGGAATATGTAAAATGAAGGTTTGGGTCTCTGCTGCAATCCAGGAAACACAAGCTAAAAAACAATTTTCTGTTTGCTAGGTGAGCACCTGAGCTTTTGGGATCTTAGCATTTCTAGAGGGCTTATTCTGTTAAATGCTGTCCTCTTCTTCCTTTCAGAAGAATTATGAAACACAAAATCACACAAAGAAAACAAAAATGTGTGGGTTTTTGTCTTTGGAAACAAAAAATTATTTTTCAGATTAGTAAATGCATTCTTTGGCCTGTCAGTGATTGGAAATTGTACTTCAGACTGCAATCCAGATAGTGCCTCTTACTGTTTTATGTTATGTTTCTGTACTGTTGTCCATTCCCTATTCTCATTTCTTTGTCTTTTTTTTTTNTCTCACCTTTCCTTGTATGAAGATGGAGAACCACCATCTTCCATGCAAACTGCCAGTAAGCCCCATTCTCAAAAGCTTGAGTTTACTGATGTCAGGTGGGTAAGCACTTCAGCTTCTCTCTCCTTCCCATATGTATTAGGTTGCATTTAGCAGAACTGAAGCTCCTTTGCTACCTTGCCATCTACCAGAAGGTCCAGGGCTGAAGTATTTACCCTTTTGTTTCCATCCCGTGTATGTACAAGGATGCAATTACGAATGAAGTATGTAAAGTATACATATATGAAGTATATATTGAAGAGATATTGTAGCTTCTCCTCACAGCAGGAACACAAGCAGATTTTAGGATATAAGTGCCATTCCTTTGTTCTCTTGAGAGGCTGGTAAAGCACACATGCAACCTGTTGAGCAGCTCAGATAGAAAGGTGTGGCACAGCTGGGGGGAAGGCGTGTGAGTGTTCACATGACCTGGCCTGCATTTTACGGTTCTCAACACCCAACATGTGCCTAACACATTGAGCTCTGCTGACAGGCTGTCTCCCTCTCAAATAGAAAAATATGACCCCACTCATGAGCGCTGCTCTCTGAAATTCCAGCATGCGAGTGATTAAATCCCTTTTGTTCTCTTCTAGGCTTTTCTCGAAGGGATATAAAACCTCTGCACTAAAACAGTTTTGGAAAGCTTAGTTCTACTTTCAGAATGCCCTACCTTTTCTCTTATGCTTGACAACTATCATTAAAGTGTCAGACACATTGGGAAAAGCCACTTGCTTACTCAGAATAGGAGTAAGACTCAGCAAAATGGTTTGGTCTGGCCCAAGCTTACGACAGATGCTGTAGTGACACTCATAAATCTGATGTTACTGGCTGTCCTTTGCTAGAATTATGTGGTTCATACCATCGTCCCTTGTCGCTGGAGAGTTCAGAAGCATGCTTTATCATTTTGTAAAACATTAACATAAGCCTATTAAAATGCAAAAGCATCGCATTAATATGGGGTAAATCACCTAGTCTGGAGCCTTTAAGGCAGGCTGTGAATTATTCAATACCATGATAGATTTAGCCGGCACAACACAAGCCTCTGATTAGCCCCAGGATAAATTTTGAGAGGTCATTAAGATCAACATATTCTTTTAAATGTACCCTCTGTCTGTGAGTGTATGTGAAAGTGGGGGGGGGGGAAAAAAAAGAAAAAAAAAAGAAACAGAAACTGTAAGTCTTAGGAAGGACAATCAAAGAGATCCGAGTCTTACAGGTTGTAATAAAACATGGCTGATACCAGACCCAGCTGAAATAGCCTGGAGGCAAATCCACCTCTTGTGTTGTCCTACTTACAGCAACAATTAGGAGAATGGAGTTTCAAATAAGAGATGTGAGCGTGCATGCCTGATAACTGAGTGTCAGAGACTAGTTGTAGAGACACCAGGTAAATAAAAAAACCTCATTCCAGTGGAGCTGCTTCAGACCAAATGGAAAGCAAACACCGTTTCAGCAATATCCAATCACAAACTCATGCACACAAATCTGTTCCATATTTGTAGAGGAAAAAGAACAAACAAACAAAATATACCTAGGGTTTTTGTATGCTCATTTAAATGTGGGGTTTTTTTTCTTTAGTTGCAGATGATGTCAAGTAGTGTCTTTCAGTCTCTAATTAGGAATACTATCAACCAAGGTGAGCATTTGGTCCTGTTAATCTGACCAGGAGATGCATTACAATCAATTTTGGCTGTATATGGCCTGTCCCATTTACTTCTAGCACAGAAAGGAGTGCTGTTTCCACAAATGTGTTTAATCAGGTATAGGACCTTCTCACTGCTGCATGTGTAATCAACTTGTGCTATTAAAGCTCTTCTGGGAGCTGGTAAATGAGTAGTATATGCAATTTCTTCATTAGCATACCTGTTTACTCCCAACTGTGCTTTGAAGTAGATTGGGGCAGGCTTCCTGTCTGGTAAACTTCTAGACTTCCTAGATGAGATCCATCACAGCAGTAAGTACTAACCTTATGAAACTTAGGTAACCTGTAGTTGTTTATGTATATTCTGTACCCTGTCCATCACCAAAGGAGAATATCTTTAGAGAATGCTTTGTTTCTTTTTTTCATACTCTGTTCTCGTAAAAATTATGCTTTCTAATTTTATTCTGATGGGGAAGGTTCAAGAGCATGTTCCTAGAAGTTGTGCATTGGAGGTTATCACATGCAGTTCCATTGCAGAGTGCTTAAATTTTCTTTAGGATGGTTTTCTGTGCACTACTTAGTTCAATGCACAGGAGTTAAATCCTTACCAAAGCTCCTTTTCTGCCTTCCTGCAGGTAGAAATGTACTTAGTGTATATCATATGAGTCAGTCATTTATTAACTTTTAAATTGCCAGTGGACTGAATGCATGTAATATCTTTATACAGATTTCCTAAGGCAACTTTAATGCCTATGTATAATGAAAGTTCAGGGTGAATAGAGTGTATGCATTGAAGAAAGCCTGTTCTTTGACTTTGACCCACAGCTCTGGCACATCTTTCCAAAAGAATTAGGGAAGACAGTAAACCTGCTAAGCTGCCAGGCAAATCTTGAGACTTACTGTTTTGAAGTAATTTTCCCATAGATGCTCATTTCTTTATTTTTTCTCCTTCTTAGTCTACTCACTTGCAGAGCTCTGTAGCAAAGCAGATTTCTCAACAGAGCTCCTCCTCCAGTGCACTTGTGTTTGGGGTTTTTTTTTTTATGTTATTGCTCTAAACTTTCTAGCAACCACAAAGCTCTGTGATGCTTTCCCCTGAAAAAGCTTTACCTTTACAGACACTGTTTTGCATCTGTTACAGTGGAGTGAAATCTTTGAGAAGGTAGCCCTGAAAGGTTTTCAAATAGTTTCTAACTGTGTTCCTGGGGCATTGGAACAACATAACTGGCTTTTTGTGGCATAAATTACAGAAGTGACATGAAAACAGATGAGTTTATTAAAACAGAGTGAATCACTGGTGACATTTAAATCTAATTAAGTCAGGCTACTCAGCTTAATGATTTTGTTTCGGAGGAGGTAACTATTTTGGAATTCATAGTGTTTAACACAGATCTTCAGGAATAGGGTATTGTACCTAGGGGTGCCATTATCAGGGTCTGTAATAGCAAATGCTTTCACTTAAAAGGCTGTGCCAAGTTAAATCACAGTGAAATATATCCCAGCCATTTGATAACAGTATCCCAAAATGTTGTCATGGTTGAATAAACGGTTGGAAGTGGGAGGAGGACAAAGGATATTCACAATGATAAGGTGAATCTCTTTGTAGCCTGGAGAAAGATGGATAAAGCCAAAAAGGTAGCAGTCAGCCTCACCTGTGAAAATGCCCTATAATTTTATGTTCAGAAATTACAGAAGCAAAATACTTGTTTTGGTGTCAGTAACAGCAGTACCCCAAATTAAGGGGAAGGTGCTAGACACTGTCCCTCCCAGTGATGATGCACTCCATGCATTTCAACATATAAACTGTTAAACGTTCACCCATGCCCTGGTTGGCTTTTCTTGCTTCTCTGCTGGGCTGCAGCATTTCTGTCTCTGTGCAGCCAAGACACACTTGTAATTAGTTTTGATTTGCAGTCTTTGCCTGCAGCTTAATAGTTCAAGGATATTTTGTTGTGTAAACTAGATATTGCTCCTCTGACATAGCTGCTGTTATACAGACAACCTTCCTAGAAATTAAACCTTAGACTCTTTCCTTTAGCACTAATATGACTGGCTGCATGCTGCTCAGGCACTTGAATAGAAAATGCTGTTTATTTCTTCAGCAGAGTGTGTTTAACTAACCCTGTTATCACTGATGACAAGCACTGCTCAAAGGGGAACAGTACATGCTTGTGTGCCACATCTGCACCTTCTGGAACTTCCAGAAGTCGTATCTCCATCTATGTATTAGATGGATAGATTGCATATAGAGCCATTTTCCCCCTGCTACCCTGCAGTCATGACGAAGTTGCAACTTGACAACAAGAAAGTTCTTGACACAGATCCTGTGGAGGAAGCTGTTTAGTTTGGGGGTTTGTTTTCTAATTTTTTGGAGTGTGTTTTGCTGATGGCACTAAATGTAGTAGAAAGTAGAACTCTAGATCCCAGTGCTTGAAATGTTTTTTGATCACTACACAGAGCAAGAATTGTATCTCTAATGTGCCTATCATCAAAGGGCACCTTTTGCAAGTCTTTCACTTGCTGATGTGCTTCCTTGAGTCCTCTTTGCAAAGGTATAGCAGGGTGGTATGGAATCTCTGAAATGCTCTTTGGCAAGGCTCTTTTCTAACCACAGGGTTCTGTGTAGGGTGGTTGGGCATATTCCCCAGCTCAAGTATTTAGCATCTGTCATCATGAATGCAGAGACATTGGACAATTACATGGACAAATATGCATACATTTTTGCATGCCCTTTTATCTGCAAAAGTATCATCTTTTCTATGTTGATTTCAACAGTATCAGTGTCTCAAGTTGCTCCTCATTACTCTTCCTGTATTACAGGAAGCAATTGGCACTGTACTCCAAAACATGAAGTGATGGACTCAGTATGTTATAAATATTAGGTTCTTACTTGTGAAATAGTGACCTATGTACAAAACCAAAACAAGATAAAAACCCCAACCCAAAATCTGCAAAACAGACAAAACAATCCCGCATGCAGATAAATAAAGATTGCTAAAACCCAGATCCATTTCACTACATCTGCAGTATGTGAATATAGCTATCACCTTCTTTTGCTTCCTGGAGAGTTGTCATCTGTTGTGTCCTTGCTTTGCTACAAAATTGCTCTGGATCTGCCAAATCATACATGCAATATTATTATTACCACAGGCAATGGATTCATGTACAACAACTGTTATGTAAATTGTTGAGATAATTCTAAGTCCTAATTTATGTCACTGAAAAAATCTTCTATAGTTGTTCCTCCAGCTAACTTTACCACTCACATGGCTCATTTGTTGTTTCAGTCAGGAACCTATGAACTATAATCCTTTTTTAAAGCCAGCAGGACATTCCTAAATGGACCTTGCTTAGAAGAATGGATATTTATTTAATTACAGTGCCTTGCATTTACATATTCTATTGCCTGTAAATGCAGCTCCATTGCTAGACTTTGTCCCACACAGAGAAACATATAGTGAAGGGTAATCTTCTGTCTTGATAGTCCAGGAGAGAGGCATAACCATCAGTGGTTAATATAGAAATAGCCAAACTTGTTTACACAGAGGGCTCTGCTGGCCAACTGCCAGCAATCCAAGCACTGCACTTGATTTTTAAAGATATTTGCATAGTCCTATTATCTAGAATAATTTTTGCTGATTTTAGCAACATTATTGCAAGTAGAAATAAAAGTATTAATAACACTGCAATAAAAAGTTGCAAATTATTTGTTTTGCCTTCCTTGTAGACACAGCAGATGTTTGTTGTTTCTTTGGGAATGCTTAACTTCACATTTCACATTTAGCAAGCTGGGTATCTGGGAAACTAGTTTGCTACATGGCTCTAAAGAGCATAGGGTGGTTTCAGATAAGACCTGGCTTCTTCCTTTCGTGATCTTCTTGCTTGCGTAATAACATGTAGAAATTAATAGTCAAACAAAAACCCCAGGTTTTATTGTGATTCTTAGATTCCTAATATACTTCTTTTTTTCCCCCTTTGCAGAAGTTGTATATTGCAGGTTGGTTGCCCACACTGCTGCTGAAGAATAAGAGAGAAAAGCCAAACAAGGGAGGAGGCCATCATGCATAGGTGAAGTTCCATTGCACTCTTGCAGAGACAGCAAACATCCTGCTGTATATACTTCAGTGGTAGGACCTACATAAGTGGTATGTCCAGTCCTGCATCTGCAAGGATGTTCACATATTAACCTGTGTTAAAGACCCATCTTTTGAGACAGACAGCCAACTCAAGATAGCAGGTACAAATTAAGGACTGCAGCAAGTAATGGGTATTAAATATATTTGACAGAGCATTACCATAGGGAACAGAAAACCAACAGGTAAGGTTACAGTAAGTGGATGAAAGTAACTTGTAGAGTTAATATGAAATGTATCCTTTGATGTGCCGATCTCCCTCTACCCTTCTTATCAACCAGATTAATAGTTTGAAAATAAAGGAGGTACTAGAACTCTAATTAGTGTGGCTAAGGTAACCTTCCTCTTCTCAGAAAGCAAATCCCAGTGTTCATTCTGTGTCAAAACCAACCCTAGAGTTACTGACACGAGAGAATTCTATAATGGATCAGGATAAATGCTTGTAAAACTAGCACTTTTGGAAAGAAGAAGGAGTAATTACCCATTACTTCGGGCAATAAAGTGTAAATCTTTCTTGATCCTCCTCTGTGATATTCTCATTATAAAAAATGGAGTCACTTAACTGTGTGTAAGTATAGCATGAGGCCTATTTCTAGAATGGAGAGACCTCAGATATACAGCTTATCCTAAGGATCTTACGTGCAGATTAGTCTATCTTTGAACAAACACTTTCTAAATTGAATGGAATGCTCTTGAAGGTTGAAGGGAAAGAAGGAAAGTCTCCATAAAACTTAAGAGGGGAAGGTATTGTGTGCTTAATTACCTTTCTGTAGTATTTCTCTAGGTCAACCACAAGATCTGGGGAGAGAAGGAACTGAAACCAACTATGCAGTAGGATATTCCTTTTCAATTTACAGGTTCCTTAAAAGTTCTCATTGGAGATACAGATCCCACACAGCAAATCTGAACCTACTCATTCTAGACTTGCTTTGCAGAGTCCTTAGAAGTAACCCACGTTTCCTCAGGAGTCCAGAAACCACAGGTTTAAGTAGCTGAAATACTATAATGAACGGATCCTACAGTTACTGATTTCAGCCAAGGTGGCATCTGCTGGATACTGCCCTGTAGATTATTTTAAGGAAGTATTTTGCATGATCAAATAAGGAATGAATCTAAATAAATGCATGATCTTGTCTTCCTTCTGACTGCATTTAACACTGATGGTTTGTTACTTTGAGCAAGTGCTGACTCTTGTCAAAGTCTGTAAAATGGAAAGTAATAGATTAACCATGCAGCCTCTCAGCTAGGATATGCTATATTTATCCTTTTCTCTGGGTAAATACAGCTTTGTGGAATGCCTTTGTTTTCACTACCTTTCCTCTTTGTTTTTGTTTTTTTTTTTTTTTGTAAACTCAGTGTGGCATCAATGTGGCATCTTCTTCCTTACCAAGAATTCTGAACATGTTTTAACATCAGAGATATCCTCCTCACTGAGAAAATGAACTGAATATAGATACCTAATTGTCCATTATCTGACTGTTCATTATCAAAATGTTCTCTTTAGTGCTCCTTGTGGCTTTCCCCTCTCCTTGTCCTTTCTGCTATATCCTTTTAAGTTTTCAGAATGTCTGTAGCATCCCAGCAGCTCCAGGTCTCCTTACCACCTACTCTTTCTCCTGCTTTCACAGGTTAATTCTTTAGGCTCTACTTGGCAATTCTCTCCTTTGTACTTGAGTGATGTACACCCAACTACAGGTCACATTTTGCTTCTACTTTCTTGCTTCTACTTCTTCCACCACTGAATGTCATGGGAGGGCATTTCAGGAGCCAGAGAGACTGTCTGTACTGAATTATTTTCAAGAGTCTTTTCAAATCTTTCTTAAGCAGAAGTCCCACTGCTTCTATCAAGTCCCTCTTTGAGATTTTCATTTCCTTCCCTAAGCCTTCTTGTTGCCATTATTTATCCAAATGTCATAAGTGTTACTGACTTCAAAAAGAAGATAGAAAGGCTCTATCATAAGCTTTTTTCATCAAGTTACCTTCTTTTCTCCTAGTAACTTTTATTCCTGGTCTTTTACTGATCTGTTTCCGTCCCCAGTGATATGTACCAGAATGACTGAACCACTTCCTCCTTCATTGGGCTCCTTCTATTCATGTCCTAAATGCATTTTAATGTTTCATGTCCTTAAGTACATAAGAGTAATCCTGCTCTATTTCATCTTGAGTATCATTAGATGATAACCTCTAACCTTCCCGCACCTTCTACATGTCCTCATTGTTCCCTATGGGTCAGAAATGCAGCTCCTATAACCACCTTCTCCTGACTGATGATCAAGTCATGTTTTTGCCTCACTGAACCTTCCCACTCTCTTCTGTGATCAAATGCTTCATCTCAACACTTCACCAAGCCAAATATGTGGGTTTGGTTCCTTTAGTATAGTGATTGCTGTCAACTCCCTGCTTCCTTCACTTGCTCTCCCTCATGTTTACTTGTTGTTATGCTATCTCCCAGCCTGTGGGTATCTCCTTTTTCTCATTCAAATTCTTCCTCAAAGTGCATTTCATGAGAGCCATTTTCACTGACCTGCCCTCACCATCCTATTATTATTTACAGGCCCTTCAATGATAGGAGAGAAAGTAGAAAGCAAAAAGGAAATGGATGAGAACATGGTAAGTTGTCACTATCTCTGCATCTTCAAAAGAGTCTTTTGACACCCGTTGTTCTTTAGGATAAAGTAGGACAGCGCTTTTCTTGTAGAGTACCACGAACACTACTGGTGCCTAACAAACGTTAGTAATAACTGTAACTGGTCCTTTCTTCTAAGCAATCACTAGGAATTGTCTATGTACAGTGGTTGTATAATCAGGCTGCTCTCTGAGGCCTGCTGTCAGTCTCTCCATCTCCCTTGTGAGCAGTGGAGAATGTCTATGTATTAATAATGAGCTATGAGGTGCTTGAGATTTTCATCTCCTCGCTAACAAGAAAAAGCCAAAGGAAATACATGTAAGAGATCCTTGTCTGAAGTGAAGACAAGATGCTTTTTTCATACAGTTATAAAACACTCTTCGCTTATATTGTATAAGAAGCTGCTGTGGCATGCACAGTCAATGTGGATGAGAAACAAAGGGGTCGCTTTTGTAGGACATGATTACTATTTCCTGAGGTACTCATAGTGCGAGTTAGAACCGCAGTTATTCACTTGTTGAGGTTCTGCTACCAGATTCAGCAGAAAGGGAGTTTGGTGTGCACTTCCTATTTCAAAGGTTAGTCAAGAAAGATACTAAACTCTTTGAAAAATGTGGCTCCAGTGCTGAATAAAGTAGGTTACAGAAAGTGGCTGAAGAATTGAGTCACTTTCATAAATATGTTTTCATTTGTAAAAGATCATTCAGTGGTTTTCCTCTTTCAGCTTTCAGCACAAACTGTGGATTTGGTAAATGGCTTATCTGAGGACAAGGTCCTTGTTTTGCATCTTAATTCCATGGCAGGAAAATGTATGCCTGCATTTCAGTTCAATGTGGATTTTTAATGGCTTAAAAATAGCTTCCCACACCAGACTGTGGTATGTAACAGCTCCCTGGTACAGTGCAGAACAGTATACAACCTGTTATGGAGGAACAGAGTTACAACAGGATCAAATGAACTTTCACTAAAGAGGGAACAGTTACAAAGAGTTTCTGCCACACTAAAGTATTTGTTCTTTAGTAAGAATACTATTAAATTACAAAACTCCATTTATCTCAAATAAGGAGTTCTCTTCTGGGTCTGTTTTGGGGAGGGAGTGGATTTGGTTTTTGTTTGTGGGGGCTAAGGGGAAGAGTGGTTGGTTGCTTTGGGGTTTTTTTCCCTAAGCTCTACTACCAGCTATTCACACATTTTATCTTATAAAGAAAGCCTGTTTCTCCGCAGACTGAATTCTCTTTTCCCACAGATTTAAAACAGAGCAGTGCCAGAAACATTAGAAAGCTTCTTTCTGTGAAACTGCATGGGTGTTTTTTTTTTTTAACAAACCAGACTTGTAAACAGATTAGGAGTACGTTTACTGGGGATATAAAGGCAGAGAATACGTAGTCTTAAAGTGTCTTCTCCACATAGCTGTTGTGGTCACTTGTACCAATGGAAAACACAGTTTTAGCAGCACTTCTTTACTTACTCGATGCAGACCTAAGCAGGCATGCAAGGTGTGGGGAAGCTCTTAGGATTTGGCTCATTGATGCTGTCTGCAGTTCGTGTTGGCGGAGTTGCCAGCAAAGGTTTTACATCTGAAGGTTAACGCTGCTAGCCTTGATCATATGTACAATATCACATTCTAAAGCAAGGGACAAACTCAAATTTGTCTGTAACTTCTAATGGTAAAAACTGTTCTGCTACCAAAAGAAGAAAGTAATTTTTTGCAATGATTTTTTCTTTAGTAAAGCAAATGATACAGTGTTACTTATGTCTGTAAGTGAGTTTTCTCCTCTGTTGCACATGAAACCTCTTGAGACATTGAAAGCGTGCTTTTGCCGGTAGGAATTAACATGCTTTGCTTCCCACCCTTCGACAACTATTTCCATTAGATGTTAATACTTTAGGCAAAAGAGAGTAAGTGAGAGATACACTGAGGGAGAGCAAATTCCTCTTGAATAACACAGCTTGTTTACAAACCTTCCACAGCCTGAACTAAGCCAACAGGAGGTCTCTAAATGAGCTATTGGAAAAGCATTTCAGGATGGTTTGTGTGGTGGAATGGAATTGATAATAAAAGTTGCTTGTCTGTACCCTGTGAGCTGATTAGCTCAGGGAGAGTACACACAGTGTTACAACTAGCATTCAAAGCCTATTCATCTGCACACTGGCACAGAGAACAGTCTCTGTGGGAGGCTTAACTGGGAGAATTATTCCTTCTTCTATGCTCTTTATAGTTATTTGGGCTTTAAAGGATCCTAAGCCTTTAAAAGAGACTTGGTCTTCAGGAAATCATTGAAGACACTAGAAGCTGAAGTGCTTGGCAATTGGCAGGGCTGAGAGCAACTGCTGTATTGCTCTCTATCAAACCTGGCATTTTGCACTGCAAAAAGATTGTGTGTCAGTAACACGTCTAAAATAACGTCGCTGGCCAGGTTTCAGTAGCCAAGACAATGAAATGTGTTAAATGTGAGAATTCTTCCTGCAACATTACAGTTGCTAATATAGATGTAAAAAACCCCAAGAAATTGAACAAATTAGTGGTCCTATAGTAATGTGTCCATTTTTACATATATAGTTACAGGTGTTTTTAGCCCTGCATCTAAACAAGAAATTAACAATTAAATGAATGAGGATGAAATACTGTGAAGCATCACAACTATGTGATTTCCCAATGCGGCCTGTTGTGTTAACAGTGCCCTTGCATGCAGTTTTATCCATACAAGGCCAAAGGCTGAGCTTCCTTCTGACCATACTCTAACTGTCAGTACCAGCGAAGTTTTACAGAAACCCAAAGGATACTTACGCTCTTCCCCCAACCAAATGCTACGTCGGGATCCCCAGAATTCCCTATGCCTGAGTAACGTGCACAAAGTAAGCTACCTTCAGACATAACCTGCAGGCAGGCTTTGGGGGACTGCCAGTCCCACATGCAATGTTGCACTTTGATTTGTGCATTCCAGGAGCCAAGGTTTTCAAGGACAGCATCTCCATGTGAGAATAGCTGTGAGCCACATAAGTACTTGACAAGCTTCCCCTCTACAAAAGACAAAAGCCTTAATGCTCTGGGGTGAAGTTGACCTAAAAACTCTCATAAACTCCCCAAGTTAATTTGGATTTTGTTTGTCTTTTGATTTCAGAAAGGTCTTGCTTCATGTCTGTTTTGTTACCACTGCAGTCCTTTGCTATCCAGCTGTCGCATTGCAGGATTCTGAGTGTTGTAAACACCTGTCTCAAGGGTTGAGAAATCCATCCAGGCCATGCCTGGCACCAGACAGATGTGGGAGCTAGAAAGGTTGCTTGGTCAGCCAGCTTGCCTTTCTGCTCTTTGCAAAATTGTACCCCGCCTGCGTTTCTTCCCACTAATGCCTCACTAAATACATCTTTGAGTATTACCAAGGTGATGCCTTCTTTGATAGTTAGTCTCTTTCAGGTTCCAACTGGTTTTAGCATTCAGAAATACACTCTGACTTAGTATCAACTCTTCTTTATTAGCTCATTTCCATGTCTCAGCATCTGCTGAGATTGAGTAATTCCCTTCCTTCATTTATATTTATATTTTGAAGGTATTTATAGATTGAAGCTGTGGCCCCTTGAGTTTTCTTTTCTCCAGGTTATATTTACGAACCTTTGATAATCATCCCTTGTATTTTGTGCTTATCTTCCAATACTTACATGCTGTTTCTTAGCAATTACATTGCTGCCTTTTCTCCCCGCTATTTTGCTTTGCATTTTCCCAAAAGTGGTGATACTGGGACTCATTTTACTGTAACCTTGTCAGCTGAACATGATGCAGCCCCAGTAGATATAATACATAATCTATCAACACTCCAGCCCTGGAAAACATTCTTAAACAGTGGCTATTTTCTTACCTTTTAGAAGTTTGCTGCTGTTTCTTCTGCTACTTGGGACAGGGGCTATCTCTAGCTCTCTGTACATAGCTCAGCATGGTGGATTTCCAGTTGCCACTGGATTCCTTTGGTGATTCTGTAATGTGAGACAATTAGAAATAATAGCAGCAGTGACTGAAATGTGAAGAATGAAGTGTAAAGCCAGAATTTTACTAGCTCTGCTTTTGTAAGGAACTTAATTTTCACACTGAACGTTCCCAAACTGCTGTAACTGTACAAGAGTTGGAATTGAAGGTGATAATGATATGTACTGGTGCAGATTTCCCTGAACCATATGCAAGATCAGTAATCTAGGCTCATAAATTCAGTTCAGTAGCTGTGAAAGTGCCTTGAATTATTTAGTTTACTTGTCCAGTGAAAACCCAGAATTATTAAACTTTTGCCAGCTACTGCATGTACAATTATTTTTCACAACAATTTTTTGCCTGTGTGCAGTTGGCGTATTTTTAAACACACATGGTCACTCATCTTTATGCCCTCTGATTCATCTTGAGTACTTCTTTTTATAAGTTTTTCTCCTGTTTCCTCCAAATAATGCCACTCTAACTTTATTTCCAGGTTTCAGACAAGCCTTGATTGTATCTTAATGCTTATTCTGGCCTTAAAATATCTTGATTTTGGAGTTTGTGTGGCAATGCGTGTTAGATTTAAGAAATAATGTAATTTTCCTCTTAGTTAACTGATTTCTTTTTTTAGCTTCTCAGAACAAGTGAAAACTTAACTTGTTCTGAAATGATTGGGGCTTTCATTTTTGTCTGCCTGGGCTTTCCTCTGGTGAGAAGGTGTTTTCTTAAGTCATATCAAGGGAGAAACTGCTGTAATTTCAAATACTGGTGAAGATCCAGCTTCTTGTCACCCCTCATGAGAAGCAGTTGCAATTCACAGGACAGCTTCCTCTTGCATGCTGAGATTCTTTGCTCTGTCTGCTGGGCCCCATGGTTGAAGCACAGGCTGCTTTCCACACCTTCCTTGGGGGAGAAATCCCTAGGAATTCAGTTTACTTGCTCTCCCTGATCAGCAGCCGCTGTCACTTTTACCTAAAACTTTCATAGTGGCTCTAATAAATCCAGGTTTTTTTCTGCAGATAATAGGAACTTTGAAGTGTAGGCTTGCTCTAACAAAGAATGTCATTCTCTCTTTATCACCTGGTAGCTTCTGACACTTGTAGAAAGAACTGAGATTTACACGGACCCCTACAGAATCTAGGAACCAAGTGGCATATTAGAAATATACTGATTTCTTAAACACACTTTTCAAAGGATAACGTAGCCCATAAGCAGCAAAGGTTATAAATGCTTGCTGAAAGGTTTTTTTTGTTTTTTTCTTTTGACTCAAAAGATATAACCTTTTAGATGAGTCAAAAAAAATATATTCAGTATCAACAAATCTCATGGATCATCTGGGATGTTGCAGAAAAAAGTGAAAGCACTTGCCTCAGCAGAGAGGAGGATGGCACAGTGGTGGTATCAGTGTGTTCCTGAGCCTGCACATCCCATGCTGTTTTAACTTTTTGTACTGCCTTACATCCTCTGAGTGAGGATATAGGTTAGAGAGCCATAAAAAATCCAATGGGGAAAAAAAAGAGCTTGGAAACTCAAGCAGTGATTTCAGTGACTAGTATTCCTGTACAATTAACTTGCACTTTATAGGGGAACATTTTTCTGAAAGGCTCTTTACTTCATCAGGTGGAATATTTTGTACTAGGGTAAGTAGCTCTCAAGCATCGTCAACTGTTTTAAAAGTACAGCCTCTTACATGTGCAAAACCATAACAGCCATAGAGCACAATTTGTGAATGCATCATTGCTGGCAAACCTGGGGGGATGTTTGCTGAATTTTTGATGCTGTGAATAGGAGCAATAAGCTAATGACATAAAATAAGACCATCTCTAGATGAGCAGATGGGAGTTATTGGCCTGGCAGGCCATTTGTATAATGTCATGCTTACTCAAGGTTGAAAATATGTTTCAAAACTTCAGAAAAAAGTCTTGGAATAAAAGCCTTCAATCTGCTATTGCTTTGTTTCTCTCCAGAAATCTATGATATTGGTGTAAGAACAAGGTAGAGGAGATGCTGTGTAAGCTGCTCTGCAATACCATAATATCTCTGCTTACTTCTGTAGGTAAAAAAACAAAGCCCCTTTGCCCCCACATTAGTTGTTGAGAAGTGGTAACCTAAATGTAGAACAAATGAAGCGTGCTATTGCTAAGGGATTTCCAAAAGGGCATCATACTAGTGACTGTAAAAGCTGCAAGTGACAGACTGAAAAAACACACAAATCTCCTTGTTTTATGCTGTTACAGTTTTGACAGGCCCTCTCTTGGGGTGGTTGCTCCTAAGATGCATTAATTCTAGCACTTAAGCTCCCGTGTTGAGTGAAATAGAGGCATGAACTGACCTTTCCAGAAGGAAAAGGTTAATGTTGAGAAACACTGATTTCAGGAATCCATCAAGGTAACCCTAGAGTTTGTGGTTTGCTTAACTATACAGTATTGCTGTTCTCTTGAAAAATAACTTTCTTTCTAAAGTGTTCTGTGTCGCTGAACCAGTATTCCCACTCATAAAGTGTTTGAATTTTAATTGCCTGCTATCTGTCTCATAGGTCTTTGTCATCTGACAGCATGGAGCAGATGTTGAGATGCATCTGCATGTTAGATGCTGCTGAAGTGGCAGCCAGAGAGATGTTTTCATGAAGTCTTTCTGGTAGTTCTTGCCTACGGTCATTCTGGGAGGGACCTGACAACACTGCAACATATCAAGAGATGTCTATCATAAAGGGATAACACGATGTCCTTATCCACTTTGCATCAGTTGTTTCAGTTACTTCAATGACATAATAGTGATATTAATCAGAGAACTGTGTCACATAAAGAACTTTAATTGAAGGTTGAGTAGTAAATCAGAGCAAAAGAGAGCTTGGAATGAGTATTAAGAGCAATTCTTTACAGGGAATGTATTGAGTAAAAAAGGTGCACTGGAGGAACAGAGGAAACCACATTGCTTCAGTTACCTGAAGTGACTAGACGGAGCTCTTGAGCAATGTTGCAGGAAATTATTTTCCATTGACCATTCAGAAGCATCGCTTTATCTAACAGCTGATGTTTCTGCTTGATGTCCTCTGAATCTGTCTTTTCCAGTAAGCTTGACATCCACATCTGACAAAAGTGGACTTTTTGACACCTGAAAGGGGCCCCTGGGCCTTGAAGCTACTGAAGTGACAAGGAAATACTTCATGTCTGCCAAAAGGCTCACAACTGCCCCTCATGGCTGCTCTGTGGTTCTGTATGAAGCAAGACCTGCATTTGCAGATCTTCCTGCTCTTGCTTCAGGTGACCCAGCCTCCTCCTTTCCAAGTGAGCATATAATGTACATATGCGGTGTGGGTGAAGTATAGACCACTACACCTGTTCCAACAGTTCAACTGAAATACCAATACAAGAGTATTTCATGAAGTTCTTAGTGTGGTGCTCTGTGGCCACAAAGAGCATTGCTCCATTCATTGCTTTGCGTTGCCTTGCTTTAAACTTTTGGGGCTAATGGTGCTTCCAACCACTTCCATCAGGAGACTATTCTGAAGCTAAATGGAGTGCCAGGACATCCTTTTTGATATCATCTGATTTTTTTTTTCTTTGCTCAGCATCCTCCCGTTAATTTTACTAGAAATTTGCAGCTTTGTGTTTTTAAAAGCTCTGAATATTTTTAGACTGTTCTTGTAGTCCCCAAGTAGCCATTACTGGGAAATATTTTGTTCTTCCTTCTTGCAAACTACATGCTGGAATTGCAAGCTTGTGATTACCATGAAGATAATAAAAAGTCATTTTAGAACTGATTGGAAAGTATAGCTATGGGACAGGAAACCAACATGAATGCTAGGCCACATCCAGTAAAGCTTGTAGGCTGCTGCTGTTCAATGAGATACTGCTGGCATTGGTGTGAAGCTGGGACTCTACAAGGGACCTAAAAGCCTATATTGGGAGATGGAATCCCAAATGCTTTGTGGGAAACAAGTCTTTCCATTTCCGTACATTGAAGGTCTTTTTATTTTCTGGAAGTATGTCAGAGCAGGAAGCCCTGGCTGTGGCATACATGAGGACGCCTGTTTGCTGCCTTCACCCGGGGTTCTGGGGGGGATCATAGCTACCTGTAAGGCCATCATGGGGTGTGGGCTGGTGTGGTACATATTTCCTCATCTGCGGGTCAATGACCTTATAGAAAGTTTCAAAAAGCTTTGGTGACTGAGGAGGCAGGAGACAGAAGGGTACCCTTCTCTGTCTGGGCCCACAGCAGCCCAGGAAAGGGGGATGGGCACAGAGGTTGGCTTTCGACAAACAGAAACGCTGTTTAGCCCAATCTTTTACTTCTTACGTGTGTGTAGTAGCATGGTGACAGTAGACATGTCTGTCTACACCACTGCTTCTGTTAAAAGACTCTATTATATGCTTAGGGAATTGAGAAGGTTTGAGGGTGTAAGTCTCCTTTTTGAAGCTGTTAAAAGGCAAATTGCCAGTTTGAACAGAAACCAAGAGGCAACTTGGCTTGCAAACCAGGGGGCCTGCAGCTTACACAAGGTGCCAAGAAAGCATTTCAAAAGGAATGAAGTGGTAGTGGCAGAGATGGATACACAATGGCAGGCAGGATTAATGGGTATGCAACAGTTTTCCAAATACTATGACAGTGTAAAGTACATCTTAACACTGACAGACATTATCCATCCAGCCTGAGCCACTGGTCTAAAAGGCAAAAGGGATTCTGAAATAACCAGAGCCTTTAAAGCAATTTTTAGGAGTAGACACATGCATCAGAAATTACAGATTGATCAGGTGAAGGCATTTGAAACTAGCCTTTAAACAGCCTAGAAAAGCAGTATATTGTTCACCATTGTGTAATGTTGATTCCCATATCCAACTAGCCAGTGCTCCTACATGACCCTTCCAGCATACCCCTTGAACTACGTGCAAAACACCTCCTACTATCTTAACAATGTAGGGAAGACTTCCCTATGTGACCATTTCCACATCTGCAGAACAGTTTATACGGACATCTTATCTATGCACAGTTTGGTCAGTTTTGCAGTGGGAATAACCTGAAGAAGTTTGTGAATGGCCAGATCCTCCACCCCTGGTGCTAATTGACACAGCAACGCACACAGATTGTGCCTACGGATTGGTTTCATCAAAGCAGGAGATGCCAAGGGAAATCTTCAGGACTGTTTGAAATTACCATCTGTGGAGTTCTTGTGACAAGTAGTCAAATGCTTTGTTGTGGTACTGTCCAGAAGTTCAGCTGGTGACCTGGTCTTCAGTTGGCCCTGGTGTCTCTCCATTGCAGAGACCAACTGGGGAGTTCCTCTCCCAGCCTGGCCTCACCAGCCACTCTTCTCAGGAGGCAGGGAACTGTGGGATGATGCTGCCTGGCAGGTGGTACTGGGACTGGCCTGGTCTTGACCTATCTCTGTCTGCATCCCCTGATGCCCCCTGGCTTGCCCTGCTCCCTGGCTGGGATGGTGGGATGGGCCCTACTGAGGCCCATAGCGAGCTGCCACTGCTCCCAGAGCTGCTGGACCTTGCTGTGCACAGATAATTATCTTATTTTCATTTTATTAACCTGCCAAAGATGTGTAATAAGATGCAAAACTAAGATGAGGAACTATCAGGAGCCAGTGAGATGTGTGCTTGGGGCTGCCCTGCCTCTCCTGTGTATCTCCATTACAGTGATTCACATCTTCTTTCTCTCATCGTCTACTTTCTCCTAAAACCCAGTTTGACTGGGTGCTGGAAGGGGTATGTCTCTGCTGCTTGTGCTTCCTCTGTCTGGCTTTTCATGCCCTCAAACACAGTAATTTAGACACCTGCTTTCCAGTGTCACTGCAGCAATGCCTCTAATCCCAACTGTGTTTTTAAATGCTTTGGTTTCTTTCTTGATTCTATTAAAAATTCCTGGAAATTCAAACCTTCTAGAAGCTCAGTGATAAAGGAAAAAGTGCCTGATTTTGCTGCAATTTGTCCCTTTCAAATAAGAGAACATTTTAACTTAGAGACCTCAGGAAAATTCTGATGTGGCACTTCAGGACATGGAACAAATACCGAACAACGTTGGTTTTAAGAGCCTCCAACTTTTACGAGCTCAGGCACTGATACCCAGGAAATAGTATGCTGCTGCATTGGATGTTGTGTTTTGCAATTCTTTGCTGTCTCTACTTTAACATTTTAATTTCCTACTGCTGTTACCAAAACAACATCAACAGTTCTTCACTCAAGCCAGCATCTCTCACCACGTGAGCTACACAGAAAGGATTATTGTGCCAAGTGCTGGCAATGTCCCAAGGTTTTTTGCTGTGTCAGGACATCAGCCTTCTCCTTCTTGAAAAGACCCAAAAATAAATGCATGTACTTATTACCAGCCAGTTCTATGGGAGCTGGCCGCATAGACCAACATGATTTTTCTGTGTTAGACCTTTCAAGTCCTGTAACATTTTCTTGGTCTTTTCATTGGGTGTTGCAAGGTACTTTGCTCTTCTTCTTGTGCTTAAAACCCATTTCTGTAAACTCTGACTGCGTGTGAAGCATCTTTCCTTCTTTCAGTTCCCTTGGCCTAATCCTCTTGCCACTGGGAAAAAAAATAAAGGAGAAAGCTCCGATTTTTTGGAGCAATATCAAGTGAGAGCTTCCTGCAGACTGGAGTGGTGCAAACAGCTTTTTTCATCTATTCCTAAACCAGGAAATGTGAAATATTATCTCACTCTTGTTTTGACAGTTACACCCATGAGAACTAGAGTGTACCTGTGAAACTAATCCTAGGTAAGTCTTAAACAAAAATGTACAGACAAGCATGCATCTGATTGTGCATTTGGTTAGGGCTGCAGCTCGTGTGTTAGTGGGGCAGTAAGAACGTGCACTATTTGATTCCTGTCCTTTGGGGTAGCTCTTTGAAAGCTCTTCGGTTTCAGTCAGAATCCTAGTGCTATTTCAGTCCAGTGGAGAACAAGCGGATGCTTATGTTTGCATCACTGTATAAAATTCAATAGTATTTTATTGTCACAAGTTAAATGCAAATGCCCACAGAATAAAAAGAAACAACTATTTTACTTTTTTAGCACAATTAAAAATCGTATAACAAAGAGCCACCCTGAGTAGTGCGTCTGCATTAATGGGATTATCAAAAGTGTGACTGGTTTCAGGTTGTTAGATAATAATGCAGAATAGAAGTCCTGCATGATGGCATGAGTTACTTGGACCTGTCTCTTTGCTGGCCCTTGCATGTTTGTAGCAAGCAGATTTTGTGGAAAACATGCTGCTTCTACTTATGCAAGTATCTCCCCAGCAGGTACTTTCTTGCTTCAATGGCAATAACAACTTCTTTCTATTCTGATCTTCTTAAGAGTATTATTTTCCCACAAGACCAGTGAGTTAAATTGCCTGCCATGACATCTGAAAGTTATTCCATTCCCAAAGAGTGTGTCTGAAGCCCTTCTCTTAAAAGTAACAATCCTTTAAGGATACTTGAAGTTGCATCTTTTCGATCACTACTTATGGAAAAACTGCTCCAGGGATTTTTGCTGTACCAATTTGAGAATTTTTCAGGTGTTTTCTCATTTATTTTTGTCTTGCATCTTTGGATAAACTACTGACATTTCTCCAGGGCTGACCAGTACTGTTTTGAAGACCATATGCAATTAGCTTTTTTATTAAAACTTAAAATGTGAGCATCAGGAGCTCAGGAACTGAAAAGCTATATTTCTCTCAGCTTTTCTAATTAATTACATAATGGACAGATTGAATGAGTAAACTGTCTGAAGTGGCTGTTGTGTGTTTTTCTGAGATTTCTTTTAGGAACTGCAGGAGAAAAGTTATGTAACTACAAAAAAAAAGAGGGGAGGGGAGGGCGGAGCAGAGAGAGTTGCATAAAGTGCTGAAATTCTGATTTATAAATTGTTTCACCAGAAGCAATAATGACTCATACTTTAATTTCTTTTACAGACGATAAATCTGAGGTTATTTGGCTCAGGCACAACTCTTCCCAGGGAAAAAAAGGCCAAAAGCCAATTCACAGAAAGATGAGTTGAATACTAAAACTCAGGATGACAATCTGACAGCCACTTGGCATCTGCTCTCAGATGGCAGCCAGCTGGCTTCTCACAACAATATATGCACCAGATACATTGTTAGGAAGAGCTTGCTGAGAAAGGCAACGCACTACATGCATGGATGAGACACCTCCTATGAAGGTCCTCTTGCACAAAGCCCAGTGAGTTGGTACATCACAGCAGCACTGCTCTAGTGCTCGTGTCTTTCCTCACAGCACACACATCCCCGGTATCCATAAGGAATTAACAGACTAGTGATGAGCACTAATCAGTAATAATCACTTGTTTTTCTGGGCTCCATCCTACTAATATACTCCAGTGTGTAGCTTTATGCAAGGCAGGGCCAGCCATTGGACTTCAAGGGCGATGGGACTGTTGGACAAAGGCTCTTTGGAAGTGGAATTGCTTTTGTGTGTATGGTGCAAATGTGTTTGCAAAAGACAAACTCTCATATTGTGGTTCGTAGTGCCCAGTATAGTTATGGTTAGACCTTCTGTTGGGGAAAAGGCCAAAGTTTCCAACCCTGTTCTGCTCTAGAAACTGGCTGAAAAACAATTGGCATACAAAGCTGTCATATTCTGCTCTGTCATGTGGACAACTCACAGTCCTATTCTCAGGTCCCAGTGACTACAGTGCTGAAAATGTGCTAGTGACAGTGGTGTGTATTTCACTTTATGCATAAGTCATTGTTCCCACTAGGTGTAAAAATGAGAGCAGGTAGAAATATCTGCGTCTACAAACAAAGACCTTATTGCATTAAGATGTGTCTGAGAAGTCTAAACAAGATCTTCTGTCACCAGCTGCTGAATTTCTACCAACTTCAGGTCTTTTTCTACATCGTGCCTGCAGCAGCTTTTTCAAGTGCGCTTGTTTTTAGTCTGAGAATCCCTGCTCTATCTCTGGTTTACTTGTAGCTGTCACAGCCACACAATTCATCATTTTAAGTATTTGTATGATCATAAATTCAATGCAGAATGCTGAAAGCTTGCCACTTCTGGCAATTAATTTGAAATAAATAAAAGTGGTAAGAGGAGGCATTAAGTTCCCCACCTGCAGAAGACTGGCTCAGCACTGAGTGCTCTCAACAGATGAGTGCATATGAGGAAGTGCTAATTGCAATGTATTCTCTACAGTCTTTTTGTTGATGCACAAAAGATTGAGGACATGGGGAGAAAAGGAAAATGCCTGTCTTTTGAGTCACAGTGGAAAATACGCAGGAACTGGGCACTAGAAGAACATTGGTTATCTGCAGAATATGTAAGAACAGGGGAACAGGCAGAGAACTGATGCCATGAATAGAAATCTCCGTCTGTGCTCTGGCCGTGGTCCAGGCTGTATGACATAGCTTACATGATACAGTGCCCATTTGGATTATTTACATAACACCATAGGTGCTACAAGTGCTGTAGGAAGATGAGCTGAGTGACCTGAGAATCTTGTGTTGAGAGTGAGACAGACACAATTCAACGATTAATTGGGAGGTGCAAACATGAGAAAGGGCAGCACTGAATCAGATGAGAGAAACAAAGGTCAGGAAAAGAAGCAAATGCTGATCAGGGCCGTAAAAAACGACATGAGAAAAGGCAGAGGGTTGCTAGGTGGAGACAAAGTGCTGCGAAGTGAGGGAGGCAACGGTGAGGGCTGAAAGTAGGATGGAAAGAACAGTGAGATTAGGGACAACTGTATCTGGGAAATGAAGTCACAGAGACTGAACTTGGAAGGAAACAGGAAATTGGGTTATAGGGGTGGTGGACTGCCATATACGTGTGTAGTATGCAGATGATTACGCAGAAACTCTGATTTAGGTACAGCATTTTTAGAAAGCGTAGGCAAAAAAGAGGGTTGGGATTAAGACAAAAGTGTTTGGAATAGATTCAACCAGTGCAGTAAGTCCCTGGCACGATGAGAGCTGTGCAAACTGGTTGGCATTGCTCACTTGGGGTGGGTTGGATTGGGATGAGTAGAGTTCATGAGGTGGGAAGGAAATGCAATGTGCTAGCATTCCCATGACAATAACTAATGGGAGAAAGTGATAAATCTACCCACACGCTGCATCCTGCACCCTCTGCCCCCCAAAAGACCACTGAGTGCATTTCACGTCCACTGGGCTATAAAAGCCTCTCAAAAGTGGATGCAACAACACCTGCTCAGAACTGGGTCCAAATTTAGCTATAATAGGGCTGGATTTAACCCACTAAACCAAATGATTCCCTGAGGGACAGTGTCACAGTTATGCAGTTTTCCATCTGTACACATCCAGTAATGCTTCACCCTTATAAAGGGAAGCTGCATGTCAGATGATATATAACGTACAGTGGGGAGGCTAGATGCTGTGGTGGGCTGGAGACAGTTACTGTAGTCCTGCATTATCTCTTCTCCATGCTACATTGCAGTGATTCTTTTTTTCTCCACAGAGAACACCTTAAAAAGACTGTTGAAGAACTCCTGAAGTTTTTGTTGAAGGTAAAGCAGATCCCTTCGCTGTACAAGTGCTGCCCCTTTGGGAGTCAGAAGGGAAAAATACAGCCAGGATTGCATGTGGCAGCTCAGGAGCATTTCGGGAAGCAGTACAAACATTCAAGACAACCGCTGCACTGCAGCACAGAATCTGCCCTGTGCAGATGGGAGTGATGACTATACCACAGACCTGGCATCAGCCGAAGGACACGGTGTGTTCGAAAGCCTCATTTACTGCACAATTTGGGTCGGGAAAAACCAGGAAGGAAATTGTTACGTGAGCATTTCTTCACTGAATTGTTTACAGGATACATGGGGAATTTTTTGGCCTAGCATTTTGGTAGTTCAAAAGGCAAACCCAGTATAATTGAGAAAATGAATTGGCAGCACTGAATTTGGTCATAGCAGAGGCAGATTCCCATGCCGACTACCGTAGAGATTACGTCTTTATTCCTCTCTTCAGCAGCAGTTCTGAGGGGCTCCCACATCAAATCGTTCTAGCTCCGGCCAGCAGAGCTATCCTGGCAGGTTTTATCCGCTTCCGTAAGTAGGGAAAAGTTGAGATGTGATCTTGACCAGCATAATTGAGCTGGAGTAGCCTCCAGTTCAGAAACAGCTTTCTTGGCAGGACCACACAGTTACCTGGCTGACCTTGTTTGTTCTGTGATGCTTCTGATGCCCCCCTTACACTGTGGCTGTGCTGTGGGCTGCCTACCCAGACTTGCCCGTGGCTCTTAGGTCTGGATACAGAGGCCATTTTAACCTAACTGGAGTTTCTTGGAGAGGGACAACCCAAAATATTGCTTCTCTAATGTATGTATTTATATGGTGGCAATGGAAGGAGTGAACAGAGGGTTGGCCTGATTAAACATTCCGTTATAAGGAAAAGAGATGTCTTGTAACTCATATCACTATCCTGTTATTATACAATGTACTTTGACAGAAAGTTCAGAATGTCTCTTGGACTAGGATTAATGAAAGAAGGGCCAGTATCATTCAAACACTATTGGATTTAGATTTTCAAAAGTCAGGATAAACTATTCCTCCAGTGGCCTATAATCCTATTTGCTCTGTTAACGGCCTACTGCATTGCAGGAAAATGCATTTCACTGGACAAAATTCTTCAGACAAACGGAAATGGCTTTAGACTTTTGTGCATGAGGAAAAAAAAGCAAAGAAAAAGATTATGGAAGCCAAATTAGGACACATTTGGTTTGAATCATTTAAACAGTTCTAGGCATGGGCTGTATTTTTCAGCATTTAAAAATTATTTTTTATGTGCTACAATAGAACTGGAAAGCAGCTGATATAATTGATGCTTTTATTTCTATACAAGGGTGGTTTACTAATGGTTGTTAGCAGCTCTGTGTTAATGGTTTACCCTTCCAAAAGATAAGTAGGGAATTTAAGGGTCTCAGAAAAAAGCATCTTGGCTTGATCCTTTAAGCCCAAGTTGTAAATCTATTACGAAGAATTCTTTAAAAACATAGATAATTGTATTAAATAACAGCAAAGAACCAAAGACAGTTTTGTGCCTCAATTCTTTTAGCCAAACAAAAGCTAAATTTTAGAAGCGAAATCATCCCTAGGATGATTTCATTACTTCAGTGATGTATCAGTTACATTAAGTGCAGAGCTGGGATCATTTAACTAGAACTTTTTGGTGAGTAAATGTCACTCTAATTCAGCTGCTTCTTTTTGCTGAGACTTCACTGTCATGTCTCGGCACTTCTTCTGGATGCATGTCTGTGAAATAAGATTTTAATCTCTATGGTACATACCAGGGTAGACCTGATCCTTCTTCCTGAAGCACACTTTATTTTGGGTCATTCTTTCTATCTTACATTTGCTATGAGGTGTTTTAAGCTACGTGTTGAAGGACATGGTATTTGCCCTTAACATTGCATATGTGATTATCTAGTTGCTTGGAACTAAATTCAATAATCCTGGTAGGTTTCTTCCATTTTTTTTACCCAAATTCATTGAGCAGTAAAATAACAAACTGAGCACAGGTCTGAAAAGTTCTGGGTTATTCTCCTGACTGCTTCTCCATACTTTCTTTCCTGCCTAATTGGACTTGGAGAAGTAGACAACAGAGAGAAGCTGGAAAGCCAGCTGGTAAGAACTACAAATGGCCTCTTGTGGGAACAGTAATTTGTGACTCTCATCTGGTATGGGCACTGATTAGTCTTGCTGAAGACCTACTCCACAGACTTTGTGAACTGAACTTGCTCTGTTCTTGAGATGGATATATATCAAGATATGTGAATTTAAATCAGAACTTGAGAATCTCCAGAATATTGAGTTAGGAATTTGTCTTCATCAGTCCAGTTAAACTAATGCTAGGCTTTGGTTTTCATCCACAGCTGAGGATCCCAAGGAGGATAATAAAGAAAACACAGCAAAATCCTACTTAATCTAATATACCCAGTGTTATATCACATTTCTGTAACACCTACCAGCAGAAGACCAGAGCACATATTAGAGTTGCACCTTGACTGTAAGTCCTTCCTAGTTGGGTTTTTTTTAACTATTTGTTCATAGTTATTTGTCAGGCAGGGTCAGTATTTAAGCCAAATAATGTCTTTTTCAATCATGAAATATTCCAACTTATTCACTACTTCCGTGTGTTTCAACGATGGCCTGCCATCCATGGGCTCTGAGACCCAAGAAGTTGCAGTGGCTACAGGTGCACTGAAAATTGCCAGGGAAAGTAGGAAAAGGAATTAAGCCTCAACCCAGACTTGTTTTTAAGACTGACTCCATTAAAGAATGAGAAATGACCTCATATCCTTTTCTTGGCCCATGCTTTTCCTCTGAGATTAATACATAAAACAAAGACCATACAAGAACTTAAGTATTTTCCAGTTTGTCTTTTACTTTATGTTATTCAGGGAGGCAGATGCATACAGTCTGATAGAAGGCATTAAGCTCAGTGAACATTTTTCAGTTCAAAAGCTTCACCCCCCTTTAAGCAAAATACTTCAAAAAGAGGAGAGAAGGAGCAATTGCCTTCTGTGGCAAACTTAGCAAACGTTTTTGATACTCAGGGCATTTTCTTTCATGCACATCAAAGGAAAATATCACTCTTCATTAAAGTATGAATTAACTTATCACAGAATCTAATTGATATTTCAATTCCAGCAAATAACACACTTGCTTTTTTGTTCTACAGCTGCATAATATCTGACAACTCACTAAGCAGTCAGTGTTGTAGAGAAATCATGATCCGTTTTGTAAAGCCTGTCAATCATTAGAAAAATCAAGCTCTCTTTAGACAGAAAAAGACTGTCTCTGAACTATATTGGACACTAAGTCTCAAGCAAAGCCAGAAATACGTGAGAAAAATAAACACCCTAACAAACAATTTCTAACTATGTATTTTGAGCCCCAAAGAAGGTCATTCAATTGATTGATTGATTCATTCTCTGAAGTGGTTATCTTATTTTTAGTAGGAGCTTTTCAAGAGCTTGTTTGTGTGTATGTGCTTAAAGTGGGAATTTAGCCTTGAGCATGCAAGGCTAAAGGACATGGTTTGTTTTTTAAAGGGTGGGAGGGGAAGAAAGTGGAACAGAGTAAGTATAATTCCAGAACTTCAAGCTTACACATTAATTGTCCTGTGACAAAAAGAACAGTGACTACTGTGGAAAATGATCTGATGCTTGCTCCAGTCACTCAAACTCCGTCCTATTTCTGTGCAAGTCTGATGCTGGTGTCTCTGCACAAGTAAAGCAAGAAATCTAACCTTGATGAAAGGTTATCTTCTGACAAAGTATTTGATTGGCACTCAGAAGACCTGGAGTAATTTCTAGGGCCTGCTGTAGCCTGTGTGAACTTGTACACTTCCCTTTCAAACTCACAATCTTAACTTTGCAATGGGGAAATAACAGAATTATATGAATGTGGCAAAGTCAATGTTTATGTGGTGGCAGGGCTTTAAAAATACAGAACAGCAAAAACAGCACCACCTCCAGAATCTAAAATTAACCTAA
Organism: Thinocorus orbignyianus; assembly: GCA_013400375.1. Classification (NCBI taxonomy): domain Eukaryota; kingdom Metazoa; phylum Chordata; class Aves; order Ciconiiformes; family Thinocoridae; genus Thinocorus; species Thinocorus orbignyianus. Next base: position 358,299 of record VXBW01001787.1, read on the forward strand.
CCACGTCATAGAAAGGCTGCGTAAGTAAGCAGGGTTTTTTTTTTTTCTGGGTTTACATCCTTTCTGTTAAAAAAAAGAGAGACTGGAGTTCATTCTATTCATTTACATTTGAGTTATCCCAGCTTGAACTGCACTGAGGAATGTCTGTTTGCCACAGGTCTAATTAATGTTCCCCTGGGAACATTCCTGAGTCACTAACACAAAGCAGAGCGCTGATTCTAGAGTGAGAGTCATTGCTCTTAAAATGTGCTGGATAGTGAAGATGGGGGAAATAAATATCCTTGCATTTGAGCTTCAGACAAGGGCTCATATTTTGCAAGAAGAGTTTCCAGATTTTTGTATTTATTCTGGTCTGCATGGAAAATGTTGTAAAGGAAAATGTAGATTATCTCCCTAGGTGAGTTCAGGTCTTAACTTTGATCTGTTTTCTTGACTCAAGGTTTTGAAAGATTAACTGTAAAGATTTAGTTTTAGTCTAAAGTCTTAAAAAACAACTTGTGAGTCTATGAAATGGCAGCCATTGTCTTGTTATTTCCTTTACAATTCTTCTCTTTAGTATATGCACAATCACTGTGGTAAAATCATCCCACTAGCTCTAAGGAGTCGCTCACTATCTCCAAGTAGACTGTAACAATCACAGCTCCCAGCTGAAAAGAGTATCCTCCATTTCTTATTGTGCCTTTCTTCTTTCTATTTCTGTCCTTTTTTTCTTCCCAGAAAGCTCCAGGGTTGGTTCAGTTCTCATTTGCAGAACTGCCAGAATTGCTGAAATATGATAACAAAAATAAGGGGTTGCTAGTGCAGAGGAGCTTGCTATGTTTTGACATCAAGAGACAAGGGAAAAGCCCTCACCTGTATTCACCTTCGCATTCCACCTCAAAAACTGCTTCTCCTTTAAAGTGCTACATTATTCTGTTCTAGTACTTTCCACCTTTCTTATCCTGCTGTTGTTCATACTTCCCTTACTTGTGTGCCCTTTTCTCCTTCATCATGGTTCCTTTGTGCAATAGCCGCCTGCTGCTGCCTGGGTCCTTTAGGCTGAAGCCTGGTGTCCCACAGACCCAGTGCCTGGTGACCTTCCCCTGCCCCAGCAGTTTTCAGCTCTGCATCAGTGGGTGGTAGCTGCCCAGGGTTTTGGGGGTAGCTCAGGTTTTTGGGCAGCCAAAGCCCAAGATGAAGACACCAAGTAAGATAGTAGCAGGAGCTGGTGGGCAGGGTGGACTGCCTTCAGCTTGTGAAACCTGGCTGATGAGAGTTCATGGAGGTAGGCTGGGATCCCTGGTTGCAGTGGAGACCCCACTGAGAAATAAACATGCAGATGGCCTTGGGAACCAGGACTTGAGAGCAGCCTGAAATCTTCTCATAGGGTGCCAGTGCAATGTCTGCAAAGGTCCTGGTGTTAGGGTTGGGGGAAGCCCTAAGCGGCCCTTCAGAGCAGCCTTTGTCATCTGGAAGTTCAGCTTGAGACCTGCTTAATGAGGCTAAGCCAGGAATTGTTTCGACTGAGTGTCTGAGCTGGAATTCTTTGAGTAAAATTGTTGTTTTTCTCTGCAGCCTCTTACAAGCTTGATTATTTCACTAGAGACATTTTGAGACCAATCCCACGAACATATTTAGAGCTTATTAAAAGCCTGTCTTAAACCTGGCACATAGAGCAGCAATCAATGAAAACCTGGCACTGGTACACTGAACCGCATTGTGCTGGCCATAATATTGATGTTAGCTGAATATTTACAGCATTAAAACAACAGCTCATTTAAAAGAAACAAGTTGGAAAGAAGCTTATACTGAAAGCAGTAAGTAAATTATATCAAATACCATATGAGCTTTGATGCAGCATAAGTAAAGCATTAAAGCCAGCTCAGGCTGTTTTGATGAAAGATCCATGCAAGAAGTTCCATATAGAAGTTGGTGAATTAACACAGAATTTGGTAGTGTGACTTTTTTTTGTCTCAAAAAGGTGTTTTTCAGAAGGCAAGTGTTTGGCAAGTGTGCAGAAGAGGTTAACTTGGTTTTGCTGTATGGGTGCTACATTTCACTCTGCAGATGGATCTAGCTCTGTGTCTAGAATGTGGTTTGACTGCTGTGTGTCATAAAACAGGACACAAGTTGTTTTGGCAGGAGAAAGATGGAAGAATAAATTTGGGCTCAACAAAATATGGCTTTTCCTGATTGGCAAGGACTCAATGTGTTCTCAGGAGTGGAAGACAGAGAAAACCTTTTGTCCAGCTCTGATAACAGTGATAAATCGTAGGGTAGCTAAAAAAAAGGGAAAATATTATTAGGGGTTTTTGACAAACAATGTAACTAAAGCTTTTCTGCAATATTTTCATTATTTTAGAATCATAGAATCATTTTGGTTGGAAAAGACCTTTAAGATCTTAAAGTGCAACTGTTAACCTAGCAATGCCAAGTTAACACTAAACCACGTCCCTCAGCACTACCTGTACACATCTATTAAATACCTCCAGGGACTCAACCACTTCCCTGGGCAGCCTGTTCCAATGTTTGACAACCCTCTCGGTGAAGAAATTTTTCTTAATATCCAATCTAAACCTCCCAGGGCACAACTTGAGGCTATTTCCTCTTGTCCTGTTGGCTGATACTTGGGACAAAAGACTGACCCCCAGCTCACTACAGCCTCCTTTCAGGTAGTCATTTCTAGCTAGGCTAGGAAAATATCCTTTAAAAGTTTTGGTTTATTTTATTATTGAGAGGAAACTTACATGAAATCGAAAACATTGAAAATGTTACAGTCAGCACTTTCAAAGTGCTTTTTGTATGCATATGTCAAAGTGCACTGTAAACAGCAAGCAACTGAGCTCCACATATGTACCTAGGATAAAGTATCAGCTTTCTCAGATTGGGAAACAAGAGGGATAGAGCAAATGAACAACTTTCTCAGGATCATACAGTCAGTCAGTGGCAGTCAGGAATAAAGCCTGGGGTTTGCAATTTTTCCATTCCTTGTTTTAACTGTTGTGCAGAGATTCAGTCAAAACCTAACCTAATTTTTCAGGAGTTGTACTGGAAAACACTATTTCTTTCTCTTAAGTTTATCTGGTGCCTAGCTACTATGTATAATGCTCAAAAAGTACAGTCACAGTGTAATTTATTATGAACTCCCAAGTCCTAGACACAGGACTTGAAAGCTCCCACCCTAACTGTGCATTTGTGTGCAACCATGCACATAAATGACTCATTAAAACCGACCCATGCTCCAGTCTCTGAAAACATCAGATCCAGTTAATCATTTTTGTTAGTCTCAGAGGCTTCATGACATTTGAACTGATTGCTTACTGGAGTATTTCAAGTATTTATGTGCTCCATAGTATGTAATATGTTCATATTGCTTCTGTTGGACTCCACTTTAAGTCATGGGAAAAGATGGGAGTAAGATCCCTGCCTGTGAAGCCGTGAGGTTCGGTTCATTCACTCCTGGGTGAAATACTTCTCTGCTTTTGCCTTGGCAGACAGGAAGGACCTGGATGTGGGATACCAGCCTGAACATGGTGAGCTGAGGGAGAAGAACCTGAGCTCACTTCACTCACCGATCAAAAATAATCACATAAGTACAAAATTACTACATTAGTCACCACCATGACAGCGTACCCAAACACACATTGTGGAGAAGCTAAATAAAATATTTAAGGAAATGCACTTGGCATTGGCATTTGGTCCCAAAAGGGTGGGCAAGTCGGAAACACATAGACACATGGGTTCCTCTGACTTTCATTTTAGAATCTGAGTAATAATAGCAATAGCAGAAGGTGTTTTTTTCACTGCAGGAGGTGTCCATTTGGTACTTACAGCTACTGACAATTCTTAGGTGATTTTTGTTGTTATATTTTTTCTAATCCTGTTTGAGTACCTGGTTTTTATGAGATTAATGGCTTGCAATCTCCGAGAGGCTTATTTAAGATGCAGGAAGAAGGATGTATCTGACAGACACATCTGTGTTCTGCAGTCTAAAATTGCCTCCTGTTGTGAGAGAGAAAGGCAGAAAGAAGTGGCTAGAGTACACTTGAGCGGCTAACGAGCTGCTTTGTAACCTTGCCCCTGGCATTTACTAGTTGCCATTTAAAAGGCAACTTTTACTGAGTTTCTGGGCTGCATTGTGATATTTCTTATTCTAAGTTGTGCTGTCAAGAACTATATGGTTTAAGAACTCTTGCTTTTTCTTAAACGATGCTTCACCTGCAATAAAACAATTCTGTTATCCATTTAGGTCTGTTGCAACTGCATTGAAAACCTTTCTAATAGCAAAATCTTTTCCTGGGAATCTAATTCATATTTGAGTTTATTTCCCCTGGAATGAGACGCTGACAGCACTGACTGAGAACATACGTCATATTAGACAGGTATTGTGACAGGCTTGCTCGCTTTCAGTCACACATCGTAGTTCTCTACTGAAGGCACAGTGAAATGGGGGCAGTTTTCACCAAGTGGAACATGGCTGTTCTATCTGCATTTTGAAGAACTGGTTCTGAAGGCTTGCAGGGTCTCCTGGAATCCCATGCTCGGTGTTATTAGAGAACTCTGCACCAGCCAAATGTACGGTGAGGCCCAGCTGCACAATGCCTAATTCCTGCTAAAATCTATAATGGATGAGGATCTAAATGCTCCTACAGAGCTGGGCCCAACTGGCAGAGCATGAAGAGGAAACAGCTTGTGGGGTGGGTGCTCTAGCAGTGCTTGCTTGTTCATCAGCTCCCAATACATGTTTTTCAGACTGCAAGCTACAAAAAGTAAAGAAGGCATCTTTTGAATATATATTTCACAATATTCTGCATCTGCAAAGGGTTGTGAAACAGGAAGATCAAGGGATTATTATTTTTTCCAGCTATTTTCAGACTGAAAACTAAAGTTGCTTCTCCAGCTGTAGTGCATGCAAGGTAAGGTTCCCTTGGCTGGCTCAGACAGCAACAGCTGTCCAGCCTTGATGGTATGGCACCAGAGCTGCAGTGGAAGCGTATGCGAAATTGGATGTGGCCCTCTTGATGAATGCTCATTTTGATCACCTACCAGAGCCACTGGCAGTACATCATCAGGGTATTAGTCCCATCTGCAGTAATGTACAGGATTTGCAGAGAGCTTCTCCAGGTATGATACTGATTTATGTACTTATTCTGATTTATTGGTCCATCCATTCCTTCCCAGTGAGCAGGCACAGATTATTAAGGCTGCACCAAATTCAAAGTTTTAAGAAGAAAAAAAGCTAAATGTCAGACTTGTGCTACTAGACCAATACTTAGAAGCTCTGAATAATTTAGAGCCAAATAATATACTCAACGGCCTGAAATATATTTTTTTTTCTCTTCTTATGGTCAGACCTTCACAAGCCTCTGGAAAAAGTAAGTTGGTTTATTCAATTAGGTCAGTAGAAATATGATGGCTGTTTAACACTTCATGCTATTCTTTACATGCAATAAATCATTCTAAAATGCACTGCTGCTGCTCTCTGAGCATGTTTTCTGGGTGGCACAATAAGACTACCAAAGTATTTCTAGAGCATACTGATTGAAGTTCAATAATCCAGTGTACTGGGCCTTGATATATGACTGTATTTGAAACAGAATAGCCAGATAAGCTAAGATGCATTCATTTTTAATGGCATCTGATTAATTTGATCTGGTCATAGGCATATGCAGTCAACACAGAGAACTAAAACAGGATCCAAATTACTGAAGACTTCAGATTACTGAAAAAACGGAAAGGAAACCTGTTAACAAGGAGGGAGAAAGTAAAAATATTGTTAAGGAGTAAGATACAGTTCTACAATGAATTCTACAATGAATTCTACCAGCAGACAACCTCACCGATAAAATGCTAGGAACCGGTGTAACAGAGCTGATGGTCGTGCAGTGGTTAATTAAACACCAGCCCAGCAGTAGGGCAAGTAGCTCTGTTGGTCAGGCAGAATATCCCAGCCTGGCACCAGCTCCCTCAGGAGCACAACCTCCCACTGCAATATTTTCACTATCTGCTGTACAGATCACTTAGCCTCCTAGTCATCCAGGCATGCCAGAAGAAGAGAGCAACACAGAGATATCCAAATATCGAATGAAAGTTTCTAGAGTGGGTAACATGGTTCCTCTCCTTCCCGTTGGAAGTTCCAAATAACATTTTTCCCAAAAGGAGACCAAATTTTATAGTAAATTGACTCATACTTGGCAAATATTTTGCCTCTTCCAGGCCGGCTTTTTTCAGTTACATTTTTGTTGATTGCAAAAATACCAACAGGGAGTTGTAGATGCAGTAGTTTACTGGGTGAGTGAATACAGACTGACAGGCTCCAGCGTGTTGATCATGTAGGACGAAGAACAGTTTAAGAAGTAGCTGGGTAATCTGCAAGGAACAAGCCTTGCAAGTTTTCTGAGCACAAAAGCCCCATTGTAGTCTGCAGGAGACCAAGTGCTTCCAGGGTAGGTTCCAAGTGGGGTGGAAGGGGAAGAGTGGGAAACTTTCTTTTTTTGGATACGTACAATTTCCTCTTTTACATTCATAATACAATTGGGGTAATTGAATTGGATGGGTGCTCTGTTCTCCTCCATAATGATCCCATTCCTACACTGCGATAAACTACAGGCTTTAGGCCTCATAGTTAGTCCCCTTGGAAACCAGATTATTTCCTTTAAAATAGAGCACTCCAATTATCCTCTAAACAGTTTCAATTATTGTGCTTACCCACATAGCAACAAAAGATGTATTAACCACCCTATCATGTACAGTTGAGCTTCATCCTTAAAGGATATTGGCAGATCTGTATGGAGAACTCGTGCAATAGCCTCCTTCAGCCACATAATTAAACAGCCCGGAAGCGGTAATGAGTAATGAATTTGGTGCATCAGCATCGTGCAGCATAGATTCATTTTAGGCACCTTTCAAAGGTCCCATATTCTCAGCAGTCGTCACAGAGTATTTTCAACTGGTAGTCAGCCTTCTGCATGAAGTGTTAAAGAAAGTAGAAAGAATTCAACTGACATTGAGACTCAGATCTCCAAAGTTGTTTAAGTTCCTAACACCCACTAACTTCTGAGTTACTTGGGTATTTCAGTGCCTGTGGGAAAATGCATGTCAGAGATATTTCAACATGAATACAGACAGATGAATACTCTTCAGGCAGGGAATTGCTCTGTCTTAGGAGAAGGGGTTTGATTTTCTGTGCTAGTGTAGTGGGTGAATGCAGACTGCAACAATGGAAAGCTTTGTGAGATTTTATCTGATCTTTAATTCTTAAACATCAGGCAGCAGTTACATATAACTAGATTTTCTGTTTAGATATCCACTCTTGGAGTTACTGGTGGACAAACATAACTCCTCCTGATAGTGATATTTTAGATAAAAAATACTTTAGTTGGTGTTGATTCACATATTGTGAAGCATCTTAGTAGACATTAATAGTATCTCAGTAGTTACTACTTCTTTAGTTTGCAGAGGTATTCATTATGCTAGGCACTATAGACACACATGGAAAATACAGCCCCTAACCCAGAGACTGACAATCTAATGTCTAAACATTCCTGACTTTTGTATTTTTCAGAACAATAACATAAATGCTAGGATTGAACAGATACAATTTTATCTTTCATGGGAAGCCTTTCAGTCTTACAGATAAAATGCACTTTTGTTAGAGATGTTTTGCCTTCCTTTGGAAGACTGTTTGGAGATCAAGTGACACATCAGAGATGGAATCAGCTGTGTTTACAACAGCATAACTCTGCGTTTCCTTCTCTCATTAGCTGGTTAAAGGTATCTAGTCAGCATTACAATGGCTAAGATAGTGCTATATTATTAAAAAAAAATCCATTGGGTCTGTGTTAAGCTGCAGCCTGTTATGCCTAGGCCAACAGGCAGTGAAGTCAGAGCTCTAATTTGGCAATCCTGTCTCCTCCTCCTCTGTTTAAGCCACACTAATGAAACACTTGTGGTGACTTTGGTGATGCTGTTGCTGAGCTCTTCTATTGATATTTAATTTGTGGTGCCAATAAGTGAGCCTGGGGGTGGGAAAAAGAGGTCACTTTCTCACTAGAGACAGAGTCCTGAAAGCTTCCTCTAGAACTTGCTCTGTGTGTTAAGGGAAAAAAAAACATTGGGTGTTCATGTCCAGGGATATCCATACGTAACAAATCTCTTTCTCTTTGGGGTACTTATTTCTGGTAAGACATAACTATCCCGTTCTGACTCCAGTCAGCAGGTCAGCATGTGCCTTTCGCCCCCCAAAATCCCTTTACTGTTCACTTTCTATGGTGAACAAGCTGTATGGAGCTCCATCAGCTACTCTTGCTAAAAGTCTTTAATTGCACAGAATAGACTGCTTCCCTCCTCTGTCATTTTCATATTCAGAGGATGATTAACTTGTCTGGCTGCTTCTCTGACCCCACTGACCCTCATCTCTTCCAGGTGAACTGCCATAGCTGCCATATTAAAGTAGCTTGCTAATCCCCATCAAAAGAGCTCAATTAGAGAAATGCGGTTAAAATGGCAAATGCAGAAGTGAGAGAGAACATGTTTGTGTGCGGATATGACATTATACATCAGAGGCCTACAAAACACTGAGGTGATAATTGCCTGTCTGAAAAACTGGCAAATATTTTAACGCAGCCTGTGCCCTCACGTGGCACTGTCTGCCTTGCTCGGTGACAAGTATTGCTCACTGATTTGTTTCAGCAATATTCCTGTGGCTTGTTTCTTACAGTCATTTGAAACCTAACTAATATGAGAAGGAAGGGGCAGTTCATTCATAAGTATGAACTACCTGCAAGGAATACCTCGGTACTTTGTTAACCAAATTTGGTGCGCTCCTTTTATCTTTGCAGTCCCTAAAAGCTGTTTGAGACGTTTCATTCTCCTTGAACTGTGTTGGGTTTTCTTATGTTACTCACTACTGTTTTTCAAGGCACTATAGATGTTCCCAGGGTAATTGTGATAAGGCCAGAGGTGCTTGCTATTGGGCTTTTTCCTTTTAATTCACCTCTGAAAACCCCCGCCTACACTTCTGAAACTGTTTTCCTGTACATACATGTAGCAACATACATTTTTGCCCAGTAGACAGCTTCAGAGGGGAGCATGTAAAATGGCACTCAGACCAAATATGTATCTTGAGACATAAAAAGATATCTTGATTTAACTGAATTGTCTTTTAAGCATGGGGAAGGCAAAATAGTTTAAAGAAGGGGATTAAAATACAATTACTCCTAGGCATAATGCCTGTTTTCTAATTAATTAAACAAACTGTTCTGCCTTCTAAATCTTCATATTGGAAAGCACTGTTCAGGATAGGATTTTACCACAAAAATGGTATTTCAGAGGTTTGGTTATAGCCTTTTCAGTGGTTGCTGGTGTAAAAACAGTGCTCTGAGGCACCAGCCTTCACCTCCCCTGAATCCCATAGCTGTTTCTTCTTCTTTAGGTAGAACATCTACTGTCAGCTTGTGTCACATGGGCCCTATTATCCAAATTTGCTCCTCTATCTAGCAGTTACAAGACTTTCCAAGGTCTTGAATGTTTCTTCTCTCCCCCCTGCTCCCCTCAGAAAGAGAATGGATGAACTGGATGTTTCTTAGATAGTGTAGGACACAAAAGACGTCCTTGGTAGTGCAGGGGAAGATTACATTTTGTTGAATGTCTGCTTAGGATGGAAATCTTTTAAGTGGATACATGTCTTACAGCCTGCAGTCACTCATGACATTCCTTGAGCACACTGCAGTGGAAAAAGAGCAGGGCAGGGGTAATTTTCTCATGCTCATTATAGCAGGACCACACGATGGTCAAATTCCATTTTGGTATTATGACTGCACTATGATGCAGGGAGGCAGATGCACACAGATAACAAAGGAGGTTTTTACTTAAATACACTAGAAATGCTGATGGACACAGCACAAATAATTTTTAAGTAAAATGTTAAGTACCAATAAATTAGATGGATCAAAAGTATTCGCAAATTACCACCAAATTCAAATTCTTTTAGCAAACCCCTCCCCTCATAAAAATTAATTTTTTCAAAACATCCTTTTTTGTTTGAAAAGAGTGTTTTACTTAGACTTGTAAAATGGTGAGGAAAAAATGCAAATCTACAGAAAACATAAATTTGAAATTAAATTATAAGGCCTTTAGACACAAAACACTTCTCCAGAGAATGGAAATAGAAAAGGAAAAAAAAAAAAAAAAAAAAAAAGACTTTTCAAATCAACTTAAAATTCAGTCATTTTCTACTTTTTCTGTTCAACCGTAGTACAACTTTTGGGAGCAAAAGGGCAGAACTGAGAAGTCTAGGCTAGTGCAGTGTGAAAAGGTTTGAGTTAGCTTAAAGCAGTATATCTTAAGCACTGAAAGCAGTCTGCACATGTCACTATTGAAGCCTATACCACCTAATTTACACTGCCTTCTTTCACCCAGCTTGACTCAAGTTAGCTTAGGTGTTTCTACATTACATTGCAGGCTGTTGAATAAATACTGATCAGTTGGTCGGGTGCAAATTGCTTTGGATCAGTTGATTTCAAGATCAAAAAATACTTACTCTTCTTTTTTTTTTAGATATTGAAAGCCTCTTCCTTTATCCTTCAAGAATTTGATCAGTTTCCAACAGTTCCTCTATTCCTGCTAAGACTTAATTCTAATTAATTCTCCTTTTCATCTTAGCCTGTCAGTTAAGTAGTCTGAGCACAGAGAGAGCTCTTTATGAAATGTCTAACACATTTAGTTTCTTAAGTCTAAATATTTCTTGAAGAACTACAAAAAGAAAAGCTTTTTGTATCCTGTATTTTGGTTTACCTCCTGGCGAGCTATTTCATAAACTTGCACATACCTTATAAGCATTGCATTAGCTTTTTACTCCACTTGCCCTCCCTGTGATCTGATGTCTGTTACATATAAATTATTAAATAAAACAGGAGCTTTTTTTATACTTCAAGTTAGAATAATGTAGGAGCAGAACAAGACAAGAGACTGATGAATGAGGTAATACAAGCTGTTCCTAAAATCTCAAATGTAGCTGATGCCAGGGAAAACAGTACAACTTTGTACACGTTGTGCATTATTTTCAGTGTTCTCAGGCATATTTCTGAGGTTCACCTAAGCATATCAAATATATGGCATGAGAAAAATTGCTTTCTATGAGAGTGACTTATATAGGGAGACATTAATATTCATTTTATATGTTTGTTTTTGTCTCAAAATGAATTCTATCCACCTCAACTTGGAAATTTGTTTTAAATTTTAAAAATTCACATTAATGCGATAGAGACTTCTAAGAGAAATAAGTCTCATCTGAAAATACCTGCAGCTGAGTTTTGAGGGGCCCCAGTCTGAGGCTTCAGTTTTCTTCTTCCCATCTATATATACTTCCAGACTTCACTGGAGCAATGATTTCTTCCTGTAGGTACCCCACCTCAGACAAGGGTGGCTCAGATATTCTTGCATTGTGAGGCACCCTCGTGTTCTTCAGATTATTGCTAGCTCTAACAGTGTGATCCCTATGCCCTCCTTCTCATCACAGATATTTCAGGAAAATGTCACAGATTTTGATTTTATAATCCCAAAAGGGCACTGCTATGTAGAGTGTCTTTTGGAATACATGGAATAAATTTCATTTTTGAAAGTTTAAGGTGTAAGTGGTTGACCCCTGGGAAATCAGCATACTGCTTCGCTTGCTGCTTTAATGAAGGTTCTCTGCTAGAGAACCTGATGTTCTTTATGGAGTTTGCTTTGTAATATTGACTTACTTACCTAGGCTTGCAAAGAGCTCATATGTCTCCCACAAAAGTCACATTAACTGCTTCGCTGCTGCGCAGCATGAGGTGGTGCAGGTGGTGTAATTTGCAGCAGTAAACCAGACTGGAGTTCGGCCAGGTAACTGGCTTTGCTTGCTGCTAGCCAGGAAAACTCAGAGCTGCTGCTCTCCTGCCCGCACAATCCCACCTTCCTGAACTACTTGACCTTTAGTTACCGATTCTGGCTGTCAGATCAATTCCTATAAATGCATGTTCTCCAGTCATACATTGCTATTGCAAATGAAAAATATACAGACCGGACTGAGCATTTATTACACTTCTGCTCAATACTCTGTAACAAGATTGATGACTCCTTCTGCTCCCAGTCCTACTCTTAGAGAAGTCAATATATACATTGCCAATATGAACAGGATTGTCTACCTATTTTGATAAAACACAACCCCCACCAGTGTACGTCCCTGTATTTCTTTTCTCCCAGCAGGGTCTCAATGCCCTTGCTGGCTGTCACACATCCCTAAGTAAGGATGAACTTAATGCCCCCTGCAAGGAAGGAGAACACTCAGCTGCAAAACTGTAGGCAGTAAGATGTTACCAATGTGTTCAGACTGACCAGCAGACTGGAACAAGCAGCCTGCTTCGCTGTGCCTGTTTGTGCAGGCGCTGAGCTCACCTAACTTATCTCTTAATTGCTTTGACCTTGTTGTTTACTTCCTGCTTGGGAATCTCAGAATTTGCTGCACTAAAAAATGACTTTTGGATTGCAGCATTGAGCAAACATTGACTTAACCTTTGCTGTTACTCTGTGTCAATATTTCCAGTCTATTCATATGCATGTGCTATTGCACTAAACAAACCAGGATTGTGTTCCAAAGCAACAGTCTTTTATTTATCTGGAGGTATCATATTGTGCAGGCACACAAAGCACCCGCATGAATGTCTTTAATAAAAAGCTTAACCCTTATCAAACAAAGAACATGTACCCACAGAGCATTGGATAAGAACAGCTCCAATTTAGAAATCTTTTCTGCTCCTTGTCAGTGCTCTCGCCCTCTCTGCACGCCCTTGCTCCATGACCTGTTACAACCAGAGCACCAGGTACAGGCAGGGGACAATCTGTTTCCCAGCTGCATCAAACCAGCAAACAGGAAGAGCAAGATACTTGAAGTGAGTGGTGTTTGAGACACAACCTTCTCCCTTGGGTTGCACAATTAGATGACAGCTCAAAGGGCATCCTAAAACTGACCATTAAGCACTCCCAGAATGCTAACATGCAGCAGTGAGTGGTGCCATCAAAACGATTAAGATCAATAGAGTGTTCAAACCCTTACAGCAGCATTTTGTATGTGTTATGTTATCGGTGAGCAGAATGGAAAGTGAAAGTCGTTTAGAAATATTTAATACTGTATGTGAGATGACAAAACCGATTAGTTCATTGCTGATACCCAGCATCTCTCTTTGTTCTGCTAAATTCTGCATTTCTGACTTATTACCTGATAGATACTATATTTCTCAAAGGGCCATTTTATAAAGTACTTTTGGGACTCTTTGCATCTAAAAGAGGCTTTGTAAAAACAAACTTTGATCCAACTTCTTTGATCTAAAAGCCAGCCGAGCTAGGTAAAAGATGAAGAGCTGTTTATGCATTGGCTGCCTTTTTGAATAATACTTTCCTTAAAGTAGTCAAAGGTTCAACACAGTTCAAACTAATTGCAGTCTTTCTTTTTCATGGATGGTATTTAGGATTTTTCCTATTTGTAAGTTACATGATTCTCTCCTATGCAACTATTGTCGAATTAGCCCTTAACTCAGCCTTTAAACTGTGCCATTTAGTAATTACATTTTTCTTTTTTAAATGAGATGGTATTCACTGTTGTTTTGTGGGGTTTTTAAATTCTACAGCCCAGAAGGCATACCGCCCTTCCCAAAGCCAGAGGTGGGCATATAAGTGCATGCCTGTGAGATGAAAAGAGAAAAATCACTAAACAGAAATCCTGTTTTCACTCTCCTGAATAGGGAGAGGGGAAACTGCTGAAAGGGCTTGGGGGATGATTTTCCACAGAGCAAGTTTTGTTGGACTAAGTAGAAATCTGGAGTTGGAGAGAATCCTAGTTTTACTCTGTTCCTCCACCAAAAACCTGAACTCCCTGGTCACATAGGCAGAAGCTGAATTTCCTCCTGTGATCAGGCAGTCTATATCTAGACAGATGACAGCAAGCAGTACAGTATGATTCCTGTCCACCCACCTGCAAATTAAATAGGCCATTGACTTACATCAGTGAAAATAGTTGATTTTTGTTAGTTAGTATAGAAATTCATCATTATTCTCTTTCCTTGTCACATCCTAGAAAAGGAATGCAACTAATCCTTTTAGAATTTTTTATTTTTTTAATCTTTCTTGCACATAGTCAGAAGTATTTTAATCTCTGCACTAGTTCTGAGTGTTGAAACAGAATGGGTTTAGGTCTGAAGGGAATGAGTTGGGTCTTAGGAACTGCCTTGAGTGGAGGTTTGATTTTGGTTTCTGAGTTTATGGATGCAGGATGGACAAACTGAACAGCATCATAGAGGATTTTTACAGACTCTCTGACCAATCAAGAAACATCTTTCACCAGTCCAAAACCAATTCTTGTAGAGTCTTAATTCACCCAAGGAAGCATTTGGGACCCTAAAGCAGGACAGTTTTTTAGTAAGGCTGATGCACGTTGGAAATTAGAAGCTGAAACCAGACACAAAAAATGTCTTTGCTCAGACATCTAATTGAGAAAGTTTAAATGCAGCTTCCCTTTGTTTAAAAAGCAAAACACATGAATCAACCCTTTTACTTAAATCTTCCAGTTTTCTCTGAGAAATGATATCCCTTTCAATGAGCCTCAGGCATTCCCACTTGACTCAGGTTAATGCATTTGGTCTCTATAGAAACAGCAGCAGATCCCACATGCAACTTGGAAAGGTCACCTCACTTTTGTACAAAAGCTCACATTGTCTCTTCCTTCTGTTCCATAAAACAGCAGTAAAAGGAAGCAAAAGGCAATGCGCTGCACTCATCCAAAGTCTCAGAGCTCTTCTGCTCTTGCAGACGCTGATGAAAGACCAGGCCCTTCAGTGCCTGCGCTTGCTGATCATCGTGGGTCAAAAGGAAACACAAGCTTTTAAATACAAACTAAATAATACCATTGAATTGGCAGGAAATTCAAACTGCTCTGAACTGTCTAGGAGCCAGCAAAGCTAATGAGCTGTACCATTTCCAAATGGGATCTTGGTAACACCGTCTGAGAGCTTGTGTACATAGAGTTGTGCAGGTTTGCCTTAAAGCATAATTCAAAATGCATTTAATTAAACAAGAAGAAAAATAATATGGAAACTTAAATAGATATCAAGCAAACTTATGTCAGTTTGATTAAGGGAGTGGTTTAAATGAAACCACAATAATCCTCTCTTAAATAGAGCTGTCTTTTATCCAACATTTTCTAGTGTTTTAGCCGCTCTTGGTTTAAAAGGTAATTGAAGTTAAAAGCAGTCTGCAAGTCAGTTCCCAACCTCACCATCACATCTATTAATACAAATGGTGAAAGTTTTGGAATGTGGCAATCAGTGAGAGGCAGAAGAGAATGCTTGAAGGTAACAAGAAATCCACCCATAAAGAAAGCCTTTTCATAGGAAAATGGAGTACTAGAAAGAAAAAAAAATCCTGAATTTCCCATCTGATTTGAGAGCACTTTTTTATGTATTCAGATGTTCAGTTACACAACCTTTGGTGCAAGGAGGATTGTTCTTTGGGGAAGAAATGTAGGTGAGAGAGCTTTGCTTTACATGCAGAGACATTTCACAAACAAGTCCAATGCCAATGAAGGTGTGATTAGTCAAGAAAGTAATGCCAGGCCACAGTCTCAATCAGACAGTCCTAGGGCAGCCCAGTCAGCCTACCACTCCCATTCAGATTTTCTTTTTGAGGTTTCTGAATGACAGGATTCATGCAAACACCATCCCTATATTTCAGCTGCTTTCTGCACTGTGGTATGCAGGGCAAAAGTAGAGCTTTACTGCTTGTATGGGCATTTATTGAATGCATAAGCTATGTAGCTGATAGTGAATGTGTTCCCCTTAAAAAAGTCACATCAAAAATGGACTTGTGATTTATGCATAGAAGACTAATGACCAGATCGGCTCTGTATTTGGTAACAAGTCAGACTTTTCCTGGGAAAAATCCTGGTAACTACATACCTGTTACCGGGTCTTATTAGCTTTGACAAAGAACAAGCCGTTGTATGAAGACACCACCGCACTTGGGACTGGGCATACAGCAAGTGACTTCAGCTGATGCTGTCTTCAGCTCTCATTAAATTGCCAGCCATATTAGTAGGTTGTGCTACACCAGTCTTACTTTGTACTTCTATCTGATCTTCTTGTAAAGGGATGCTGTTGGAGTCTAGCCAGCCAAATCCTTTCAAAAGGAATTTGCTTACAAGTTTCTAGTTATGTAAACTCACATACAATTTAGCTCAACCCTGTTTATGTCTTAATGAAATTTGTTTATATGGAGGCAGAGAGGTATCACAGGACATTTTTCAGCTTTGTGGCTGCCTCTCTGCTGCCTAGAGAGGGCAACGAATCAGACTAGGACTCCACAGAGACTGTCTTCAGTTGCAGGCCTGAATGGTACCCAGCTAAAAGGGCTCCCAAGAGCAGATGGGATCTTCAGATGCCACTGTAGCACATACTTATGTAAATCAAAGCCATACAACAATGCTTCAGAAGAGAAAATCGTTAAGGAATATGCTCTAAAGCCAGATCTTGTGTACTCTTTGCATTCTTTTTCACAAGAGCAGAGTATATGTCTCTGAGAGCCGAATTTGGAACTAAATGGAACTACCCCATTTTCTCAATGGCAGATACTACAGTGCAAGAGATTTGGTAGCATCTTGGTAAAGCTATATTGATAACAATATGTACCATTTCGATCTAGTATTTCACAAGTTATAGCTGAAGTGTACCATGAACTCATAAGAAACGTTTGTCAAATCCTGTAATGGAGTGAACCCAATCTCTTTCAATGAGTGCTCTGATAAAAGCAGCACCAGAAATACCTTAAAAGATATGACACCATTCCTCATCATCTTCACCATAGAATCATAGGATGGTTAGAGTTGGAAGGGACCTTAAAGATCATCAAGTTCCAACCCCCCTGCCATGTGCAGGGACACCTCTCCCTAGAGCAGGTTGCTCAAAGCCACATCCAGCCTGGCCTTAAACACTTCCAGGGCAATAAAAATCCTGTCTTTGCACTGAGTTGTTCCTTATAATCATATAAATTAAACTGTTTCCTAGTTGAACACTCTGCACCATTTTTTTCCTAATTCAAAAGAAAGAGCATGCTTTTTTGCTGCTGCTCCAGCTCTGCCTGTGCCCAGATAAATAAATGTCTTGCATGCTTCTGCGGACATCTCCATGCTGTCACTTATTTTTCTGCTCACCTGCAACTCATACTCTTGAAGACACAATTTCTTTGCCCCAGATATTGCTAGGATGGAAATAATCAGTCGTTGTGTAACAGAAATCCAAGTCTACTCCAAGCAGTATGTTCCAAGTTAGAAAGATTTTCTTTCTCTTCAAGGAGCTCTGCTTGCACAATGAAAAGCAAATAGCTACTCTCATCTGCTGAAGATTTAGTGGGAGAGGGAAAAGGATCAATGCCAGCTCTGACTGCAAGACATTAGTGTATTCAGAGTGCCTGCAATAAATTTTTAACCTTTTCCAGCTTCCCTGGAGACTGGCGGGTATTAAAAAATATCAGCAATCTCATCCCAAAGCTTTACTATGCAAACCGAAATGAATGAGATGTTTAGCAAACCACTGATAGATAAATCTTAACATTCCTTTTTATTAGACAAATAATATATTTTATTAGACAAGTAATGGAGAGACTAGCTCCATCTCTGTGAGGCAGAGTTTAAAGCAAAGGAATACTTGATTTTATTGAGCCAAAATTTCCAATTAATTCTGGTTTTATTTAAAATTAATACCCATGGAAGGATGTGATGACCAAGGCAGGTTTTAATCTAGCATACATGGAACATCAAGTAGCTTATGAGCACACCAATGATGCTGCTGCAGAGTTGCCTGTCTGTGTTCCTCTTCTCATTTCTTGAAAAGGGTTGTGGTTTCTGTGTGCACGTCAGGACATAGTGCTTTGGTGGGTGCCCAGATCAGTTCTGAAATGAATTGGTTCGGGTCTTGAAGTTGGTGTCACGCTGCTGGGTATTGCAAGGAGGTTTGCTCAAGGACAAACATTGCCACAAAGCAAGTGGGCGCAAGCAGATTACGTCGTGTAACACCCCATGAGATGCTGTGAAGGTTTAAAGACCCTGCAATAAACTTCAGCTTTTGAAGTGCAAAAGGTGTTATTTCATTTGACCCCAAGTAGATAGAGTTGACATAAGACAGACTTACCTTGACAAGGTGGGAGCCTGCAATGCTCCATGTGTCGCTGGAGAGGTAAGGTAGAAGTCCTCCTCACACTGCATTTTGTCAGCTTGTTTTGACCACCTCCAAAAAGGACAGAACAGGCTCACAAAGAATGGCTTGGATCACCAGCTTGGTGCGTGTGACATGAGAGCTAAATGGGCAAGGAGAGCTCTTGCTAATAGAAAAAGCTTGTAGATCAGCTCAAACTGAGACTGAGAGTCACAGGCCAGAGGAGGGAAGGATGGAGGAGGTTAGAAATCTGGGTAGTTATAACCTAGGCATGGCACAGTATCAAGCCCTGAGCAGGATGCAAGCTCTGGAAACGGCCACGTAAAACCATCTCTAAATAAGTGTCTGACCAGCAAGAAACATTCAGAAGCTGGGCTCTGCCTCATGACTTCACTGTTTGTGCTAACTTCCATCAGTGTCTTTTTCCAGGTGGATTTTAGAGAATTTGTAAAGAAAAACTAATTCTTAAAGCTGTCAGGTTGAAAGTTGCTATGTTAGAACTTCCCAAAGGTAAATTGGATATACTTTGGAACTTAAATATTTTGCAACTTAGAATTTTTTTTATGCATACATATTAGACATTTCTAAATTGCTGGCTAAGTTATTGGTATTTTATTAACATATAGCAGCAGAAAACCCCAAAGAGCTCCAACAGTCTTTTTAAGGCCCTAGTCCATCAAAGAAAAACTTAAACATCAAGCAATTCCTTTGGACAAACACATGCTTATGAGCAAGTATCCAGCTGAGTCTGGGCCTGGCTTGCTGCACTATGCTAACTATTGCAAAATGGGCAGGATGTGCTGGTGTTCAACACTGCAATAGTCTGCGAGAAACTTTCCCTCCCACAGCTGTGGCCGTCATCCAGCTTGCCTCCAGCAAGGGGAAAACCAGTCTTTTCATTCCCTAAACTCAAACCCTACATGTCTGCTTAGCAGTGCTTGTAATCCAGAAGAGGTAAACAAGGAGGGATCAGCTGCCTGAGATTAAACAGTAATGCAAGGTACACCTGGCCCAAACCAGTCTGAAGAGATGTAGGTCATAGGAAATCAGAAGCAGGGAACTGGAGTATTTGTAGGTGCAAAATTTGCACTGATGTCGCTGGGGTATATTTATAATAAATTATTCTGAAACATATGTACTATACAATTAAGTATATGTGTAACTCCACCCTTAATTTCTCTCTTAATAATGTTTTGTGCTCAGTCTCACTGTCAGGGGAGCCCAGCTGCACTTGCAAATTAAAGATAATTCTGAAATGCAGCTGTCATGCAATGGGTCAGAGTAATGAAAGGGGTTTTAATAAAAATTGAAATGAATTAAATCATAATCTCACAAGTAATTTTTCTACAAGAGGAACAAAATATTAATACCTCCTCTGTATTCCTCTGGGAATTCAGCATTCCCATATCATGTCAGTCACCATATTTGCGTTTTGTCAAATTTTGTGAATAATTCAGCATTCAATTGTGGATCCTTCAGAGTCAGTACAGTATATACCCTGAATACATATTGCTAATAGCTCCCCAATTGGTATTCTATATTCATAACATGGAAGGAATTAGCTGATTTTATGTGCTTATGACAATCAAAATCAAATACCTGAAAGATAGTAGTGTAGGTAACATCACTGTATGCATACATAATAGCAAGTATCCAAATAATGAAAATTACAGTGGAAAATACATATTGCTAGAGTTAGTGTACTTCTTGATCTGTTACAAACTAATCAAAGTTTAATAACATTTATTTTTTTTTATCAGAGTCTCATTAAGGAATATTTTTTTTAGAGTTTTTTGTGTCTCATTCCCTAGGCAACAATCCTATGGACACTTTGATATGTGCTTGACTTCCAGTATACAAGTAATGTCAGAGGAGTCAGCGTGACTATTCATAGCCTTAAACACAAGTACATAGTTAAGTGTCTGCAGGATAGAGGACTTAGACTGTCTTCCTGCAAAGAGCTCATAATAACCCTCTGAAATGCCCCAAATCCCATGGAGTATAACAGAAATGTGCCCTTGAGAATGGGAAAGCTATGAAGCCAAATTTGGTCTTGGTATGCACAAGCCCTTTAGAAATGAATTGCGACATTGATGTCTATAAGGAAGAGACAGTTTCTGTCCCTGGCTCCTATGGTAGCCCTCAGGGTGATAAACATTTTTGTCATTTGTCTTTATGCATGCAAATCCAGAATACAAACCTGATTATCTAGTTAAGATTAATTTCAGATGTAATCTGCTGGGTTTCCACATTGTAGAATTCCCTGGATGCTTCTTGGTTTTGTCCCTCTGTAATCAGATTATTATTTGAAGTTCCATCCATCACAATTGATTTGCTCTATAATGCATTAAATTGGTGTGATGTGTAATCTTCTAATGTCTTCTGATGGTTCTTTCCCAGTGCTGCTTCAGTCATTAAACAGTGTCTTGATCTGAAGATGTTAGACAAGTAACACATAGTGTAGTTGCTAGTTGTAGGCAAATAAGGAGAGAATACTAAAATATCAATTGTTGAATGGGGTGTAGCTTTACCCTGTGCCAGAAGCATTGCTGCAGTCTGCTAAAGGTCTCAGATGTTTGCACCTTTGAGTCTCCTTGCCCCTCACCTCCACAAACCCGTTCAAAAGCTACTATCTTTTTAGTACTATGTGGGTCTTAGCGTTCACTATCAGCCACTGGTTGATTTTCATTACCATTATTCTACTGGAAAATATGCAAAATGCAAGAACCCCCACCCTGCATCATGTGAATGATGTCAACAAGAAACCAAGTGCTGGACCTGAAATTTCCTGTTTGAATAATAATTCCATGTCATGCCCCAGTGGTGGTCTGAATAGCTGAAATAGCAGTATTCATGAAATAACATCAAGCAATAAAGGTGTGAAAGCTTTCCCTCAACTGTGTTTTAAGTTTTACAAGTTTCATTCCAGATGGAGTGGAGCAGAGTAGTGGACTAACAGAAGTACCTGTTAATTTTTACAGCTGGTTTGACTATTGTACTATAAACTATATTTGCTTGTACCTAATATTAGTAAAGAAGTAGTACCTTTCATACTTGTTGAGCCAGAATAACAGCAGACGTGAGTTACATTATTGAGCTCGCTAAGGATCTGGGTTGCCTGTTAATGCAACTCACAATATTGATCCCCAAAAGTGTTCAAGGCCTGTGGGATTAATGTCATTTTCATTTTAAGGCCTGCATTAAATGAAGTAGAAGGGTCAGTGCAACACCTAGATTTTTCATTTCCAGTAGCAGAGATCCTTGTGTGATAATATAAAGTGTAAGCAAAATAAGTACTAGGAAACATAGTTTTTTTCTGTAGAAAAAAACCTCTTGAATTCATTGCCGTAACACTTGAGATCAAGAATTTAGAAGGATTAAAAACAGGGGCATGGTTTACCCAAATATCCACTGGTGCCATAAATCACGATAGTGAATCATGGTTTAATCTTCCAGCTTCAGCATCTGAAGTGGTATTTTAAAGTTGAAATGGAAGAAGAGCAAGTGTTTCATGATCTTCTGCAGCACCTAGACCTGGCTGGAGTGAGAGGCAGCTACGCACCGAGTTGGACCTGCTGTGAAAAGTTACTCCCAGCTATTTTTCATGTTTTATCAATCACATCATTTTACTAAACCACTCTCACCTACACAGTTTAAAAAGAGGCTTAATTGAGGATGTTA
The DNA here is from genome assembly GCA_013400375.1 of Thinocorus orbignyianus. NCBI lineage: Eukaryota > Metazoa > Chordata > Aves > Ciconiiformes > Thinocoridae > Thinocorus > Thinocorus orbignyianus. The sequence goes on from VXBW01001787.1 coordinate 380,183, forward strand.
TGAACTAGATATTGTGAGTGCACAGCTAAAAGAGACAGCAAACAGATACAGCATTTCACACAACAGTCTCTGGGTTCAGCTTTGGGAGTTTCTTGACCTTGACAAAGCCCAAGATCACCAGGGAATGCTTGGGAATCCATCAAGAAACTCCAGGGTACCTGCAGCTACCAGGTAAGGACAAGTTTTGGCAGCTTCTAACGAGCATGACCAGCTACCCTTCACCCAGGTGCCCAAAGTCTTTCCTACAAGTGCCCCCAATTAGGGAGGGTCAAGCACCATTCTAGCAAGTACTTCAGGTGAGGACTATATAAGAGTGCAGCTCCTAGAACACAGCTAACTGTTACAGCAGTTTGTGCAGTGGGTTAACAGAAGAAAAAAAACACACACACAAAAAAAGCTCAGGTGAATTTTTTCTGCTCTAATAGTCTTGTATGTGGTGGCAATGTGCTACAGAGTAGTTTCATAGAATTGTTTGGATTGGAAGGGTCCTTAAAGATCAACTTCCCTACCATGGGCAGGGACACTTTGTGCTAGACTAAGTTCCCCAAAGCACCATTGAACTTGACCTTGAACTCTTGAGAGATAGGACCTCTGCAACTTCTCCAGACAACATGTTCCAGTGCCTTGCCACCTTCACAGTGAAGATTTTTTTTCCCCTAGTAGCTGTCTCTGCCAGGGTAGAGGCTTCAATGTGGAATGAGTTTCAGATGGTGGATGCAGTCTGGGAAGAGTCCTAGGCTGCAGGAAGCGCCTGGGGCCTCTCTCTGAGGCCAGGGAATGTTACCCTCTGTGCTGCAGGAGGTTTGCTGCCTTGGAGGAGCTGTGCTGCTAAGTGGAGGAATTACAGGAGAATGCCATTAGAGAAGAGGAAGGGGAGATAGACAAGATCTTCTCTGAAATACAGCAGCTTGAAGAGCTGCTAGTCCCACCGGCAGCAGAGAGGCAAGCAGCGTACTCAGACCAGTATCAAGGTAAGTGCAAACTCTGGAGAAAATGAAGAATGGAAGCTGGTGATTTCTAATACCAAGAGAAAGGTTCCTGCCCCACCTAAGGGCTTGCAACTATAAAATAAGTTTACTACCCTCAAATTTGAATAGGTATATTAGTATTGTGTATGTTAACAGCATCCAGAAGTGCTAACATTTCAGAAGAGGCAAGTGGCTCTTTCATCAGAGCCTTGCAGCTGTTTGCTGGAGTGTGAGGCTGGGACAGCTGAACCTCACACTGGCTTTTCTCTTGTTTACTTATGTCATGGGCTAGAATGGAACAAAACTATAAATCATTGAAATTTCAGGTTTAATTCAATTGCTCTGGATGGACTTTTTCCAAACTCTGCTGCCAATTGTCATTGGAATAAATTATCATATCTTTCAAAATCAGCATTGCAAAAGAGCCTTCCTGGAACTACAAAACATCCTCACTTCAAATGAGAAATATTTGAGCAAGTCAATAATGGTATTCTTTGATTTATATAGCAGGGCAAAAGTGTTAGATACATGCTTTTTACCCCTGAGCTGAAGTTTCTCCTGGTTGTTTGCTTTAGAGGCAATAAGGACACAAACAGTGAATCGGCAAGATCTTATAAATGCTGGATGTGAATTTATTCTTGTTATAAATGCCTCCAGTTTTCTTTCCATGTTCAAAGCAGCAGACAGTTCAAATGACTGTGTTCCTGCTGAAAAGTACTCAAGCCCACTATTTAAAAGAAACATTTACTCAGATGAGTAGTTAGAAGGTTTTATTAGTAATCAGGGGTTTAGATAAACCTGCCATATCTCTGTAGGAAAAATATTTGGGTTATGTGGCCAGGGTTGCAATATATTTTTAATCCTTCATGTCAGTCATAAGTACGGGAAAAGGCTATGTGTCTGTCTTCTCTCTTTACATGTACCTGCATTTCCTTAGGAAGTACTGGCGTTAGGACATGTCCTATCATTAATGATCAGTCTCAACCAGTATGACTAATCTACGTGCTTACGTTACCTCTCTCCATCTCTGAAATGTAGCTTGACATCTAATGGCTTAACCGTGTTCTGAGAACATGATGCAGAGATTCCCCTAAGAGGCCAACAGATCAAAGGAATCACTAGGGTGTCTTTTAGATAGTATATAGGCAATAGCTCCTTTAACTGAAGCATTTTTTGCAGACTAAAAAAGCAAAAAACAGATGGAACACTAAAGGAAAACCAAAATATATGGGAAGGGACACATATTGGGCAGTTAGTTTTGGCTTGCTTATCACACACACAATCTTATATCTTCGATTTGCTGGGAAATGTGCCTCTGTTCTTGTGGGGGTTTTTGTGATTTTTTTTTTTTATTTGGTAACAATTTATGTTACTTCCACTGTTGACTTTAAGTTTCAAGATTGCAAATAAGATAAGTTCTCTGGACTATACCTAATAAAACACTTCCTTGCCTGCAGCACAACTCTGAGCATTACATGTCCTTGTAGAGGTCACATTCAGACACTTTTGTTTGGGATCCCAATGTGCAATGAGCTGCAGGACTGATCTTCTTGGTTATCCATCTTTAAAACATTTTCAATAGCACTATGAAACTTTTATTTAATAATATTTAATTAATACTATGTATTGGTCAGGATATCTGCCAGAGCAATTTCACTTCCTTTTTTAAGGTCACCACCTGCTTCAGGTAAGAAAATGCAGTGCCACAACCATAAAACAAATCCTGTCAAAGCAACATATTCGTAGTCCTTACATAAGCTCTGAGTTGGCACTGTTCATCTGGGAAACCAGGTGAGTCATGTAGAAACCTCTTTCCAGTGAAGGTTCTTCAGTTTACAGGAGTAAATGTTTTTAAAAGCCCATCTCTTTCTCACCAGTATAAATATTCCTAAGAGCCACCTGAATGAGTGTGTTTCCTTACAATGACAACAGTTGTCTCTAATTTCTGGTCAACATTTTTATTCCTACTGTAACGGTCCCAAAACTCCATTGCTTTCCAAAAATGAAGGAGAGAAAGCATTTTAAGAACTCTTTCAGTTTTTATTGTGGTGGATGTTTATCAACTATAAGGACTTACAGCCTCACTGAAATCAAATATTAAATAATAACTGTTTTTATACAGTTGTAAATTTTGTAAGCAACATAGAGATGACAAATGTCTGCTTTTCATATATATGTCATGTAAGAGCCCACTGAATCTGGGCTGTTTAACTGAAGGAGAAATGAAAGGGTCTGATTCTTCATCTGTCGAAGTCCCATGGGTGTAAGCTCAATAAGTGCAGTACTACCCTCTTCGATTGTTTCTTAGATATTGCTAATCTATATTTAAAACCTGTGTTTTATTTAAACTTGAAAATTAATTTGCTTTAACATCTGTGTAAAATAGATTAGAATTAATGAAGTCTGACCCCCTTATGGGTTAGCGTGAGTGAAATAATTACTCTTCAGCAGCACAGGATATATTGTACTGGACTTTCTGGCTCGAGTTAACAGTTGGAAGTCAAAGGAAGTTCAGGAAATACCAGAAGCCTTGAACTGCACTAGAAAATTTAGGTTTGCAGTTTTTTCTTTATGAAAATTGAAAATGCATGTGCTAGACTTACTTTATGTCACTGATAATAATAATTACGGAAAATTAGCTGCATAAATTGAATATAGGAATATTCTAATTTGGAACTTGAAACTGATTACAGAAAAATTAGTTCCTAAGGATGTAATAAGGATGGTACTCTTTAAAATAAGGCTAATTCAGGTGTCATCACCTGGACTAAATTCAAAGTGAAGGAATGTCTTCCCAAATCATTTCAGCATCCCTAGGAAGCTACCACTCTTGGCTATAACGGCTTGCCATTCCAGGTGCGTTCAAAGGCTGAAGTCTCATTTGACCTCAGTTGAAGAGGGTCCAAAGACAGAGACACAAGGTATCATTCTGGCTGCAGATACTGGCAGTGTAATTAACTGAAAGCATCTATAAAGGAAAACCCAGTAGTAAAATTTATTTATTTTTTTTTTAGTCAGGTGAAATAAAATTCACTAAAGCTTACATGAATCTCTAGTTCTTCAAAGAATCGCGTGCTCATTGATCTTCAATGCTGATGAATTTCCTTGTACAGATATTTTCCAGAGTGGGCTTCTACCAGTCCCCATTGAACCTGCTGGCCCCAATGTCGGAAAGTCTGTCTTGATGTCTCACAGGCTCTGTGACAGCTCTTCCTGCTTTATCCCTCGGGGCAATCTGCGAGACCTTAATTAGTGAGATTCCCTACTGTTATATTGCTTTGTTTTTTCTTCTCAGAATGATTGCTAGCAGGAAAAATGAAATGTGGCTGCCCTATTTGATATGTATGATAGCTCAGTCCATGCTCATCTGGATGCCTGTGCTGTAAGGTGTACTTTCCAGTATGACATTTTCCTTGACAGCAGATTCAGAATGGAGTCTGAGGAGCAAACTGGCTCTCTTTTGGATTATGATCTATCAGAAAGGGTTTTTTTAAGACTCTTTTGCCCTATACCCATAGCATCCGTGGGGTGGCCATGCATAACGGAGTGTACTGTGGAGCCTGGGTGCTGCTTACGGTCCCCACACCAGCTGGTCAGCCAGGCCTGGGATGCTCTCACAAGCTGTCTACATGCTCGCTGTTGCTCAGCCTGTGGTGGAAGCAAAAGTAAAACACCATTTTAGGACTCATGGGGAAGACAGCAGAAAACAAAGTGAAAAGTCGCTAATCTGTGAACATCACCAGTCTCTTCCCTCGGACTCACGTCAGCCTGCAGGAGATGCTGGTGCTGCCCGAGGCCCTAGCTTCAGGGCTCCCCATTGCCTAGCAATTTCCACTGTTGCATCTGGAGCCCCCAAATAGCTTAAGGTTTGAGGCATGTCTGCCTAACCCAGTGCTGCCCATCACATGGGGCATCTTACTGTTTCAGGGTCCATAGCACAGAGGAGAAGCATGTGGCAAGTGCTGAAGCTGGCAGCAGGCAGCATCCCAACCCATGCCTCTGAAACAGCACCTCAGTGCTTCATTGGAGCAAGGTGTCAGACGGCCATCAAGATCTTGTGCTGCAGAAGTAAGGCATGCAGGGTCTATGGGATAAGATAATTTAGGTAGGAAAAGGCCTTTAAGATCATTGAGTCCAACCGTAGCTCGAGCACTGCCGAGTTACCACTAAACCATGTCCCCAAGCACCACATCTATGCATCTTTTCAACACCTCCAGGGATTGTGACTCAATCAGTTCTCTGGGCAACCTGTTCCAGTGCTTAACAACCCTTTTTTGTGAAGAAGTTTTCTTAATATGCCATCTAAACCTCTTCTGGTGCAACTTGAGGCAGTTTCCTTTCATCCTATTGCTTCTTACTTGAGAGAAGAGACCAGCCCCTACCTCACTACAACCTCCTTTCAGGTAGTTGCAGAGCAGTAAGGTCTCTGCTGTGTTTGGGCCTCCCAGTAGACCCCAGCTGCTGCAACCTGCTGGATTTGAGCAAGATCTAAGTGTTTACTTCCCTGCTAGGACCACAGTATTTTGTGAGCCTGGTGTGACAGCAGTGTTTCAATACCTCAGCACATGAGACAAAGTGATGGACAACTGATGTCTCTGCCCACAGCAGGTACTACTACTTGCTGCTTCAATTTTTTTCCACCCACACACTGACCCGGACCTGAACTTCACAGATTGTGTGGCTCAAGGAGGCTGTAATAAAAGGTAGTGGGACTGCAGAAGTTCTGTTTGAATGGCTCAGATTTATCTTTCTCCTTGGTTGGCACAGCTGTAACTGGCAGAGTCCACAATCACTTGCTAAAAGGAGGGGTGAGTGTGAGGTGCTTTTGGTTCCTTGTGACCCTCATTTCTCCTGACACTATTTCTTTATGTTCAACCTCTGCAAATAGTTTGTCTCAACACCTTCTCTTTTCTGGGGAGAAGAGCGGAGTAGTGAAAGAATAAATGCCTTCAGTGCTAGAAACTGCTGAATGGCTTTACCCGGAAAATGGGGTTTGTTTAGCCTAAGGAAGATAAGGCAATGGGGAGATCTTTCTGTATACCTGTACACCTATGTGGGGGCATAGGGAAGACTGAATCAGACTTCTCTTGAAGGTGCACAGTGACAGGAGAGGCACCAGGCGCAGGTTGGAACAAAGGAAATTGCGGTCAGATATAAAGAATGTTTCACCCTGAGGGTGATCCCACACTGCCATGGGTGCCTTGAGAGGCACATCCCCTCTATGCGGTGCACGAGAGGACCTGGCCCTGGGCAGCCTGTCTTCAGCTGATCCTTCCTAGCCTAAATGACTCTATGGAGTCTATGGTCTGATGCCGCTAAATGAGTACCTGGCTATTTCTTGTGTTCAATAACACACCTCTTCTGTTACTAAGCTTGGTACAACCTCATCTACACTGATCTGTATTTCACTTAGCGCAGTAGAGAAGTGCTGTGAAACAGACTCCTGTGAAGTTTCTAGTAATGCAGGATGTCGATCTATTTATAGCAACACCTATAGCTTAATTTTAGAATAGAGGTATCTCTTCATCCTGATCTGTCTCCCTTACTCAGTACAGCGTTTATTCAGCATGTAGGGGCTATTTTCCACCTCCAGAAGCAAATAATGGCATGAATTCCTTTATCACAAGTGGTATAACTAAGAAAAAAGTTAAGGAAACAGATGTTGGAGGTTACTCAGTCATGTCCCTTATGCTGAAAGTCAATTGATCATCAAAATACTGCTGAAAAAATGTCATGATTTAAAATGCATCCTTAAGGAGTGAAAGACTATTTCACTGTCCTGCTCTGGCAGTGAGGTTAGACTAGATGATCTCCAGAGATCTTTTCCAACCCCATCATTCTGTGATTCTGATATCCCACCATGTCCAGGTTATGATTGAAGGAGGCAGAGAAGCAAGTGCAACTGCTGAGTCTGGCCCCAGCGTGTTAGGCTATTCACAAGCCTGATCTGGCAGGGTTTTGTGGCTCAGGTGGTAGGTACACACACAGCAGCCTCCGCACTAGGTTTCACGTGATGGTGGCTATTGCTGTGTTACACTGAAGCTTCTCTTAATTGTGTTCTCTCCCATCCTAAAGCTATTGAAAACTTTTTTTTTCTGCCAAAACAGATATGCATTATACATGAAATGCAGACGAAAGCATTTTCTTTTTAATTTTCAGGAAGTCTGTTAGTGCCAAAAACATAAACTGCCTAAGAAGGAGGATGAAAACTGGGGTAAGTGATATTTGGCAAGATCCACATGTTCCGTTTGTTTATGCAACAATCACTGCTGCTGACTTACAGCTTCAGAGGCAGCTGTGTAAATATAGGGCTGCGATGGCTGAGGAAGCCAAGAGACAAGCTGTGGAAAAATAACAGATAAAACCAGACACGTTCTCAGTGCCACGGGGTAAGGCAGAGCTGAGCTATGCCACAGATGTCTTGCTATGGCTGCTAAGATGCCTTCAGTATCTTTTTTTTGGAATATCTTTGCTATTACTGTAGGAGGAGATGTTTGTTTTTTATAAGGACCTGAAATTGAAGTCCTACTGTGAATAAAGCTCAACCTGCTCCTGAAAACATGGGGGAGACTGTCTGATGCAGGCAGCCAAACCCTGCTTTGCTGACCCCTGTGCTCCCGAACACAAGGAAGCCTTGAATGTGTCAGCTTGTGATGTTTGCTGGCTTCTCAAAAAGGAGGCTCACTCCTTTGTTTTGTCGAGGGAGAGGTGTGTTGCAGACCTAGGAACTGCAAACTGATGCATTTAATAGGCACTGGAGCTGCTACCACCCGGTCCCTGTGGGAGCTGACCTCCCCCAGATAAGGGCCAGCACAAGCATTTTCCTGCAAGGCTGATGCCTGCAGCCTCACAAGGGGTCTGCTCGGCAAGTTAAACCTTGGCAGGCTCTCTCTCTCTCTTTTTTTTTTCTTTTTTTTTTTTTTTCCCTTCTGGTAAACCAGCAAAGAGACCATGGGTATGTGTGTATATATATATCTATAAAAGGTTACCTGCTGGATTTTTAAAATGCAAATGTTCCACTATAAAGCTTATTAATTCCTGCATAAGTTTGCCAGAATTAAGCAATATTATGAAATGACAGTATTAAGCAATGTGACTCAGTTCATAGGTAAATGATACATCTGAGCAAGTGCACATAAACCTCAGTTTCCAAAACACTATCTTTATCCTTTTTTGACTAGTGTGTTACCTTTGTATTTCTTGAAGACATGGCTTGCCTGCTCGTGTATTGATTTTAGCTCATAACTGAATACATAACTTCCTCTGGCTGACCAGGTCAGATAAAGGTGTAATTGGTAGAGACATTAAATTATTCTATGACAATTCCTACAATATTATTACATCCTCATCTTTCTTATGTATCTGCTATACTTCATCATAAAATCCTTCTACAGCCTTCCTTACCTCTCTGGTCAAATAGGCATACTGACTGTCATTTACCTTAGTGCTATAGTCCAAAATCTCAGCAAGCGTGTCTTAAATAGGTCACAAACTATCTAATGATGAGAAACCATTTTCATCCCTTTTCTCTGCTTTTGGAATAAAGTTGGCTGAAATACATGCAGAAATCTCTGATTTGTCTAGTTTTAATTCACTCTAGGCAGAACAACAAACAAACAACATATCGTATGGATAAGTAAAGACAATTCTCATAATACATTGAACTGTTTACCATCAACAATTTAATGAAAAATTCTTGAGGAAAAAGGTGTTGACTGATGCCTTAAGTAGTGAAGGGGCATTTGTTTGTTCATCTGCCTTTGCAAGGTACATTTAAGTGATGATATTTTTCTTTTATTCTACAAAAACTTTGATTTTTCCCCATGCTTGGTGCGATTTTATTTTTTGCTCAAATTAGCCACCATAAATCCTAAAATTTCATGTCTTAATGTATATAACCACTGACTTTTCTCCAGGTCAGGGTTACATTTGGATTACAGGGACAGTTCCTTATTCCCTTTCCAGGGATACTAGTAATCCACCACCACAGAGGTGAACCTGTGCTCCATTTGATTCTCTCTGTAGAGTTGGGGGAAAATTCGAGACAGAAACTGGTTTCTAACTAGAAAGTAGTAAGTAATAAAATGAATTATATTTTCAGTTTTCCTTCCAAGGAGGACAGTATTTTTTTGTGACATCCCTCTGGAGCTGTGTGAATTGAGGTGGGACAGGATGTTTCTTCATATTAAATTAAGTAACAGTTTGGCTGAGCAAATCAATCCAAAAAGGGCCTCTAAAGTTGTTTACTAGGGCCTGATCCTATACTGTTGATTGGTTTAAGTGAAAGAAGTGGACCTTAAGGGCATGGTTCTATGTGGAGTTATTTTGGAAAAAGAAAAAATGATCTATTGAATGGCTGGGGAGCTCCAATTGCAGATATGTATGATAGATGCTTTTAGATGGCTTTGTTGGATCCAGGCAGCAAAATAGGACTTTTGAGTCCAAGTTTCCTGGTGGACACAAAAAAACTATTTACCCAGACACAATAAATTTCTGCCATGTGTTTAAAGAGATGACAGGTCCACTTACAAGATAATAGTAGCTTGTAGGATAGAAATAGTTTGCCTTTCCACGGAGTCACTGATAGGAAAACATCGCAGCTTTAAAAAAATGTTTTGCCCTTGTATTTAAAACCATTTTTCATCCTCAATTTATAGGCGGGGGAACTGAGGCACATTGAATTTTACCGACTGTCTGATGTCAGAAACCTGGAAAAGGACAGATCCAAAAATAACAGCTGGGTTTGGAGTGCAATAACCTAATCACTGGTTAATATTGTCTTAGAGCTAAAAGCCTGGAGGAAAAAGCTGAAATGTCTTTCTTCCCCACTCTTTCTTTACCCATGTCTGCATGTCAGAGTCACTGAGCTGGAAAAATGTGAATGTTACTGTACAGCTTGAATGAACTAAGTTGTCTCTCGTGCAGTAAGCACATTTCCCAGCTGGGTAGGACATTGCAAAGCTTTTACGAGTCTCCAGCACCATTTCACTCAAGCAAAACCCTCTCGAGGAGGTCCTGGTTGAATGGTGCTTTTATTTTTATTTTTCTGTCTGGAGGAACACAACAATCTCCTATTGTTTTCAGCACAGCCTTTGCCAGAGACTAAGACAATTCACATAAGCAGAGGTCTCTGGCACAGCAGGGGCTGTTTCAGAGATTCAAGAGCCCTGTCTGTAAGTGCAAAGGGTCTTCAACAGCTTTTATGGCTATGGTGTCTTTATTAGCTGAACAGAAATCTTTCCTGAAACCATTAGCTAGGAAAAATTGCAACCAAATGCTCAAAGGGCAGTGCAGATAAAATCAGTGCCAGTGTGATGAGGCTGCTGCTGCCTCCCCATCAAACTGCTCCTCACTTAGCTAGTTAAAAAACAAACAACCAACAGCCTGCAAAACCCCACACCACCAAATCCCTCCTCAGTCCTGGCATTTCAAAATAACTCAACTTTGCACCAACTGATTGGAGTTTGTTTCCTGCCCAAAGGCTCCAGAAGAGGGTACTGTGAACCTTGCTCCGCTTTCAGATGGCTCCCAGGCTACAAATCCACTTGCTCTCCAGCTGCGTTTTGCATTGACATGAAATGGAGATGGTCAGATTGCCTTCTGGTGCCTGTCTGGGCCAATAACCACTGATGGTGGCTTGTTGTTTCTCCGGCAATATTCAGAGGTGATGTGCAAAGGGAAAGAAGTTAACTGTTTGACAAGAGACAGCTTTATTTACAGAGTGCTGCCAGGCTAAAATCAGTTGAACTGCATAAAATAACGTGCACTTGTTCGGAAAAAGGGTTGAAAAGCTGTGACACTGATTGGCAGTGAAAAGCCTATAAAACAGCACACACCAATGGAGTAATTGACTGCTTCCCCCTCATAAATGATTTTTCTTCTTGCCGTACTCCTTATGCACTTGAGCAAGCTGTGATTCATATTGATGAAATGTAACAAACTTAATTTTCTGAAAACCATGTAAGATATGACACTGAGCTTGGATGGGAAGGTATTGCAATAGAATACTATCAGTAATATTAATAATAATTTAGTGGATTATCCACAAAACCACTGACTGTCTTAAACGACATTGGGAGAAGAATTTCCTTTGCAGGAATTCAGCCAAGCAGGGGAACAGGACAGTGCTGACTTTGCAGACCTAGCACACCCATCTCCTTGTATCCATCTGCTTCCTTGAGTCCCAAAGCAGTTTGGAAACTTGCTCAGCATCACTACCTTGAATGTTGTTCAGTCATTTCCAGGGATTTGTTGTTTGGATTTTGGAAAGGTGAAAACCTTTTTATCAGGCTGCTGCTGGCTTTGTTGCTTTTAATGACTTCTCCAGCATGTGAGCGTTGGCTTTGCTCTTATGAGGAGGAACAGGTTTTCTTAAAAACCCAGCAGGATTCTGTGCAACTTAAAGCTAAAGGAAGCCTATTCGCAGGGCCTGGCTGCCCAGCCCAAACCTTGTGTGCTGCTGGTGCTCTGCCTTTCAGGCAGACAGAATTAACCTGCACTACAAAATTAAAGCACAACCTTGTGTATGGTGAGGACCTCAGAAAAACAGAATACTTCCTTCAAAACAATGTACCCTGAAATAAGCAGAGATAACTCTAGGTTGGGAGCCAAGCTTTCGTGAAGTTTGGCCTGCTCAGATGTAGGGTTTCTTCAGAAACATCTTCACAATAAAAAAGGTTGCAGTTTCTCTTTTGCTATTCTGGATTCGTAATCCCAGGCGTTCTGCTGTCAAATATGTTCACCTTATGGTTTTCCTTTGATCTGTTGTGAATTAAGGGGTAGTGTAGAGGGCTGGGGTTTTTTGTTCAGCTTTGCTTTATTCTGCAAGGGAACCATATGCTGTTCTTATGGTCTCACATGAGATTTTGTGAGCTTCTGTTACCACAAAATTTATGGAGGCTGTTGTGTACCAGCTCTGCAGCTTTACTGCAGGATCAAACGAGAGGCTGGGTCCCAGTGAAATGTGTGGGAAAGAAACCTTGCTTAAGTGGAAGTATCTCTGAATGCTTTCATAGCCTCTTTCCATAACTCCCAATGGATTACACAAAGCAATGAGGTGGAAGCAGTAAGCTTCCCCTTGGAAGCTGCTTTCCAGGCAGGGGTAGAAAGGTACGGCAGGGAAGAAAACAAAGAGCAGGCAGAGTAAGCATCCTGCTGGGAGCAAAGCCAGCGTTCCTGGAGGCTTCCTCTGTGCTCCCCCACCTTGGTTTCGGCTCTTTAGTGGAGCACTAGGATTGTAGCTGGCACAGACCAAAAATAAAACAGCAGCAAGGTCAAGTTGCCAAAGATGACTACTGGTATCTGGTATTTCAGTGTGGCGTGTGACCAACAAATGTGCCTCTTCTCTCTGTCCAAAGGGCTGAAGAGGCTGTAATTGAAGCATTTGCTCAGTGTGAAGGCAGAGTTCAATGGCATGTCTCAAGGGATGTTGCTAAATTGATACTGTGGAAGATAATTAAATCGTGTGACAGTTTATCACAGGAGATGCCCAAATAATCAGTGATCTTAAAGGTCTTTAAATCATGGGTTTGTAGCCTGACTGTATTTATGAACTATAAGGAACTCCTGTGGATTTTGCTTGGCTGTTAGATACTGTGGCGGAGCAGTCTATTTCTGTCCGGTTGAGTGATGCTACCTCGTTAGAAATGATGAAGTACTGACCTGGCCGCAGGCAGCAGACTCTTGCTTTCAAATCCCCATCTGGAATTTCACAGAGTTAAAACCATCAAATGCTTAAGTGAATGCCTTGATATGTCACTTCCATTCACAACTTCTCCTTTCCTTTTTTAGTTATTCCCTCTGCATTTTCCTCTCTTTAAGCAAATCAAGAAACATTGTCTGCAATTCCTGTCTTATTCCTTTCCATATTATATTAGTTTATGCTAGTGGAAAAACAGAGCAGCAAACCTAATTTCTCGAGAGAGAGAAAGCACTTCTGAGTGGGATTCCCCGTTGCTGGAGATGAGAACAGAGATACTGGGAGATTTAGGGCACAAATTCCTATGTAATGCTCACCGTGCTTTTCAAACCAGCCTTTCCTAGCTAAATCTCAGAGTGCAGACACCATGGGAGAGACAAAAGCTCTTGGGCACACCTGATTTTGTTGCCACTGAATGATGTTGTTTTCATTCCCTCTGTCATCAGACTGACTCAAAAATTTCAGCCACCAGTAAGGACTCAAGAGGATTTGTAGGAAGTTAATCCATGTAGTTGTTAAGGCATCTTCAACATAACCTAGGTGTTTTGCTTTGAAAAAGGTTAGTCTGATGCACATGTGTGCTCCCGGCACTGCCATTATATTTCTTCTTTTCTCTATATCATTTTCTTGGTATTTTTTTAATTCCTGCCCTAGTCATGAACAGATGCAAATCTCTACCTTAGGCTTCCAGACCTACATTAGCATATGTCAAACTCGTCACAGTGACCTGGACCCAGGGAGCCCAGAGCATCACAGTCTGCAAGAGCCAGGGACTGTCTGTGTTTGCCTTGAATGCTGATCTGGGACCTTAGAAATCTTATTTCCTCAGAATGGCTTTTTTCCTCTCTTTAATCTCCATACGTGAGTAGGTGTACATAAATATATATGGAGAGAAAAATAAGCACAAATGTTTGTGTAATTAGCACTTGCCTTCGTACAAGTGTATTTTGTATGTGCCGCTTAGAGGCTTACATCGTGCTTACAGCTCTGTCTTTCTCACTGAGCTCATATATTGCAACACAGATTACTTACAGATATCTTTGGGATTTTTTTCTTCTGTCAATTATAATTTAGTTCCTGATGTCTAACATTTTTCATGAAAGAAAGAGGAATGCTAGAAAAAAATGTGCAAATAGAACTTCATTACCCTTTTGCTATCTGTAAGTCAATCTGTTGAAAATCAATGAAACTCTGTCTGTTCAGTTCTTTCAAGATGGAAAGTGTTAAATGTGTTATTTGGAATCCCTAAAATAAATCAGTTTTTAAACTCAGGACCCAGCTGCATCAACATGAAAAAACTGTCATACTTTGTACATCCTGCTATCACTTAGGCATTTATAAAATTTACAAATTCAGTAATTGTTTCCTGCTTTCAAATACTATAGTTGAACTGTGAATTTAAAATACGCCAGATTTAGCAATTCACTACTAAGCCAGTGTCAAGAACTCTATATTTCAAACTCTTGATTGCAGGAACAATATTGCAGTCAGAAACACTTTGCATGCATTCTTAGTCCTGCAGCTCCCATCTGTGTAAATGTAAATATTAGATTTGCAAAACACCTTATTAAAAGCAAGGATTCTAAGCATCAAATGCATATAAGGTAGGAAACACCAGAATCAGGGCAGCATTGTGCAGGTTTAATTTGCTATCCACACCTTTCCTGCTGGTGTATACACGTTCTGATGCGGTCTTTAAAGATACAGCCAATTTCTCTCGTTTTTTTTCCTCTAAGTTTTTTCTAGAGTTAATTAGGGTTGTATAGTGAAGGAGATTAATAAAAAAGAGGGATCCCACCTAAAAAGCTTGAGAGGTATGTGAAACTAAAGAAAAATAAATCTTTTTTGAGCTACAGAACCAATAAAAACTCTTTTCCCGTGGTTTCCAGCCTTCCAGCCCTTAAGCCTCTTTCCCCGCTTCTTCTATAAATTATCTGTTTGCCTAAGCAAATAGCTGCCCACAATGTGTCTGAGCCTGTTCTGGGTCCTCACCTCTGCCCAAGAGCATGCAGTCCTAAGAGCATTAATTTATCTTTGACATCACTGACCTTCTGGGAAATTGGGCTGAAACTGCCCAGCAGGTACACCCGTTGTCAGGGCGGAGAGGCAGACAGGCAGAACTTGACTAACCTCAAGTTAATTATTTTTAATTATCTGTAAAAGATAAAAATGATACCAAGTAACTCAGTCTTACTTATATAACAGATTCCTGTGATGTGAAGCTAATTTTTTTGTAGATAGCTGCAAATTTGTATTCTTAATTTTCTGAGCACCTTGTTTAAGGAGATTGATGTGTGAAAGTGCTGCAGTGTTCATGGCTGCATTTGAAATCAGTGGGACCGTGTAATGTTAAGCGGTCACAAAACACCAGGCCTAAAAATATTAAATTAGGCCAGAACGTGCTGATGATTCATCAAGATATTGTAGGGATGACGGACAGCAATAACCCCTGGGAAAATTTACAATGGTCCTTTTACCAAGGTTTGGCTGGTGATATTAATAGACCTTGGGGCTTTATGCTAAGCGAGAAGAAGGCAGGCTATTGAATACCTGCGATTTTATTCAGCTCTGTTTGGCCAGGTACCAAATGAGACTTGTTCCTAAAAGAAAAAAAAAATGCCATCACGGCCTAAGGTTGTACCTTTTTGAACACAGGGAAATTAGTTTCCACAAGCATAGTATAGATGGAAAAGGGGAGAAGCAGGAGGTTGGACAGCCTTAATTCAATGCCGAAGTATTTATTTTGCGATTTAAACAACAGTTCTTAACTGAATAACATTGTTCTAATACAGAACATGTTTATGAATACATTTAACAATATTATTTTTCAAAAACTTGTTTCTTGTGGCCCCTAGGTTTAAAGACATCCAGCAAGGGATGTATAAATGACTGCAAAGAAGAGCAAACTTGGTACTTTTCATAAAGGCAGCTTGATACTTTTCATAAATCCTAGGGCTGGGGAGAAAGGAGAGAGTAGGAAGAGGGAGCCCTGCTCTCACAAGTCACTTGTTGCCCACCAAAGACCAGATCCTGACATTCGCTAGAGAGTGAAAGTGAAGCATGAGGGAATGTAATTCTAATAAACTGATATCCTGAGTACACAATCTTCTTCCTGAAAAATACAGCCCATGTTTGCTGTGTTGGAGTATCAGCTTTACCTGTACTGCTAAAGAAAATAAGCCCTTACATTATCATAGAAAAAAAGACGTTTTCTCCTGTCTCACAATCCAGACCATACCAGAAGGTTTTCCATCCTCAGGTGCTTGCTTTTCCTCTAGTTTGTCTCTTTTTCTTGGTGGCTCTGACACTGGTCAGAACAATGTTTTGCTTTTTTAGTGCTATGTGAGGTTTATTCACTATGGGACATCCATAAATATAAGATATGCCAACAACTCCTAAGATGACAAAATGTAAGAGGATTATAGAATTACAGTTCTGTTCTCCAGAACTGTAGAACACATTTTAGAAACAAATAGAGAAATCTTAGTTTTAAAAAACGAGCCCTTATGTCATGCTGGCAAGCTCATTAACAAGGAAGAAGATATTTATTGTTTGCTGTCTACATGCATCAGTAACTGACAATAGCGCCTGCTATCATGAAGAAATTAATGCCAGCTGAAAGCTTGAGTCAGCACATTTGGAGATAGGAAGTATCATGCTCTTTTAGCTAAGTGTTTAATTTACTGTAGGGCTAGTCTTGAACATTTACACAGCCATTGAGTTCCAGTTTCTTCCATGAAAGCCTCAAAATTCACTGGTTATGTTCTCTGCGTGCTTCCATGGTACAGATGATGGCCAGGATTATGTGGAAGTCTAATGACTTTGGTAAGGTTTGGCATACTTTGGTGATCTACCCATGCAGAGAAAATGGGCCATCAACTTCCCAATGTGTCAGTGAGGCAGGAAAATTAATGAATTCCTCTTAAAACCAACAAATTGAAAAAGAAAGTGGAAAGGTGATTTGCAGATTTCCTCTTAGCAAGCCACAGGTTTGGCCATCTTTATGGTACTTCCTGTGAGTCATTTTCACTGTACCTGGAACAGCAGCAGAAGAAAACAGAAACAGGAATCATATGGCTCACACTTATGTCAGTTCCTCAGTTCAGAGAAAAACAAAAAAAACAAACCACAAAACCCAGAGGTAAAGTTCACAAGCTCCACAGAGAGAGCAAGTTGTGTGAGGTAGGCTTATAGGCTTGGTCTTTACCCTCCAGGGAGCAGAAATAATGGGAAGTGAGGAAGATTAAGATTTTATAAACTTAATTATTAGTTTTGGTAGTGTTGGAAAGAGCTACTGACAAAGAACTTTCAGTATAAATTTCAGACAGGGAGTATATCAGCAGTATGCAGGGCCAAATAAAATGAGTCATCCATCAAACTTCAAAGACCCTGTCTCCCCCTCCTTTATGCTTTTGACAGTGTTTTCTTCCTTTTCCAATTTACTTTGCTCTTGCAGAGCGATTGCTGTACTCAGCTATGGAATTTTACTGTTCCCCTGGAGAAAGCAAGGATCGATTTAGCAGGCCTCAGGGTCCAGGATAACCCTGCTGTAGATATATGTGCATCTCCTGCACGTGACAGAGAAGCCTGTAAGCTGGTAAGTGCTGCCTGTGTGCTCTATGCCTCTGCGTTTTTTCACACAAAGGCGAAAGCAGAGGGATCCCTCTGAAGGTGACAGAGGGAGCAAGAAAGTGAACACAGAGGGTAAGCCGTGAACTCCACATTGATGACATCTAGAAGAACCACAGCAGCTTTAAGGTAAATAATTTCCTTTCATGCTCACATGGTGGTTTGCATCCCCACAAACTGATGTTGCCTTCACGGTGGTGCAAATAATGAACGCTTGGCGCATCAGCCATTCATTGCATTGCTGCTCATCTGAGCTGGCGGCGTAACTAACGGCAAAGTTCAAAGTATAATTCTTTCAAAGGTCATTGGCCTAGATCCAACGTCTGCCTTGCCAGTTTTTCATATAGACACTCTTCTAGATAAGACAGAAGATGCCCCTGAACTTTGAAGTCTGGTGAAAGACATGTACCAGGCAGCAGACAATACAAGGAGATATTTGTGTCATCTGTTGTACTCTGGGATAAGATAGCCAGGCTGTAGGCAGAAAGAGGTAAGGCCACTTTCTAAATGATTGTCTTATCAGCACAGTAAGCAAGTTATTTTGCCTACAAGTAACTAATGTCTTTCCAGTTGACTGAGTGATTTACTTTGCTTGTGATTTACTGATTTGCAAGAGAGCATTCCTTATCCATAGTAGTAAGGCAGAGAACTATCATGATCCCAGATGCAGAGATTTAAGTTATGGATGCAGTACTTGACCACAATAGTGATAGTGGCTGTATGAGTCTGTATTTACAACATCTGTAGCAAATCTGTCAGCCAAA
The DNA here is from genome assembly GCA_013400375.1 of Thinocorus orbignyianus. Lineage (NCBI taxonomy): Eukaryota > Metazoa > Chordata > Aves > Ciconiiformes > Thinocoridae > Thinocorus > Thinocorus orbignyianus. The sequence goes on from VXBW01001787.1 coordinate 398,242, forward strand.
AGTATCATGGCCAGTCATAAGCTCTAAGTGATGCTGGCTTTATACCTCTTTTTTTTTATGGAAAGGGTTCAAGAGCACTGGATTTGATTAAAGGCGTAAAACAGGATCTAGGAGCAAAGTCAAAGAAAGTTATCTGACTTAATAGCTGCTGCAACTGATTCGATGTCTCATCTGCATATTTGCCCTCTACAATAGGGGTTTTCATTGTAGAATATGATAAACATTGAAAGTCAGTCCTACCCAAAATTATTTTATCCAGCCTCACTTAAACAATGCTTGACAAGGCAATCCAAGGAGTAGTTCAGCAAATTTAGTTTGAGCTCGACATCTATTGATTGGAGGCACACAGGGAAAATATAATATATTTGTAATTATATGAATATAAGTTGGCACTTGTAGGATGAACAAGCTATTAGTCAAGAACCAGAAATGTGATCATTAAGGAATATGGCACATCCTGGGAAAGTAGACTGTTCAGTGCTGAACAAATGGATGGAGAGTGCACAAAGATTCCTAGCAGCATTTGTTGGACATACAGAGTAAGACCATCCAGGTGAGCTGAGGAAAGTTAATACTTAAAAGATAACACTCAAGGTCAAAGAGTTTGTGTTGTTCTTTCAGTTTCTTAAGCCTCAGAGATCCACAATGACGTACATGAATGTATTTTAGTAATTCTATATTTCACAAAAGGATTTTATTATTTTTTTTAACTCGTCCACTGTAACTTTGTTTCCAATATCTTAGTGGCCATTGATATTCAGCTACAGTCAACATGCGTTTTCCCCTTTAAAGATTGTCTGGTTTAAGAGAGATCCTGGGTGACTTTGACAGGAGCAAGGCAGATTGATAATCCACCATACCTACACTCACTCTCACACCTGGAGGTGGTATACATTGAGCCCATGCATTTACGGAAGCAGCCCCTTAGACCACTACCATGGCGGCCTGTTACCATTAAACCACACCATTAAAATCATTAAAATACACTGCTGAGCTGCTGCCGTGGAAGTCTAATGGATGTCAGAAAATATTTAATTTACTTCTTTCTTTAGACACTGCAAATCTGGTAATGCTCAGTTTCATAAGCTGCTATATTTAGAACTACTATCTTTATATTCATTTCATACAGACAATAAACAAACCAAATTCTTCTCAGCTTCACCAGCACTTGTTTTTAGCAGCAGAAATCTTGATGAGGTGATGAATTTTTGTCATTGTACCCAAATCTTAAATAGATCCAAGAGTCTCTGGCCTGTAATAAGTTTCTTGCCAAGCCTTGAGGAATGGGTTGAGAGTCGGTAGCATGAAAAGCAAGGTTTTGAAGATAAATCTTTCCTCTAAGTTGTTAACCAGTGGTCCTCTGACAAGGAGCAGGGAGCTGTAAGCTTCAATGGCCTAGTGTCTTCAGCCTGTCAAGGGCTGCAAAGAGATGAGCAAATCAAGTACTTGTGGATGCTATTCAATTCCAAGGCACACACACCCCCAAGGACATGAATATTCAAGGGATGTGATTTCACTGGCCCAGAGTTCATGAAAGCTCTCGGTGAGATCCATGCTTTGTATTTAATTTGTAATGCTTTGTATTTCAACCCGAATACTAGCTTCGAGAATCAGAAGGAGGTGAAGTTCACAGAAAAATTAAAGATTTAAAATTAAAAATTTTGATTAAAAATTAAAACAGTTTTGAGTAAAGCAACTTCATAGGAATTTTTAAATGAAAATGTGTATGGCTGGTATGGCATTTAAATCGCTATTTTCACCCAATCTTTACAAGTGTAAAAAAATTATAAGTGCAATGTTGTGTCTGTCTTTTTATGTATCTATATATATGTACATACTTATTTATGTAAATCTATATGTATGGACATGTGTGCATATATACATCGATATCAGTGTCACAGAATCTGAAACCCCAGTATATGTTGCAGTGTATCAAGTGTATGAACTACGCAACATAATGATTTTGCATAACTGGGGACAATCCCACTTATTTTGTAATTTGTGGTGAATGCTTTTTGACGGATGACTACAGTGACTGTAGCTGAGACCCAAAATTTTCATTATGGTTTTCCATTTCCATTTTACATTACCCTATCAAATAACTTACTCTTCATTTCTCAAGCCCGTACTTGTAATGCTCGAGGACTGTTACTCTAACTGTCCTTATTTTGCTATCCTAGGTATTTCTGTTCCTTCTAAATGAAGTTTTCAGATCACATTGACCAATTTTGTAAATGTAGGTTTTGCAGACACCTTTTGTACAAATAGACTAAGAACAGATAATATGCAGATACACCTTGCAGCAGACAAAAATTGTCAGATAGGATAATAATGGTATGCATCAAGCTATGCAGATACAAAACATTGTTTTGGCTACAGAAAGGGGTACCTCTACTTTCTTTGGGAAAATGATGCTGTCACCTCCAAAACAAATACTGGCTAAGGCTGGATTGTCACAATCAGCACAATATTTTTTGCTGTGCCACTGACTGATAAGAAGGAGCTCTAGTACCAGGTTTCAAGTTTTTTTATGAAGTGCAATTAGTAATGTGTGAACTGGACCGTCTCCAGTGAATTCCCCTTGCCCTCTTGCACAGGGTGGTGGAGATAGAAAGGCAACTATGCTGATCATTTGAGTTTAGCAGCCTTCCTGGGTGAATGTTAGGACAGACAGAGAAAATATCTGGTTTCTGGAGTATCAGTGTTGCTCTGTGGGTGACCTGAGCTCAAAGGACAGAGGGAAGTTCCACAAATGCAAATAAGGGCAATCTATGCCTAAATGAGATGTTCTCCTCATCCCTACCCTACGTTTTTTAGGAAGAATATACAAAAAACCTGAGACCTGGCATATGGTAACTGTCATGTCTGAGCTTGAATTCTTGTTCCCTTTTGTACTTTGAAAGGTTTAAACCAACTCTGTACATTTTTCACTAGCAAATGACTCCTACAGCCCTGCTGTTCTGCCACAATCCATTGGTTTCATGGGGTGCAGCTCAAATGCATACAGTTATTCTTGTCATAAATCTACTGTGCGGTTTGCCTTTTTTCTGTGATGATCTCCAGGAGACCTGTATGTTCACTTCTAGGTAATGATCTACAGGGATAAAATAGCTTTGAGGTCCTGCTGGATCCACACTGCAAATTAATTACATAATTGTTGATCAGTGATTTTCCACCATATGGAGACCTACCTGTCTCCATTTCCCCTAGCAGATGTAGCTAATCGCCAACAAACCTGTAAGTAGTGTTTCCTAGAAGAGCTACCAGGTATTTCTTCTGTAAAAAAGGAATTGGGCTGACTGATGGTATACATATGGGTGTCACCTCCAGTACAAATGCTGCAGGAAAGGTGAGTGTGAAGTGCTACGCTAAGGGAAGGGAAATGGATTGTAATGTAGAAATACCAGTTAGGGAATATTTGGCAGAGAAACAGCACAGCAGAAAACAAGGTGTTCTTAAGGAGGATTACAGGTGAAATATGAGCCAGCAACATGATGCCAAAAATGGGAAATGGTATTCCCAAATATGCCACATAAAAATGTCATATAAAACACATGGGAGAAAATTACTGCGCTTTGCTCCTCCTGTAGAGGTTTCTGCAGGAGGCGTGTGCTGGCATAGGTGTGTGCCAGCTTAGGTCACCACACTCTGAGGAGACTGTAAGAGAGAACAGCAGAAAGCAGAGGTTCAGAAATTAGGACCTATGAATAGAGTTCGAAACATCTGCCTGTCTTTGGTCTAGAAGCAAGAAAACTGAACTCATGTATGTCTTCTAACAAAAAGGACTATAAAGATTATAAATAAGGGATTGATAAAACTGTTGCTGTGTAATTGTCATTTCTGCTAAGGGAAATGGCAAAATAAAATTAATTTGCAAAAAGGTACAATTCAGCTGAACAACCAATTTTTGGTTTGGGGTAGTTTTGAGTTTTGTTTCTTTGTGTTTGGTTCTGTTTTAGAAAGTGTGTTGTTTTGGCTGAAAATTCAAGGAACAATCCTAATGCTACGAGCAATGAAGTTCTTCAACAGCCTTCCAGGAGGACTAATGATGATAAAATGATAAAGCTTGCTAATTTTAAGGTGGACTTAAAATCCACTCTCTTTTCCCATATAGCGCTGCACAAACCTTTACAAAGAACAAAAAAGAAGTGTGTTACTTAACCACTCCAAAAAGTCAAAAACTTACTAGAAGAGAACCACTATAAGAATTCCTCAGTCTTTTGTTGTGAATCGTATCAGGACAAACTGGACTTCTAATTTTACAAAATCCATTTATATTTCTCTTTAGACATGTATGTCTACAAATTCTCTTTTAAACTGTACGTGCAAGTGCCACACAAATCTATGGGCAGTGTTTGTCCCACACATGATAAGGTGGAATATTATTCCCTTTTCTGAATTATCATGTATATTCCATCAAAATGCATATTCTTCAATCCTGTTGAATGCAAACTGCAAGTTGTCATCAATATATTAAAACAATTTTCCTAATTCAGCCTTAGCTTTCCATCCCTATAAAGCCCTTAGCTGCTTGATATAGACTTGCCCACTTTTCATCAGGGAAAGGAATAGTGAGGTTTTACAACCAAACAACATTTGGGGATCTGTAGTAACAAAGTTATAGAGGTGTAGCATTAGTGTTTTGTCCCACCTTTGCCCTTTTGGCTGTTGCAAGATATTGCTGCCCCAAGGTGCTCCAGCCAGATGAAACCTTTTTGAGTTCCCATCTCCTTTACAGCACAACGCAGTATCTGTACCAAAAATATATAATACTGAAGCTACAAAATACTTCTATGATTTAGCTTCTTAATTAACTTGTTCTACTTTACTGAATAAATTCATAATATGATTTCTAGTTTCAGGGTGAGGGTATTTCTAGGGGCAAAAGGCTCTCTCTGACTCATTACTTCTGTCTTTGTACATTTTGGTGATATAAAAGGGAAGAAAGGAAATTACAAACTGAATGCCCTCATGAAATTATAAATTATAAATGAAGAATCTAATCTGAAGTATGTGACAGGACATCTTACCAAACTCCTTTTCCATCTTTTGCTTTTTTATAAATAACATGTCCTTTTCTAGGCAAGAAAACAGAAGTCGTGCTGCATGACCCGTCATTCTACGAAATGACCGAGTACCTTTTTAAGTTCCAGTGAATATTAAGTAATGTGGTAGGTGAATTCCTAGTTCTGCTGTAATTTATTCTCTTCCTTTTTTGCCTTCTTAAGTTGGGCAGGAAGCCTTTAAACCATCATCATTAATGAGGAATTTTCTAAAGAAAATTGCTCTTGACATGTTATTCTTTGTAAATAGGTGTAGTTTTCTGCTTAGTCCAGTATGAACGCTGGCTTTTTGGTATCGCCACAGAGCCTGTTGTGATCGGAGGTGAGCAACCTGCTGTAACCTCAGCTCTGGCCTCCAGATTTCTACATTGCTCATTCCTTCCCTGTGTTTCTATTACAGTAATGTTGGGTGAGACTTCTTCCATTTGATTGCAAGCAAAATGAGTCAGCCTTCAGTCTTCCTTCTTTCCCCAAACCAAACCTTCCTGAAGTAACTGAAAATGGATGCTTGTTTTCAAAGACATGGCTTCAAGCTGAAGACAGGTTGCATGCTTGAGCTTTGAGGATAATTACATGCTTCTTGATGTGGGGGAGGAAACTTCTCTTTGATGGAAGTGTGCATGTGTCTAAATATAATATAGGTACTAGCAAAGCTGATTTTGAAACTTCCATTAAAATAAGCAAAAGGCAAATGCCATTTACATACAATAAAATAAATCTATTGCTCCAGGACCAAAATCTACTTTCACTTGTACAGAGAAGATAGATGGAGTGTTGTAACTACCTGAATGCAATGAGTAATATCCGCATGACGCAGCTGTCTGGAAAATACACTTTTTATTTTAAGAGTGAAATGCCAATCTGTTATATGTAATCAGGTTCTGTCCTTTAGATTTCACCTATCCTGAATTTTGAGGTTTGTGTATGCATGCACGTACAATTCAGTTTAAAGTGCTGAAAGTTACTTCTTTNGTGTTATGTGAATGTCATATCTTTTCAGTCAGTAACAAAACACCTACTTGATGTTTTTCCTCATCTCCACTCTCATATACAAAGTGTGAAGGTTAAAATCCTGTTAAAGTAGGGATTTCCAAAAGCATAAGATTATGTAGATAAGAAAATGCATATCTGACTTCGTTGTGTGACACAAGTGCCAGTTGAAGGTAAGTCTGGAAGTCCCCTCGAAGCAGAACAATTGCCAGCTGTGGCCTTACCTGGCCAAGTCCTTAAAACCTCCAAGGAGCTTGTAGACTTCTGCTCCTTTTGTTTCTTTAAAATCTTTTTATAACTCTCAGGGAAAGCTATGAATTTTTTTTTTATCTGTGCTAGAGCTGTGCTAATCAGCACCTAACACAATGGCAATTGCTGTAAACTGGTAAATTAAATACTATCCTGTACTCCAAATAACTTGGCGCAGAGAACTGCCTGTATTCAGGAAGTTTGGGATTGTTTGCACATCTTCCACAGCATGCTAACTACCAAAGAAACAAATACAGACATTCCTGATCATAAGTACTAGCTAATTTGGAGACATTCTGTTTTGTTTTGGCAAATGACCAAGTGTGAGCAGTACTGGAAGATTTCCCCACATCCTGCTTGTACAAATTGAGCTTGTTCAGCTCTAAACAAGACTATGATCCAACCTTTGCAAAAAGGTTTTGAGTAGAAAAGCTGGATCCTTGCCTCAATTCCTTTCACTCTACCCCAGCTGCCTGAGTTTCGTGTTTAAAAGTTCATCAGAGTCATTTAATAGGCGGTAGAGTGTGCTTTAAACCCAGAGAAGAACATGTATTATCTTAAACGATAATCCAATAACTTAATATTGGAGTTCTTGAAAACTTTGGGGAGACTATGATCATATTCAGACCCAAAAAAGAGAAACAACTGAGCATCACCCCAGAGCTAGAAATTAACTGTTACACTAAATGGGTAGTATACATAAAGAATGCCAGTTTGATATAGTAGCATGTAGCATGGCAGAAGAGTAAATTTAACACATTTCATGATGCAGTTTGTTTAGAACTGCATTTTTGGAAAAATATTTTTCCACCTCCCTTGAAACTGCTTTTCTAAGGGCAGGACAAGGATTGTGTAGATGCTGTAGCTCTGGGTATCATATGTTGCAGGTTGTTTTAATTTTGTTAACCTTCATCTTCATTCAAATGTAGGTGACTTTGCAAAAAATTAAATCTCATTGAATGAGGAGTTCTAAATGTTTTGCAGGTCAAGCCCTGAACCTACAGATTCTAAACTGCTTTTCTTGTAGGATCAATGCCTCAAGCAGGTCCTCACTGGAGCTCTGGGTTTCACTGTAAAAGTTGTGAGCAGATTTCATTGTCACCACAAAGCTGTAATCCTCCTGCTCTTTATTTTATGAGAAATCAGTTGTGACTTCCTTTAAAAAACTCTGACAGATTGTTTTTTTATAGCTAGAGAAACAGGCTGTCTTCTTTGCCTTGAGGTTATGAAGACAGAATAATTTTACACTATCTAGATTACAAAAGAAAAATGAAAATTGCTTCTTCTAGCTCTTTCTTTTGTAAACCCATCTGAAGGAATATTTTCCTTTCATTCTCAATAACACACACACACATATATATTTATATGTACAGTTAAAAGTTAAAATCATCTTATTCTGTCAGTTTTCTTTGTTCAGCTTTCATACCTTTCATATTAACAACAAACCTTTATCTGCCTGTGCAGTACTTCGTTATCATAGGAGGGTTTTCTAACACACTGTGGCCTTATCAGGTTCAGGGAGCATTGATTTTTATGACTATGCTTTCCTCTTTGTTTTGTTTAGAAATTCCCCTACACTTCATTAAAAAAACAAAAAACAAAAAACAAAACAAACAAACAAAAAACAATTTTGCAAACAAATAAAAAATGTCCAATATAACACAAATTTACGTCTGTCTCAAAATTGATAAGTTTATTTTCTCTGGTTTTTGTAATAATGAGAGAAACAAAAAATGTCTCGTTCAGATATAAGAATTAAACAGGTCTCCAGATTCATATTTGGAATTTCCATATTTGTATTAGAATATACGTGCTTATTATGAGGCTGTACTGACTTCACTGAGATATGTTTAATTTCCTGATCAAAGGATTTCTTATGATGTTTTACAGTCTGAATGTATAGCCCTTCAAATCATATTTCTGTTAATTTGCAATAACAATTGTAGGATTAGACTTCCAAGCAACTGGACAGTAGAATGTTTATGAATAGAGACTATAATTAAGTAATTTATAAGCAAAAATCGGGAAAATGAAAGAACGGGGCAAAAAAGCAAAGTTATTCTATCTCCTCTCCTTTCCTTCAGATTAGATTTCTGCTTTTAAGTACCCTATGCTGCTTCTCATAAAAAAAGAATTTTATTTTACTGGCCAAATTCCAACTGCAATTTGCCTAACTAATTGCTTCTTGCATTCTTAATTGGAAAAAAACCATTCTTCGGTTTCCAGTCCTGCCTAATTTACTTTCATAGTGTCCTTAATTCAGTGTAAACCAGGGACATCATTCACCAGGTGATTGATCTTTGAAGGTAGACAATGTCACCCTTACATCTACTGAGCATGTCACAGTAGTTGCTTGCAGTGTTAATATCACAGTTATTGCTTCTCAGTATCCAGCACACCTGGCAAAGTCACGCTCCCCTCCTAGCGCTAGGTTTGATCATCTCTGTGAAAATCATTCTCAGCAAAATCCTCCTTTCTGTGCTTCAGATGCACATGCAAATGAGAGATGAGTTAAACCCTCCATTTCTAGATCAGGAGCGGCTGTGAATTGCCAGGGCTGCCTGGGTTACCCAGAGCCCTCCCATCTCTTTGTCCAGCACTGCAGAGCTTCTGAGAAGGAGAGACAGATGGCATCCAAGTGCTCAGCACTGCAGAGTCAGCTTTCTGCTATCTTCTTAATCAGCAGTGCAGCTCTGCCCATGTATCGTATGTCTCTTCCTCTCCTCCTTTCAGTCTTTCTGAGAGCCAGGCGTGGAAATAACAGAATCTGCGCTTGTTAGGCTTACCAGCTTGCTGACCCCAAAGTGAAATTCTCTCATGATTTCTCAAATTCAATCAATCTACTTGAAAGGTGATGCTACCAATTACTCCCATAGCTCTCTTTTCTCTACTTACTAGGTTTAATACTCTTGTGTATGTGAAATGCCTACGTGTCAGCAGACATTGCATTTGAGTTATATAGTGTTACAGTCCAATACAGAAATACAATTTTAGAAATGTCAGTTATTAAGTTTGAAATGTGATTTTAAAAGTTCCTAGTTAGGCAGCTAGTTGTGGAAAATGCATGACAGGAGATCTGAATGGAGAGAGCTAAACTGGCTGCTACTGGTGCTGCCCTTTGGTCAATTCAGGGGAATTCTGAGGCCACAGAGGTTTCTACAGGTAATTTCTGAGTAGTAAGGGTACACAGTTGAGCAAGTATCTGGTTTTTAATGAAAGCTTGGCCACTGATCTGTATTTTGAGTTTGGGAGAGGCAGGCAATCTGTCTGTGCCTCAGTTTTTCCTCAATAAAGCTGGGGTAAAAATATAATACCCCTTTCAAAAAGATGTTGAGAGTTGATGTATAATTCTTTTTAGCTGTATTTCCATGCAGCTGATCAGACCTAAGATTCTTTTTTTCAGACACGCTGCTTTTCTGCTGCTTGCAGAAAATGCAAGGGCAGTAACAAAGGCAGCACTGAGGCTGCAGTGTAGATGTGTCCTTTCAGATCCCTGAGAGGAGAGATGCTGCAGTACCAAGCAGTGGTGTTCTCTCGGATGAATCACCCTTTCTCCTCTTCACGCATTGCTGCTTTATGAATCACATGCTACGGCAAGACAGTGCTGTGGTATCCTTCCTTCCTTCCTTCCAGTTCCCCCATCATCACCAGCTCTGTTTTGGTGCCCCTGTTTCAGCATGCTTTTTTGTCACTGTAGAGAGAGTAGCACTGACCTTCCCTATTCTGCTCTGTGCTCTTCGTCTCCTCCTCAGTTCATTTACGTTAGCAACAAAATGGTATGACTCAAGACAAGAGTTATTTACATCATCTGTTTGAAGGCAGTTTGACAAGTCTTGTGTAAATATAGATCTGCTGAAGTACCCCACACAGATTCAGAAGGGACTGCTTTACAGGCTTCAAAATCTGACCCATTCTTTCAAAACTGGTTATTTTCCATGGGTGATTGGGTCTGACTGTGAGTAGGAATCAAAAAAATGCTTTCATTTTGACCTATTGCTTGAGGTTGTTCCATGTCGGCTGCAATAAATTCATGGAACACTGTATTCTCCATGATGTGATGTGTTGCATAACAGAATCTGCATTTCTTTAACACCAAGTTCAAACAAATAATGTATTACTGCACCAGTAATTTTGATAAATTAGTAGGGCCATGATACATTTGTGGACTTTTCTTCTGAACATATCTCACTTTCTTTTTCTTAGGAGGAGTTTCATCCAATTGCATTTTTGGTAAATGCAACTTGTACCTGGATTTTTTCATCTGCTACAAGCAAGACTTTGTAGGCAAGGCACTGAAATCAGGAGGGGACTTGATGCAGCTGGTAGTCATGGGAGCATGGATAGCAAGGAGAAAAACAACAGAAACAGCATCTGACTGGGAAGAGCTGGAGACTACACTGGTGTGAAGTGTACTGGAACCCCCTGAGGAAGCTGGACCTGCGAGTAGGCATAAGGTGCGCAGTAAATGGAAAACTCCAACATTGGAGGAGCTTGATCTTAGCAGAAGGGAAGCAGGTTGGTAGCAGAGTGTGGGGAGTGAGAGACTGTAACGTGCTTGTGAGGAAAGGCAGGAGGGAAGGAGGCTTGCAAGAAGAGACTGGAGCATGCAGACTTGTGGAGAAAGTGTGAGGACTTGTGACTTGGGAGAAGGAGTACTGTAGGGGACGGGGATATGATGGGAGCAGTGGGGAGCATAGCACACTGTAGATCAGAAGTCACTAGGGTTATTTGACGGCAGTCGATATCCTTACCGCCTTGTAAAGCAGACACAGGTATGGAAGCACAGATGTTCTCTCTCCCCGACTCCACATTTTTAGCTTTTGGAAATGTGATGGCTCAAAAGAAGTACCTTAAATTCAGGTAATCCAAAACACCAGAGTAGACACTGTTTTTACCCCAGTATTTTCTGCCATATCCTGCATATTTAATGGTGAACAATTAAGTAACAATCAACACACAGAAGTTTGTTTTCGACAAGCATAAGATTTTATTGAGCGTATGTAGGAACTCTCCTTGTGCTTATTGCTCCATGGCATTTATTTTTCACCTTGATAACAAACAAATGCAGGTGACTATACAAATATGTTGTAATGTATTCTGGCAAACTTTTCCCATATGAAAAATTGCTATAACGTAAATTTATCACAGGAGTGCTTGTAAAATACTATCAGTCAGATGTTATCTCAGTAATAGCACTGTATTTCATTAGCAATGCTCCATAACTAAATTGCCATAACTGAAATTACAATCTGGTTCAGAAAGAGAAATAGAAACATTATATACATGAAAGGCTAAAAAAAAATAACTCAATATACATTCCTAAACCTCTTGTGATCAATGATGAACACTTAATTAATACTAGCTTTGGTATTTACTTTCTTTGACTTAAAAAAAGCAGAGAAGAGAAAAAATACAAATATATTTCTTTAAAGAAACCTAAATAAAACTGAAGTGCTTTGGGCCAGCTTTGCAGCTTGTGACAAATCAATGTTGCTTCAAATACTCCATTGGCTTCAGTGTCCTGATGTTGATTTACAGCAGTGGGGATCTACACAATGATTAATAATAAGAATACCCTGGCCTTTGATAGTGCTTTGTGTCTTGAGATTCCTAATTTCTGTCAAACTCTCTGCCTGTCTTACAGTTTGTGAAGATGAGGTATTGTTTTCAGGACTTCATAAACACTTTTAATTCAAGATAATTGCAAATTTATTCAGTTGAATGTCTTATTAGGAAGTTTTTCTTAATTTTCTTATTTTTATGTACATGATATAAGCAAGAGAAATCCCTGGAGGTATTTGACATCTTTGTGAGCAGTCCTTTCAAGCAGTGTAAAACCTATTTGAAACTCAAAAGCAGCGTTCAATCCTGATATGTTACAGACAAGATGAGTAACCATTTTAAGTCTAAAATCTTGGCAAGGTACCATATTATCATCCCTTGGGATGGTCTAAGTTACTTATCTACTTCTCACTCTGTGTTCCCTTCAGTTTGCTGCATAATCCAAAGACTGATGTGGTCCAGCCCTTTCTTTCCTCAAGCAGGATTTCTTCTTGCTCCAGCCAAGCTTTTCTTATTTTATTTTTTTTTNNNNTTTTTTTTTTTTTGGGGGGGGGAGGGTGGAGATTCTATCACTTTATTGATTACACAGTGACTTTTTGCATGAACAATAATGCATTACAAACTCCAGTTCAACTCTTCATTGCTAATCTAAGGAAAGAGGGTGTAAGGATTATCCTCTGTAAGGCTTGTGTAGGGATCATAGGTAATTACAGTTATGATCAGTGTACAAAATCCTTCAGCTAACAGCCTTACAGCTTCCAAAGGATGCCTTGTGGAACACAGGGGCTGGTCAGAACACTTGTCTGGTCATGCCCTGTACCTGATCAGCCCAGTCTGTCCTTGCTACTGGTTGGACTTGGGTGCATGGAGTTGCAGCAGCCCTGCAGCTCTTGAGCTGCCAGACTCAGTATGATATATTTTCCTGTGATATAATTTCCTAGGTTGTTGTATCTTTTTAATTAAAACAATGAAATATTACTTAATTCTGGTGAAGGGATGAAAGCCACTTTGGGTTATAAATACCACTGAAGATAAAATATTTGTTTATCCTTCCGATCTGCTTTCTCATTATCAGCACACTGTCCTCTCACATTGGGGTGTATCCACCTCCAGAGGCAGCCTTAATAATTAATAATATTTAGGGCCATGATAGCATAAAATATTGATGAATTGGTTGTGTAACAAACAGCAATGACACACATTATATTAATGTGGTTGAAGAACTTGGAATCTATTCCAAAATTATACCACCGGTAAAGAACTCTGTACTCTCCATGAGTAGAAACAGTGATAAATTTCCCTGGTTTCAGCTGGCATAGAGTTAATTTACTTTCTAGTAGCTGTTTTGTTTTGCAGTCAGTATGAGAAGAATGTTGAAGAACGTTGATAACACATACTGTTTCTGTTATTGCTAGGCAATGTTTATACAAGTCAAGGACTTTTCCAACTAGAAACTTCCAAATAGAAGCTTAGAGGGAGCAAAGACAGGACTAGCTGGCCAAAGGGATACTCTGTACCATAGACATCATGGTCACTGTATAAACAGGGGTTTGCCAGGGATCAATGCTCGGGGCGGAAGGAGCAACTAATCATGGGGTAGCAAGAGCAACTTGTGTTGTATCACTTTATTTTGTATAATTTTTTACTATTATTATTGTTGTTATTTTCCTCTTCTGCTACTGTTGTGTTGAACTGCCTTTATCTTGACTCATGAGGTTTTTTCCTTTCCCCTCCTTTTCTCCCTCTCTCCCTACCATACTGAGGGGAATGGTCTGGGGGAGTGAGTTAGCAGCTGCATGGTCCTACTTGCTGCCTGGGGTTAAACCATGACAGAAGCTTTGCCCCAAATTTTATTGAAGCCCCAGATATGGGACTCTGATACTATGCTGAAAGGTTTTGTAGGCATCCCAGATTCAAGGAACAAGTTTCTATCTTAAATGGATGATTTGACAGGTTAGAGCTACCCATTTAAAATACTTTCTGTTCTTAGACTGATGCTGACTCATCTCAATACGCAATGAAGGCAGGTCTCGCTATAGAGTACTCAGTCATAACTAGTACACAAATATTAAAAGTTTTAACCATCTGTGGAAATGCCTAAAGCATTAGGACTCTGATCCATGCTTAAGATGCCTAAATATTTTAGTACTTTATATAAAAAAGTACTTTTAAATCTATTGGTTGCACTGCGTGTCTGATTCCTAGTGAATTATTCAAATTTGGAAAATGATAACATTCATTGAAATGCTGAAATTATTTAAAAAATAAAATATTTTCTTCAAGAAACTGTCTGCAAGATGTAAATGCAAAAATCCACCCTCAAAATCCCTCACTCACTATTCAAGTGTTTGCAATAAGTATGAATGAAGTAAATCTTCAATAGCTGTAACTGCACACATAAGGCTAGAGTAAATAAGCATTATTTCTTTTAGAGTACAGAAAATAATTTAATGGAACTGTACACAACTTTCAACAAAAACTACATCCTGTTTTAGTACCCCTATTTACAGTATGTTTCTTAACATTGGAACATTTTTGTCTTGTTTTGTAAATTAGTCTTCATGGATTAGCACAGCCATCTGGCTAAAGTGCTTTAAGAATCTGCTTTGCAGAGTTCATCCTACAATACTGTTTCTGTTTGATTATGTTTATTAGTTATAGCTGAATGTAGACTAATGCCATCCAAAACTGGCATTCCAGGGTTGGAACAGGCTTCAAAGGCTGTGACTTTTATGTTCTGGACCTTTCTTTAGATTTGCTCTGAGGAATATATTTGGATTTATAATAGCAATGTTTTGGAGAAGCGCTGCTTCTGGACAGCTGTGGTTTTTAAGAAGCTGGGACTTGAGCCAGCTGCAAGTGGACACTGAGATTATTCAGAGACTTATGGCAGACAGTGCTCATCAGTCAGAGTCAGATGCTGAATGAAGCAGGGCTCTGTCAGACATTTGGCTCTGAATGATTTTTTAACTATGGGGTGAGATACCAGGAGTGGTGATACAAGTGAAGAAAATAACCTCAGTAAAGGCATGGAGCAGTTAGAAGCTCTGCAGGAGATCTGAAGTGTGGAGGACAACTGGGGAAGGTTAAATCAGTGGATGCCAGGAAAAACAGGATGATTGCTCAGAAGGTGGCTTTATTTTGGGTAACAGTATTGCGTGATTTTTATTGCTTCCAGTTAGCTCAGGCAGAAAAAGGTAACTACAAAACTTTACAGAAATGTAACATTATAGCACCTGGAAATAAAACACGTGAAAAATACATTTTTGAGCATTTAGGAGTACTCAGGTTGCCTAAATTTATTCTTATTAATTAGGTAGCTAAATCAGAGGGATAGTCTTTGTAGATTATTAATAGAGAGAGGAAGAGAAGGGCTGGGAGTGGAAGGCTTCTTAAAGAGCGATTCAGAGCCCAGCTGAAATGCTGCAGTTGTCCTCATAAGAAATTCCTCTCTTCACTGACTGTGTAAGAAGCTGTAGGACACCAGCCTTCTAACTGATTCATCTGAAGTAAGGTATGCAAATATCCACCAAATGGGGACATGGGATGTAAATCTTGAGAGAGAGCATGCATGAGAGCACAAGTGCAGCAGGATAGTCCATGACAAAATAATCAAAATTTGCTAACAAGAAATTATTTTGTCCAGAAAAACAGTTGTAGAGAATAGACAATGCTCAGGTGATGCGGTTCTGATAAAAGAAACTTGAGGCTTGAGGCATGAAGACACGTGGAGGTCAAAGTAAGGCTGTAAAAATCCAGCACATGCTGTGGTAAATAGCACAAGCTAAGCTTGGCTTGTTAGTCATAACAGAAGATAGAGAAACTTCACTTCAGAAGAATTTGCAAGAACTAGCAGAGCATGCTGGTGTACATACAGTGAAACAGAATGACAACAGTACTAAGTTCAGGAAAAAATTGCTATCAAAGCAAAAGTGGATACTTACAGTAGAAGATGGAGCCCTGAAAGTAAACAGGGTACTTCTTTGTCCATTTTAATTGGACAAAGATCCTCAAGACAATGTAGCGCCCCAAAAAGTAATGGGGCATTGAAGAAAAGACAATCAGCAGCTAAAGAAACTACTTTAAGCCCCTACTTCTGTCTCCATGAGGCATTGTAATCTGTAACTGTATTATATTTAAGGTACCCATTACTGTCTTTAAATTTATAGCAAGTTTTTGCTCTCATCAAGAGGCTTTTTATTTGAAATGCTTTTTCCTCAGAGAGTGATAAGACAAATAAAGGGAATAACTTCACATTTAAAGAAGAGATGAAACAGTTCACTGAAATAATGCTTCACTTATCAGAAGTAAGTAAATATATAAAAGGGAATACCTTCTACCATTTACACAGGAAGAAATTCTAGATTAAATGATGCTAAATTCTTTTCTCTCCTTTCTGCAGGGTTCTCTCAGATTCTGTTAGCAAAACGGAGTACATATTAGCATACACTTCAATATCTGTTTTATAAGATGTTCATCGCACACTAACACATTTGTTTAGTTTGGCGTGAGGTGTTTCACCACAAAGTGCTGCAGATTGATTTTGATGTAGAGTAGGAAAGTTTGCATAAAGGTTGGCTTTGATCTGAGAGAGACCATCTGAAAAGACTCACACCAAAGTTGAGGTAGCAACATGATTACCAGGCCAGAGCTGAACACAAATGTCAATACATGATAGCAGAATCAGCATGCTAGAGTTAGCAACTGCCACAACATGGATAGATACTCCCAGAGGTTGATCTTCATGGACAATTCTTTCCAACAGAGATGGGGTGCAAGTAGACATTCCTAGTTTGACTGCACAAGCCATCTGAGGGCAGTGCTCTGCCAGGCAGCCGGTACTGCAAGAAGCCTGCAAAGAAAATTTAAGGGAAGTTATGACACTGAAGAGTAATCACAAAGTCCGTCCTATGGAAAATGGCCATGAATAGTTTGAGAAGGTTACCAGTGTACTCCTCTTACAATTGTATGGTCAAGCCCACGGGCTGCTAACTTACTTCTCACTAGAAAAAACACTGAGCCTGGTTTCCTAAGTATGGTACGTGTATCATGCTCTCTGCTGATTCCTAATCCAGTAACTTCTGAAACTGTTGGCCAGCCTCAGCTAAGTCTGACAGAGGGGCAGTTGTTTCAGAGATACCAAGCTATTATATAAGCTTTGTGAAACTCCATACTTGTGTAGAGAAGAGAAACAGTATTAGTCTCTTCACTGAGGAAAGATTGCAGCGTGAACTCAGCCTATATTAGACACCAGAGAAACCCCATGAGAGGGACATTATGAATGCTTCAGTCAAAAGAAAAGCCCCAGTGAGAGGCAGCAGGTTATTAAGCAGCTGGGAATCCAACCACAAGACAAATCCATAGGCTTCATTAATTTTGATGTTCATGGAAATAGTTCTTATTTATGGGATGCCAACACTCACTGAAACTGCCCATTAATGACTTCCTGCTGTAGCCAAAAGCTGCTTCACAAACAGATAATTTTTTCCACCTGCCCATATATGATTTGCAAATTGAATACAAAACTGGAGTTGATGTTCAAAAACCCCCAAAATAACAAACCAGCCAACACAACCTTTCTGAACATCTGATAAAAGGATAGCAGAACAAGATCAAGGGCTATGTCACCTACATTCTAACAGCTTAAAAAGAGAACTGTAGGTTTGACTCACAGTTCCTGCTGAGAATGAGTTCCCACAGTAGTAGTTAAGACTAATGCACAGGACACCATATTTCCAGTCACCAGCTAATTGAAGGCCTCGGTAATAAGAGGAGGGAGATAGTTAAAGTCACCAGGTTGGTGATTCCAATGTATGCTACAGAGAAAAGAAAAAACTTCTAAAAAGTATCTGGAGGTCATTTAGGGATTGAAAAATCTATGGGAAGAGACAGATGGTTTCATATTGGCCTTAAATGAACGTTGACATTTAAGTAGTTGTTAGAGCTCTGTGAAAAATACAGAGCAAGTCAAGTGAAAGAGCCCGTGTTGATGGCACATGAAAAATAGGTTTCCTCAAGCACGAGATATGGTCTTGTGCTCTTTCACGGGCAGGTCACTCTTCTTCTTTTCTGATTTGGTTTTGTGTTGTTATTTTTTTCTTTAGTCTAAAATAGTAATTAATATAAAGAGTGTGTGATCTTCTTTGTAAGTGGAATTCCTGAATCTCTTCTGCAGAGACAGGGAGACAGCATTTTCTGCGCTGAAAGTTTGAGTTATGAGTGTAGTATTTTGTAGCTACAGTTCTTTCTTTTCTTTAAAATTTTGTGAGAGCTGCCGGGTGCAAATATAATATTTTAGCCAAAAGAGTCATCAAAGAAATGCTGCTTAATGAATGTTGAACTGAGGTTTTGGAAATCACAAAGAATAATAAGTTTTCAAGCTTGATTTTTTCTGGTTACAAGAATTGATATGGAGCTAGAAGAGTGAGTGGAATCATACAGCAGACATCTTCTTTTTAACCTTGGCTCTGACTTCAATGACATGCACACAGCTCACACGGGCTACAACAAAACATGTTGGAATTCTTTCAGAGCAATACATTTTTTCCACAAAAACTCCAGGTACATCAACAGTCTACGAAAATTACTGTTGTCCTTGCTAACCGATAGATCATACAAAGTAGCTTCTGAGAATATAGATCATTTATCTGACTGCTGCTTTTGTAGCATATGTTTCATAGAAAACTCCATGATTTTAATTTTGTTCTCTTCCCAGATACGGTCAACTGTAAATCAACCATAATTTTGAGATACCTTCATACAGGAATACCCATTTCTGTGTATCTGTTTTGCCTTTTGAGAAATGTGAACATTTCTTGGTTTGTAAAGATAAAAGCACTATTCTGGTCCACTTTTTTTGGATTTTACCTTAATCTCTAACCAATCTTACTTATGGCATTAGAGGCTCTTAAAATATTTGCTATCTACAGGTAGGCATTCTCACTCACCAAGAGGAGAAGCAAGCTTTCAAAAGAAAGCAAATTGAGAAAAAAAGGAAATTATTGAAAAATCTTTTTTATGTTTTTGATGATCCTGAATGAATTTTTATGAATCCTCTGTAAAGTATTGCATTGATTTATGCATTTTGTGATTAATGTACAGAGCTCTCCCAAAAAAGTCTCTGGATATCTTTTTCATATGGTTTTCTTCATATTTTCAATCCCCTTTCTTCCTCCAGTCTTTCACAAGGAAAGAAAATCAAGTTCTAATTCTCTTCTTTCATTATCAAGGATGTATTTTCTTCATTACTTTCTCTCTATTCCTTCACTTGTATATATTATTTTGTTTATGTGTTTTTTCTCCTCTGCACTGCCTTGGTTTCACAGATCCTGACCTCACTACTGACCGATCAAACTACTTTCCCAAATTGCGCCAGGCAAACATCATCCTTCTCCTCCTACAAATGCACCTCCCCAAATCCTGGCTGTTTTTTTCTCTTCGCTAATGTTCTTTTCATGCTCCAGAGTAGATTCATCCCTGTACTATACAACCACTGCTGTGCCCATAAACTGCAAATGTGGCTATTGGAGCCTTTCACATGTATTAAATATGTATCCTTAAAGTTGTATAACTTTTTTGGCTTCTGTTTGGATTATTTACTACACTAGTTTAATCAAATAACATATCAAGTTATTTCTACCAGCTGTGTTAGCAGTGTCATTATCTGCTGTAAAGGCAACTACAGCTAAGTTTGGGGGGATTACATGAATAAAATATCTTTTTTCATCACCTTGTTCAAAATATTTGCAGTAAGCAGTCTACCTACCAGATCACAGCTTTCAGAAAATTATTAGTGTTTTTCTTTTGCTTTCAAGAATACACTAAACAAGTGTCAGTTTGGGGATCCGATTCATGCAAACAAATTCATTCACAACACGGTATCCTGAGCTTTGCCTTTTGTCTAACAAGCTCCCGATCCTGCGAAGATTGTGTCATGTAACTGTGAGACAAACGTTTCAGAAAATCAATTGTCACACTTTATCCATTCCTTGAAAGTGGCAAATTTTTCATTGACTTCATGAAACAATTGGTATCACCCATTTGGGAAAACAATTACAGTGCAAGATAACTAGCCTTTCACACTCAGAAGGTATTAATCAAAGGGCACGTGTACATGTATGTGTGTGTATTTTTAGCAGGAACTGTGTTTTTCTAGCAGGAACCATTTTTTTTTCTTTCACTAAATGATAAAATAGCTGGAGACTTGGTTGCAAGTTTTTTACTCTATTTTTTTTTTCTTTTCCTTTTTTCCCCCAGCTTCAGTGTGCAGTTTTTGATATGAGCACACAGGCCGAGCAGCTAATCTGTGAGCTAATTTCCCTTCAGGCTGTGAAAGAAGCCATTACCTATTCCATACCTCAGCACAGAAAAACACTCTGTGCTGCCAGGGTGGCAGAATTCTGTGTCACTTAGATCTTCCCTGTCTTTGTAGAAGTGATACATACTGGATCTGTCAAGTGACAAAATCACCGACTTTGACCTAAATTCTCTCTACAACATGGCACATAGAGAGAACCCACACACGGTGCATTAACTTCCTCAAACCTACTCTGTCTACAGTTCCTTACTTTGACTATTCTTAGGAAAGGATAAGCTTATTCACAGAGAGGAACAGTCACCTCTATAAAAGGTTCATTTCCCTTTTATGGCAGAGCTGGAAGTTTCTGGACTATCTTAACTTGCTCATTATATTTCTACTTAACTAGAAGTACCACAACTTGGTATCCATTCCTCTTCTGCTCACAAATTCCATGCATGCTTCAAGCCCTAAAGAAGTGTAACTTTTATTTTGTTATCCAATTAGAGTCTTGCTTTTGTTAAAAATAATGAGCAGCATTTCAAAATTATGAAAATATTAATCCCTCCAATTAGTTCACAAGCTCTTTATTGTGGTCATGAAAGCTATAGACCCTAAGCTTTTTTCTAATTATGAAATAAGAACACTGAAGTTACTGAAAATACTCAATTTGAAGATACTGTAAGCAAAAAAAAAAAGACTAACAGTGGTGACTTAAGTTGGTTTGAAGGGCAACCAGCTTTGCTTCTGTTTTGTTGGCAGTCTTGTTGACTCACATTTAAAACAAAACGTATTTGTCTTGACTGCAGATACTTTCAATTGAAAGATAATAATTCATCTAAACGCCTTCCTGAAAAATACGCTTATACAGTTGTGCAATCAGATCACTTTTATGTTCATGTGCCTTTGCTTTAGACATTCATTTGCTAAATTAATTTGCATTAATTCCTAGAGACTACTTCTTTTGGAGTAAACACAACAGATAGCCATCAACTGCTATCTTCTTAAACAGGCTGTTTTAATAATAATGCTTGGGAGACATGGTATTTAGCAGCAAACAGTATTGCTCAGTGTATAACAGAAGAAACAGAGATAAAAAAATCCAGGTACTTCTTATTTCTTCCTTTTTAGGTTATAAGCAAATTATGTATTGAATTGCTGGTAACAATGATGTGAATTAAATTTATACTAATTGTTACTAAGATATTATGGAGTAGAATAAAATAATACAATAAAATCTTTTAAAGGTGCTAATAATTAAGTAATCATTGTTAGATTGAAGAAATAGATGATGTTTCTCTAAACTCTGGTGAAATAAAAAATATAAACAAAATTGATAATAGTAATCATAGTACTGTCTTTTCCTCAGAACTAATATTTAAAAGAAGCCAGGGGAATACCTGTTGTTAAATTCCTGGACAGAAAACGGCCACTTTTCTAATTTTCTGTGAATGATTCATAAGATAGGAAATTTTTAAAAACTTGATGTGAGATTTTTTGACCTGCACATGGATCCATGAAATCTCCTGAGTAGCTCTAAAGTCAAAAGAACGGACTGTTATTACAGGACAAGAAAATTAGAAATAGATCCTTTTGTCTAATCGAAATTCTGGAGGAATTCACCTCATATAATTTCAGTTTCTGCAATCAAATAACCAGTGGTGACATCATCTCTCCATTAAGTACTCTTAGAAGCCTGTATTTTCCAATCATCAAAGGAAAAACATGATTTCTTTTATATTTTTTTTATAAAATATTATGGCTATTAATGGTTTTGTTAGCTTCACTTAGGCCTTTGTGGTGGAGCTAATGTTTCTGCAGTGCACGAGAAAGTCACACTGAGCCTGTTGGTGAGACAAAATGTAACAAGGGAAAGAAGAGGCAAAGAGGGGACATAACTTTTTCTTTGAAAACCAGTTTGAAATTATTGAAATACAGTTTGTCGAACAAGTATCGTATTTGCAGAGTCATGAACTCCAAATTTTAAAGAATATTACGATCAAGAACATCTTGTATATCCATTAGTATTCACTCTGCTTGTATATGTGTCTTACCATACATGTTTTTGATTACCCAGACAAACACATTAAAAGTGAGGATAAATCTGAACTCAGGATGTACAGGGTCTGTGAACTGAGGGAAAATGAACCCTCTGAAAGTTCTCTGTTACAGTTGTCACAAAAATTTATGACTCTCACTCAACTTAATTTTTCAGAATTGAGGTGTGGTGTTATTTTTTAATGCATGTAAGTGAAACTGAAATTTTCAAGGTAGAATAAAATAACAGCAAGCAAACACCACACCGCCATCCAATAAATAACTAAATAAATGAGCAAGACAAGTGTGGTAGTCCTAATATAATCTTAATATAGTGAAATTGTACTGAAAGAAGCTGAAGCTCATAAATTGTATCAATGAAGAAGGGCAGTTCTCTCATCAAATCCCATTCCAAATGTGTTTTGTTGCTATTATTATACAGAATTATGTGAGAAAGAAAAACAGAACAATATCTTACATATCATGAGCATTAGAAAAGTATTGCATCATGCAAAATATAAAAAGACAATGTATTCCATGATATTTTAGTTTAGAAAGGTAGTTCAGTGATTAAAGAATTGAACTGATGCTTATTTTACTTAGAAATGAATATTCAGTACTAAAAATTAAAAAGTCAATAAACATTAATATAATCTAGTATATTATAAAGTGATTCACTGAAAAGGTACATATATCTCTTTAGTAGCCTTATAATTCTTAGCAAATGTCATAGTGAAAGTAGGGCTGCCTTAGTTTTTAAAACTCACTTCCATCCCCTAAGATCAAATAATACTAAAACTCAGCCACAGCTGAAAGTCCTGTGCTTTACTGCTGGAAAAACCATACAGATTAAAAATCAACCTTGCAAAAAACCCAGAAAGAAAGAAGAACCGATTATGAGAATTTACATTATTTTCCTATTTTATGTTCTCCATTGTTATATCAAGTCTTAATGACACTGTTGGGGTTTTCTTCAGTTTTTCCATTGGTGATAGCGTGTTGCATTTTCTTCAGATAAACAACTGATGGGTTTCCACAAAAGAAACAGTGGAAATAAGTATAGGCAAATTTAGGTCGAATGCACCTACCAAATCAACGAAAAATAATGAAAAATATTTTGTCAAGTCTGTTCGGTGTTGTTTGTAATAGAATCATATTTAAAAGGTTATATTGATTGATTGAAAGAGTTAAAACCACAAGGGTTATATTACAAAATCTATAATAAATTCCCATTTGACAGCTCTGATAACACAGAATTAAAAAATACCTTTGATGTGATTTTTTAAATTATTATTATACCCCTTTGTATTTTGTGGGACTGCCTTTTATTATTATGACAATGTAAAACCTTCCTATATATATTTATAAATTTTTTAAAACCGTGATTATTGGTCATTCTCCACATACAAAAGTAGCTATTGTAGCAAGTCTTTCTTCATATTTTAATCTGTTTGAATTCCAATTCAGTTTTCTTGATGTCCTGGCAGTTCTGAAAGTGGTGTGAGGAAGGGCAAACAGCTTTAGTAGATGAGCTTATGGTGACAGTAGTAGGAACAAATATTAGTGAGAATTTAATTTGTGAAAGCTTTGATTCTAGGCCACAAGAGCACATTTTAACAACATGAAAATAATCAATGATGACTCCATTCTACAAGCACTAAGGGAAGTAAAGTGCTCAGAAACAGAATTCATGACCTGGAAAACAAGTTCAAATTTGAAGGTGATTTGATGTTAGGAAGAGGTTCTGAAAAAGTGCAGAGACTGAGGAAATTCTTTCTGCTATCCATTAGAGTAAATAAATTGGTTATGAAATGGAATTAATACATTTCACAAGCAGCTGATACATGTCCCAACAACTAGACTAAGGTTTCTACAATGACTCTGGTCTCAAACTGGGAAGGTTTTGGAGTAAGAAGTGTAATTGTGCTTGACACAATTATTTCTCTAACACAGAAATAGACTGGAAGTCACTGAGTTGCAAATGGGTGGAAGCTGGGATGGGATTCTGGGGAGTAAGAATAAGAATTTCTTCTTATACTCTTTGATACACCATGAGGCATTGACCTTGGGCACTTTGCAGCATATAGGCATCAACAAGTACCTCTTGCATGTTAAACATGCAGTCTACCACTGGACTGAATTTCCAAGAAACATTATTCAGGACTATGTGAATCCTTGGTCTGCCGTGGTGGGATTGTTTTTACATTCTTAAAATGTCCCAGACCAGGTATCTCAAGACTGAAATGGCATCCCTAACTTTTTTTTTTATCTTATTACAGTCTTGGGGTTGACCATCAGATGATGCTGTAAAACAGTCAGCTTATGGCCTAATAGCTGGCCTATGGACAATCTTAGCACAGTATTCTGTGTTTATTATATCGGAAAAGGTGAGCCAGCACTGTGGGAAGCATGTCAATTACTGACACACACTTTTTCCACAGAAGCTGATTAAGCACTGCAGGACAGTGTGGAGCAAAGGAACATTTTTCAAAACGTTAAGTTAAGGGCACGACGTATCTGAGAACACTAAAATAATCCTTCAGGTAGAAAAGAAAGTACTTGTGTGTTTATGGATGGATGATGGCGTTTCCCCTAAGCAACCGCAACTGTCAGAATAGCTCCTCAGTTTTATTCTTCCCTCCGTGCTTCTCGGCACATGAGTGATGTGCATTTGCAACACGACCAGCAACCTTGACAGTGACAAGGAAGAAGCTGGACGGTACTGTTCTGTTCATGCACAAAACAATTTTACCCAGGGAGGAGTGAGTAGAAGAGACTGACTACAATCATGTGATCCCACTCAGTTTCAGTTCAAATCATTCTAAAATGCATTTGTGCTGACCCGGTCCTTGGTTACTCGGTTTGATACAGAATACAAAGAGACAGTCAGAAAATAAAAAGAAAAAAGGAAAGCAGAACTAAAGTAACAATAGTGCAGTATGTGCTTTCCAGTGCTTTTCTCTAAGGATTTGTGTTAGTGGAAAATATACCTAATCTGGCATCCTGAGAGAGGCAAAGCTGCTGCCACTCCATGCCCCCAGGTCCAACCAGTAGTGAGGCTGAACATGTATTTCCAGTAGATACCTGCACACAGAGCACCTGTATATGCCACAAACATACATAAATACACTGCTGGTCATACAGATCACAGACAGACCCACAGAGCACTCACATCAGCAGCCTCATCTTTCTCCCCACTCCAGCTGGCAGTACAGACCATCACACACACACAGAAGCATCTTCCCTGGTCAAATAGTCACGCCCCTGTACTCACCCCTACAGATCAGCAGCTGATCCCATACCCAGAGATGGTCCTTAGGGACCTCCAAACCCCTCCTGGCCCCCAGATCACTTCACCTACTCACTGGCATGAGCTTTGCAAGTGGTCTCACCTGCACTCACTCCAGTTGCTGCAACACAGACCCCTAGACACACATGGAGTAAAGAAACCCTTACTGGAAAAGAGTTGAAGGTGGAGTTTAATAATAAGCTGGTCAGAAGCAGGGCATTGCCAGACAAGTATCCTGCCCAGCAAACTCTTTATACATGGATGAACCCTTTTATTCCATTATACCTCTATTTCCCGCACTTGTTCCTGCCCAATAGTACAGAGTACATGACAAACGGTACTGAGATAATATGTTGATAGACAATGTTCTTTTCCATACACAAAGGGTGAACGTCCATTCCATGAGCAGTTTGACAGCATATCTTACTGAGTGCTGTTGATTCATCAAAGAGACCAGGCAGGAGACTGTAAGATACTTCAGTTTTTTCTCTCAGACAGATTCCAAAAGGTTGCAATGGGTACTTGTTGCAAGAGCTGTCTCCTGTGTGCTACTGCAGGGCTTGGTCCTTTACTCTCTCCTGTATAGCATGAATAAAATATCACAGAGAGACTGTGAAAGGAAGTATATGTCTATGACAGCAGTGTCCAGATGACACCCTTGAAAAGAAATGCTTGTTTTACACAGGGCTTAACCGATCTATGCAATTTACTGCCAGAAGGTATTTTTGTGGCTTACAGTTTAGCAGATTTCAAAGCAGGATAACACTTTTACAGACATAATAAGAACACCTGCATTTACATTAAGTCAGATAAAAGGAGAACACAGAATGGATATTAATTTATATAGAAAAGATAAGATCTCTGGGACATCTGGAATCATCTGTTTCTGTTTGTCTGGACAATACCTAACAGAAGGTGAACTGATTCCTAGTATACAAGTAGCATGGATAAATAGGTAAAGGCTAATCCATTAGGTATAAGCCAGCTTTAACTGTTTAGTGGTAGAGAAAATATATAAGCACATTATCTCACAATTACATAAAAATTTCTTGCACCTTCCTCTGTAACATCTGATCTGTGCTACTGTCAGAGAGAGGATATCAGAATAGTAATGGCATGAGTCACCATGGCAGTTTTTGTGCTGCTTCAAAACAGCTCTAGGACTCCTTTGATTATGACAGAAATACAGAAATCACACAAAATACCGTAACACTGCAATAGAGAGAGATAAAACTAAAATAAAACTAAAATCTTATTTCCGGCATCTATTCCAACAGAAACTAAAGAACAAGTGGAGAATACAGGCTTTCTTACATACTAAAATATTCTGTGATTGTTTTTGTTAGTGGCTAGTCTCCTCATAATTAAGTGCCTCCCAAAGAGATTTCCCCCCCACAAAATCATTGAGTTAACATAGTTTTGTGATTTTGTTCATGCTTCTTTTGTGTTATTTCTGTTTTCCTATCCTTCAGTCTCTGAGTCTGGTCTTTTAAGACTCTAAGCTCTTCAGCTTAAACACTGTAGACTGGGATATGAAAAATCTCAGCAAGTACACAGGTGAAATGCAGCACCATTCAGGTTTGACATCTCTTGTTCTGACTCTAACTTGCCTCCTGCTGTTCTGCTGTGTTCAGAACTGAGCAATCTTCTGGTTACAGAGTTCACATGAACAAAATGGATACAGCTCTATCTAGGCTTATCAGGATATCAGCCATATACTGTGTTTGCAGAGCTCCCAGCAGAATGAGCATCTGTTCTGAGAGTTTCTTTAATACAAATTGGCAAGCACAGCAGAAATACCCAGACGGAAGCAAGTGACCCATATACACAGGAACAAGCCCTGTGGTGACCTTGCATTAGTGCTGTGGCTCGTTCTTCTTCCTAATACTCTTCACTGCATTTTCAGATCACCATTTCCTCTCTTCGTTCTTCCCCTGACAGCCTA
Source organism: Thinocorus orbignyianus (assembly GCA_013400375.1). NCBI lineage: Eukaryota > Metazoa > Chordata > Aves > Ciconiiformes > Thinocoridae > Thinocorus > Thinocorus orbignyianus. Next base: position 425,673 of record VXBW01001787.1, read on the forward strand.
CTTGTTCCTCACCACTGCACTGCTCAGTACCTCTTTGATCTGCATTTCTTTTGGGGAACCTACACAGCGTGCATTCTGTACTTGTCCTCTCTGTCGTTTCAATTTACATTGTTAAAGCAGCCATGAACTACTTTACTCTATGTACCTTGTGTGTGTTTGTCAAACAAACACTTCTAAGGGCTTGCCTGGTGCAGGTGTTCCTCCCCTGGCCAGGAATCACCTACAGGCTTCTTACCCACACAGTTCAACGAGTGCAAAAGCTCTGTTATCTGTAAGTACGACAGTGCATGGCGGCTGCAGTGTCACTCAACTGGTCCTTACCATTTCCATATTTTCTATGCTTTGCATGCTGCGTGACACAAAGTTGGATAGAGGGAATACAGGAGACAGCGTATTAATCCGCATTTTATTATCTCCTAAAGGGAAAAAAAGGACTGTTTGCAAAGCCTAGAGATGAGCCATTAAGGAAAGCTCTACAGAGGGACCTGAAGGACATCGAAATGCTGGAGTGTGTCCAGAGGAGAGCTACCAAGCTGGTGAAGGGTCTAGAGAACAAATCGTATGAGGAGAGGCTGAGGGAACTGGGCATGTTTAGTTTGGAGAAGAGGAAGCTGAGGGGAGACCTCATTGCCCTCTACAGCTAGCTGAAAGGAGGTTGTAGAGAAGTGGGTGCTGGCCTCATCTCCCAAGTGAATAACGACCGGACCAGAGGAAATGGTCTGAAGCAGGAGAGGTTCAGATTAGATATCAGGAAGAATTATTTCACTGAGAGGGTGGTCAGGCACTGGAACTGCCTGCCCAGGGAGGTGGTGGAGTCACCATCCCTGGAAGTATTTAAGAAACGTGTAGATGTGGCACTTCGGAGCATGCCCTTGTGCCCGAGATTGTTGTGTTAGGTGATTTGTTTTGTGGGGTTTGGTTTCTTGTGGGGTGTGTGTGGTGTTTGGTTTGGTTTTTTTTGTGTGTGTGTGTGTCTATGGTTGAACTCGATGATCTCAGAGGTCCCTTCCAACCATGAAAATTCTGTGATAAATCAGTTCTGTGATCAATTCTCTGGTCAATCAATTCTGTGATTCTGTGGTCGTGGCCACTCACTCTCCAGTTAATTTTGTGGAGAGTCCCGGCCGAGTAGGTTCGCTCTTCAGCCTCCTAGACTTCTCCATTTAGAAGAACTTACTTTGCTGCCATGTAAGGGGACAGAATTCCCGGGTTAGAAGTCCGGGGCTGTTGCTGGTGGAGACGCTGGGTGCTGAAGGAGGTCTCCCCCTGGGGCCACCAAGCTGTGGGGAGCACAGCCCGCGGCGGGGCGGAGGTGGGGAGGGGCAGTCCTGCCGTCGGCCCCGCTCGCCCACAGGGGGCGCCAATGAGCGCCCACAACAAACGCCCGGCGTTGATTGGTGGAGGCGGCGGCCCGCAACCATGAGCGGCGCTCGGCGATTGGTCCGCAGGTGCCTCCCGGGCGGGGGAGGGAGGCGGAGGTTATATATAGGGAGGGAGGGGAGCCGGCGGAAGGCGAGCACTAGGGGAGCGCTGGCTCGACGCTGCCGCGGTCCGGGCGTGGGCGGCCGGGGACGGGCGTACCTCAGCCGGTGGCGACAGCTGCCATTCTGCGGCGGTAGAAGAAGCAGCGGCGGTGTGTGTGACGGCGGTGGAGCTGGCCTGCCCTAACCATGCTGTGCTATGTGACCAGGCCGGACGCGGTGGTGATGGAGGTGGAGGTAGAGGCGAAAGCCAACGGCGAGGACTGCCTCAACCAGGTGAGGGGCCGCCCGGCGGCCTCAGAGCTCGGGGAGGGGGACGGGAACGGCGACCGTTGGGCAGCGCAGACCGTTGGTCCCTGACAGGCGCCGGCGGGCGCGCGTCANGCAGAGGTTGCTGCGTCCCCCGCCTCCTCCCCGGCTCTTTTCTCCTTTACCGCGAGTGTGGGAAGGGCAGGCGGGGAGCCTGGGGAAGGCCTCGGCCTCGCTGCTGCGGCTTGATCCAGTGGTTCCTAGGGAGGGGGTATGGCCAAGCTGGACAGAGGTGATCCCCACTTTTCCTGCTGGGGCTGTGCAGTTCGGAGTTGTCCAGGTGCTTTCGCCCTTTCCTTGCCACTACCTCGGTGTCCTGGTGGTTGTCGTGAGGATGCTGGGGAGAGACAAACGTTGCAACCCAGGCTATTGGCAGCATCTAAATAAAACTTGTGGGTTGTACTTTTTTGTCCCTTTTTTTGCCTAGAAAGTTCTGTTGGCTGTTGATGTTGAATAACAGATGCTCTCCTCTTTTGGAAATGCACTGACCCTCTTAAGTGCCTGTCCTGGGGATGAGGAGGGGGGAGGAATTTGACTGTGAAAGTCCATGTGGTTTTCCACTAGTGGAGAATTTCCCAGGTTATGTTTAGTATTTGCTTATCTGTACACAAGCTAAAATGCAAGTAATTAAGTAAGCTTTTGTATAAAGGTGCTTATAGCAGGTTTTATTTTTTGTGTTTTAAGAGAGTGGTCTGAAACACTATTTGATTCAGGTGATATTTTTCATCGTGATGTTGTAGGCCTGTTATAAAGAACCTCTTTCTTTCAGGTTTGCAGAAGGTTGGGAATTATAGAAGTTGATTATTTTGGACTGCAATTCACTGGCAGCAAAGGGGAAAATCTATGGCTGAATTTGAGGAACAGGATCTCCCAGCAGATGGATGGTTTAGCTCCTTATCGATTGAAATTAAGAGTCAAGTTTTTTGTAGAGCCACATCTTATCTTACAAGAACAGACAAGGTAAGGTAAATAAGGTTGTAAGTAGAAATCATTCATTTTGTTTTCATTCTGTAACTTAGAAAAGTAATTACACACTGACCTTTTTTCTTCCATCTTCTGATAATCTTAGCTTGACTTTTCTGTGTAGTTTTGAAAACCTAGTGTTATTTAAATGTTAGGTTTAGGGTTGTTTGCTTTTTTAAATGGAATAAAACTGGTAGTATTGTAGGTATTGTGAAGCCAAGTAGTTAAATGTATGTGATTCAATGAGAAATTTGGACTGGAAGTGGAAGAAACTAAGTTACCAGTAGCGAATTACTTATGTGGTGTTTGCATGTCCTATAGTAACCCCTGCTCGCTGATGTTACTCTAGGTCATTCTAAACCACTGGTACAGAAAGACAGGAAACAATTCCTCCCACAGAGCAAAAAAACTTGCTGAATTCCTTTTGGTCTAGTGTTATGTTACAGTAACTTTGAAATAGCTACAAGGCCCTCTTAGGCTACAAAAGAAACAGCTGTTTTGCTGCTTCTGTGGCCAGTCCTCTTAACTAAATTGTTACACTCTTACCCATTTGTGAGGATCTTCTAAGATCAATAGTGGACACTTGCTTTTACTCCTTGAGTTTGATTACCACAGGAGTTGCAACTGAGTTACCTTTAAAAAAAGCTGAGTACATACATTTAATGCTGACCTTTCAACTACTTTTTTCCTGTTAGTTTTGGATAGTACAGTTAATAGCAATTGGGCAAATTGAAAACAAGTTAAAAAACAAATAAAACTAAATAATGGAGAAGTTCTGTGTGGAACAAAAGGAGCAATGCAATTTTGTACTTGATGAGGCAGAAGAGATTACCCTGAGCATGTTGGATGTGTCTCACAGAGACCAAATTGGGGTGAATCTGAGGAAATCTAAAGCTGATATGATTGACATTTTTCTGCTATCCTTGATGAATGTTTGTTCAACCTCACAAGGTTTTTGCAGACACCTGTGTTCCTGTCTCCTACTCTGTCAATGCAAGACCTGGCAGGTTGTGCCAGTTAATAGAGAGCTTGAACTGGTGAAACATGCCCCAAGGGCCTAAAAGACAGGTTGTGTAGATAGAATGTAACAGAGCATGTATATGTACATCAAAGTAGCAAGTACTTTTCCACTATAAAGATGACTGTAAAAAGGTTGTAGGTGGGACAAGCTTTCTTTTATTTATGAATTAAGACTGTTCAAAACCTAGGATTTTTAATTTTATAATTAATTGAGGCTCAGTTGTTAGAGGAGATCTATTAAAATTCTGCTCTGGAGATAATTACTTATAGTTTTGGAGAGCAACTGGCATTGGAGCTAGTATTTAATGTAACTCAGTCTGCAAACATGAATGGTCCTAAGGCTTCAGCTAAGCTGTTCCGTCTACATCCTCAGTATTGTCAGTGTTCTTGCTGAAAACAAATACAAGTTGCAGAATAGTTTGTGATAGCTGCCTTTCAGTTGTGTGTGCTTAGAAGTCTGTGTAGCAGACCTAGAATTCTGTAGTGGTTAATGTACATTTCTGCAGTGGTGACACTGAGTTTCAGTACTCTGCTTTTTCTTTTATCTACTTGGGTCTGCTTGAGGATTTACATATGTACCTAAGTGCATTCATATCTAGTTTGAACATAAGCATGTGAGCTATCAAGGAGAAGACAAACTTGTTAAACCTGTCCTGTAACTTTAAATCAATAGGTGTATAATAGAATAGAATTGCAAGGATTAGCTGTACAGTGACAGCTGACACCTTCTTTTTTTCCTTCCCTTTACTTGCAAAGTCACTGTGCTGGTTGACAAAGAAATAGTGACAGGTATCTGTGGCTTCCTGTAGCAGTTCTGTCCACAATTGATGACTGAGGTGTTTCTGGCAGAGCTGTTGCCTTCTGGTCCTGTGTGTAAAGAATGTTGAAGAAGTCTCCCAGTTTTCTACTTGCTACCTCTGATGCTGTTTTTACATATAAATTAGATGCACATCGAGACTGCTTTTGAAATCTGGGAAGCTGCAAATAATTCTAAATTCTGTTGATATGCTTCATCATGATGATAATAGTGACTGTTATAACTGAGTTGTTACCTTTTTTTTTATATATGTATATCCTTTGGAAGCTTAGTCAGCCCCAAGTGTACTTCTTTGTTACATCTTGTCTTGTGTTTAAATTAAAAGCTCAGGTGTATGCTTGTTTGTAGCAATTTAATGTTCAGGTTTCTACATGCTGTGTGAAAAGCTGATCTGGCAACTGAGCATCAGCCTCTGCTTCTGTTACCTTTAATCAGTGTACAATCCAGTGGAAGATCGCAACCTCATGCATTTTAATCTTCTTATGCAAAGGAACCTTCTTGTTACTCAGTGTGAAGGCAGAGGAGGCTGTAATTGTACCTTTGACCACTGTGGCAACACACCACCTTCACTGAGTGCTTTGTGAATGGGAGAATTGCATGGAAAAAAAACCCCAAACCCTTCTTACTACACTTTCTTTCATTTTACAGGGTTAAAAGTGGTTAATTTCTATTGTCCATTGGGTTTCAGTTCTTACTGTTTAAAATTACTGCCTGGTACTGAATTTCACCACAGGATTTTGTACTTTAGAGTGTTTTTTTCAGTGGAATGGAGATGCTTCAGAGCAAGAATGCTATCCAAATTCAATCTGCGGCTGTCAGCTAGTCACAAGTCTGAAATGTTGAACAGTGTGCCTCTTCAGAGGAGTTTGGATAACTACTTGTTTTCTTTCTTTAATGGAAAAATCACACCAGTTTGAAAAGGACTGTGATGTTTTTGCTTAAAGATTTATCTGATGGTCCAAGATCCAGATCGAAAGCTCTGGCTTATGTCATGTGTGTTTTCATTGTTTCCTGTATTTCTCGATAGGCAATGCAGCAACAGGCAAAAAGTGGGGGCTGGGGGGTGACAGAGGGACTTATGTGTGGGTTTTTGTATCGGATTTTATGAAGCATTGAATTCCAGCGCGGAGCTGGGACTTGGAGACCAGATTGTACTTTATTAATGGGAAATTCCAGGGGACTTTTTAATGGCTCGGGGGAGCGGAGTGGAGGGGCCGGGCCGTGTTTCCCTCCCGCCCCGTTCCCGGCCGGGAGGAGCCGGTGGGGCTGGGGAAGCAGCGCCGAGTAACTCCAGGTCATTGACTGGGAGTAACCTCGGCCGACAGCGAAACGGGCGGCTGCGGCGCTGGGAGGCGGCCCGGGGAGCGCAGCTCTTCATCGGCCTGGGCCTCCCTCTCGGGGCAGAAAGTTCTTCTAGTCCGGGTAAAAAGGTTTTCTTTGTGAAACGTGGAGCAGAGAAGTTTTGCAACTTCAGTCCACCTTAACAATGAGGGTGTTTGCCGAGCAGCACAAGAGGCAAATTCTGCCAAACAGTCGTCCAGGAGAACAATGGTTTTTAAGTCTGGCAATATAAAGTCAAACGTTGCAGTGATTGCTCAAAAGTAGAAATAACTTTAAAGTGAATCATTTTTTTTTTTTGAGCAATATAAGATTTACCCAGCTGTACTTCAAAGTGAGCAAAGTTATTTATCTTATGTAATGTGACTGAAAATCGAGTATTTATACATAAGCCATGACAATTTAAAGTAATGTGTCAGATTCTAACAAGCCACACAATCTCGTGAAGCCTTCAGAAGAGCTGCATTTTACCAACTTTGAGATAAGTAATTATTGATTTGGAGGCTGTTGAAAGTTGTGTGACATTTGCCAGTATTTGAATTACATTTTCAGTGTTGTTTTTGCAGTGCTGTCTGGTTGTATTGATGAACTAGTAAAAATTGAGAACAGGCTTATAAAATATTTTTGAGCAGTTAAATATATGTAGTAGGTAGACAATCATAAAAACATTCTATTATCCTATAGCATTGGCTAGCCAGTGCAGCTGTGTAATTGATGGTATTTGCTACAATGCAATAAAACACTCTGCTGTAGTAAACACCAGGGTAAGTTTAATGGATCTGTTTGTCTAAATCAGAGTTGAATTGCAGTTATTAACCCTTCACTCTGCTGAGAGCAAGTAAAAACAAAGGTACTGAGGAACATAATTGTAGCTGTGGATGGCATTGCTTTTTGTGTGGAGCAGCCTTACATCTGCTTCTAAAAACAGAATTGCATTCTATAGATCTTTAACAATATATTTGTAGGGGAAAAAAATATACTTAATTTTGATAAACACAGAACTGTGACTTTAATTTGCAGTAGGAAAGAGACTTACCCTTGTGGTAAGGAGTGTCATACCCCAAAGAGAACAGACAGTTCCTTGGGATGTGTGCTAAGATTCTTGCCAGTAGTTGGACAAGAGAATTGGGTTCTTTTGGCTACATTTCTAGTTCAGGAATCATTAGTCACAGATACTTTTATTGGTAAAGGTTTGGGACTTGTTACTTTTTCTACTGACAACTGATTTAGAACTTGAAACTTTTAATACAGTATTTAGATATCTATTTGCCCTGTTTTCCTTTCCTTCATTAAACAAGTAGTAAAAACAAAGATTTCTGTGCAGAATTTGATTCCAAATGCACATAATTGTCTTTAGTGAGTTTGAGAAAGATAATTAATCTTGTATTATATATACTCTACACTTTTCATAGCACTTGTTTTGTGGTGTTACTGTCAGTTCAGTGGTATAAGCACTAACTAGGTGATTTGCCTTCTGTAGGAATTTCATTGTAGTAAAGTAGTGGCACCTGTTTCTGGTGGTGGTAGTACAGTCAGCCTGCATATAACCTTTAGAGGATTTTTAGTTATAAACAGTTCAGTTTCCATTTTTAAAACAACTTAGTGTTTTAAACATTGCTAGGTAAAAATTTCATTAACATAAAATACTAACACTGAAACAATTCCTTGAAAAACTAAATACCCTTTTACTGTATGACCTGAGTCTTTAGAGATGGAAAAAGCTTTAGCAATTTTTCATTTTACCTAGAGTTTCATAGACTGGAGGGACAGTGGATTGAGTACTATCAAGTGATTAGGTAATGATCTAATTTACAAAAACTTACATAAATACTTTCTGGTAACTTAATGTAATCTGAAATGTGACCAGCTTTTCTACGAACAGTTTGTAGCTCTTTAGACTTAACAGAATTAGATAAGGAACTGCTTCAAGGCTCCCTGTCCTTCAGTTTTGCTTGCCTGTTCTCACCAATAAAAACACATTCTTTTGCCATTTTTGTGTAAAAATAAAAATTTGCTTTTATGATCAGATTCTGGCTGGTGTCATGTTTTGAACCTTGAAGGGGGTTGATTTTACAGTAAATACTAATATAACTTCAGAGAAGTGCATTCTTAGGCTGGATGGGATAATGTGAATTTGCACTGATCACAGTCACTTTTTCAGAAGCATGAAATGTTTGTGGCTCTCACTGGCTTTCAATTTCTACATCCTTTTCCTTCCTCAAACATGCTTTAAAGACTCAAAAGAAAAAAAACACAAACAAAATGATAGTGAATTTTCTGCTTGAACTTTGATTCAGGGTAGCTGCTGTAGTGAGCTAGTGTATGAAGTCATTCACTGTCATACAGAAACTAATTTCCCCAACAGGTCCTACATTAACTAGTTTCTGACCTATTATGGGTGCAGTTTAGGCAATGGGCTTGGGCCAGCAATGGGTTTTTTAGGTGCAGACCAATGACTTTGTGAGATGTCCTGTTAAATACAAATGTGGGTGTTTTTCTCTGACCCAGTAACATAGTTTACCCTAGTGTAAGCCAGGACATGAGCTTGCATAGTTTTAGTTACTTTGCAATAACTGTCCTTTTTATGTGCCATACCTTTGTCCCCTTTATCAGCAAAATGCAATGTAGCTGAGTTTGTGAGGTGTTTTCCCTTCTGTGATGTAAGCGAGTTATGGGAAGTTACTGCACGTTAGCTGATGTGATGCTGTTTCACATTGTACCTTAAACTCATTTCTCTACCTATGCTGTTACTGCTTATATGGTAGTGGAATGCATGCCTCTGTTGTAGTGTTTCTGTAATGCATCCATATCTCCAGGAGTGATCTTCTGTTTTTCAGCTAATGTCTTGATGTCAATGAGATCTCCCTGGCAAGGGGGGAAGACTGATGTTTCTTTGCATAGGTTGCTGTTGTATGAATAAAATAAACTGAAGATACGAGTATTTAGGTATGGTAGTTGTAAATATGTTAGCTAATGAGGATAAAATTGTCAGATATTTCTCTGAAATACTATATATGTAACTATACCTAGTTCTAATGACTAGAAAACCTGTTCAGGTATTAACAGAGGATCAAAAATGCGTGAACAACATTTATTAAATTTTTGAGTTAGGGAAATGCCTACTATTTGAATTTTTTGGCCATACTATTTTAGTAATTCATCAAATACTTTGCCTGGATTTATACACTGAGCCCCAAACGGAATGTGTACAGCCAGTGCACTTTAAAAGCCACAGATACACCTTTCTGTGGCCTAAACCAAAAGAGTTATGAGTTAGCAAGGTGAGAGAAGGGGATTGAAGCAGAGGTTTGGGACTTGCTTCAAAAAGAAAGGAGGGAAAAAAAAACAAACAACCTAAAGCCTATTCCTAAACAAGGAATAACCTGCTAACAGTGGAGAGTACTGTCTGAATTTTGGGTCGTCTTGCTACCTAAATTTGTGTTGTACGGAGTAAGAAGTTTAGCTTCCACCAGATCCCCTACTAGAACTGCTGAAGTGTAGATTGGTGTCTAGACATCAGTGATGCAATTAAGTGAGTGCTTGTGACACAACTGCAATAAAGCTGTAGTGTGTCTCAAACTGTTTGCAAAGGGAGGTGTTGGAGCTGTGGCTTGCTGCAGGAAATGGATTGTAGGGTAGTTTATGCAGTAATTTAATGCCTGTTTTTTCTTGATTACAAAAGTTCTAGATGCAGGGCATCTTTTGGGCCAGTATTTTCTTAGCTGCAGTGTATGCCATAGAGCTAAGAACATGCACAAAATTTACGAGGTTCTTATAGTTTTCTCATAGTGTTGAAAAAGGAGCCCTATTTACCCTGTTGTACATGGAACTGTAGAGTGCTACAACAGGATATATATAAGGTATTGTCCAAAATTCCTGTTGGAAGAAAAGCTAATCACTCACTAGCATCTTCAGCTTCAGTGATGAGTCATTCAACATAGCTTTTCAAGAAAAGTAGATTACACTTAATTTTAGAGAAGTAAAAATTAACTGTCCTGTTACTGAGGAAGCTAAGACCTACCTCTGTGGGTGCTAGGTTTTATTTATTGAAAGATTTTTTTTCCCCAGTGGTATGTAGTACATTTGCATCTGTTTTCCATAAATATGTTGGGTCTAAAGAATAAATGGTAACAAACTTATATTGTCTTCCCTGAGGGGGAGGTATGGATGAATTTATAGAAGTTAAGGTAGACTATAGGGGAAATTAGTAGGCTGTTGTTGATGGAAATTTTGATTTGTCTAACTATTAGATAAGAGCAACTTTGTGAATTTTTCAGCTAGGAGTCAAACCTGCCTTGATCCCATGTGTAAAGTTTGGTCTGACAAATATGCTTAAACAGTAGATGTTTTTTGTATTTTATTCCACAACACCTTCTCAGATACTTCAAGTTATTCTGTTGATCACATCACTGGCCAAAGCACCATCTTCCCTCTGACTGTGGTTGCAGAGGTGTTTCAGCTGTGTAGAGCAAGTGTGGTTTCTCCTGTTGTGTTAGATGTGTATATGCTGTTTTGGGATGCTATTCCCAAATTTTCTTTTCTAAAGTGCAGAATAATTGGTAAATGGCAACCAAAGAAATTTAAACATGGGAAGCTAATACAAATACATTTGCTAGCTTAGTCACTACGTTGAAATTACTAACTAGCCTCAGGCGTTAAAGCAGTTCTTACTCTTAAGAACATGATAATAAAGTACTTTTTTCTTTTAATAGTGCTTTTAGGTCCTGTCTTCAGTTGTAGCCTCATCTTTAAGTGTGAGTGGATAATTGAGGGGACCACTTTTCTTTCCCTTGTGCCAGACTTTCTCTACTTGGTACTTTCATTGCAGATTCTTGATTGTCAAACTAATGGTTACCAAATATATCTGAGATCTTATTTGATACACGAGATGTCTGCAATCAAGATATGTAAGCAAACATTTCTGATTCCATTGCAGGCATATGTTTTTCTTGCATATAAAAGAAGATCTTCTTGCTGGTAATCTTCAGTGTTCTTCAGAGCATGCAATTGAACTTAGCGCGTTGCTGGCACAGATGAAGTTTGGAGATTATAACCAGAACACTGCCAAATACAATTATGAAGAGTTGTGTGCAAAAGAGCTCACCACTACCATTTTGGAGAGGTAAAAAGAACACAATGATACATAACCTTGTTTTTGGAGACCAAAAGAAAAAGATTTTGCAGTTTCCTTGCTGATGCTACAGTGTATCTTGTATTGTTAACAAAATAATTCAGATACTTTTGGAGATCAAAATACAACCTGAATGTTTGACCAGTGTTCTGATTTAAGTTCATTTTTAAGCTCAATTATGAATTGTTGTGTTTTGTTGTTGGGTTTGGGTATTTTTGTGAAAAGCAAAACCTGTTGAAATTCAATACGTGGGAGACTATAGATATGTAAGTACTTCAAGTGGGATAATCAGATTGCAAGTATGCCTTACATCTACATTTGTGAAAAAGTAACAATTTATCTGGCTTAGTACCCTTACATTGAGAAGTAAACAGGAAGACTTTCATAGCCCAATTCCTAAATATCGAAATTTTTCAGTATGTCATGCTTTTCTGTAGATTTTTAAGTTATGACCTTAGTGGTTTTTCCAGGTAAATATATTGTGAGGGTGGGGGTCTGTTAATTGGAGAGCTGTGATTAAACGTAACTAGGATGATTCAGTAATTCTCAGTTTTCAGTTTGTGATTACTGGGAATCTGTAGCCAGATAAAGCAGGTCAGAAACATTTAATAATCTGTTTAATTAGGTCATCTAAAAACCAGTGTTAAAACAAGCTTCTGATAGTAACAGGTCACACTTAAGTTATTTCACCTATCCTTCATCTTTTTATCAACAGCATTATTGCAAAGCACAAGGAGCTAGAAGGTCTGAGTCAAGCTTCTGCTGAATACCAGGTTCTACAGATCGTTACAACACTGGAGAACTATGGGGTAGAGTGGCACTCAGTGAGAGACAGTGAAGGGCAAAAACTCCTTATTGGTGTTGGACCCGAAGGCATATCCATCTGTAAAGATGACCTCAGTCCTATCAACAGGTATGTCTTTTGTGGAACCATTTCCATCTTTAATTTTTCAGAAGTACAGAGAATGCCTCTAGTTCTTACATAAAAGCACAAAACTGCTCTATGAATTACTAAAAGGAGCTATTGGAATGTAGGAACTGAGGTGCTACCTGCTTGTAATCAAGACGACTGGCCTGAATGCTCCTGATTTTTATATGTGTTTCAGAGGTGGCACCTTCAATCCAGCATTATAGACAACAGTTGAAGATCATTGTAACATCTGATAGTAGTGCACTATTGTAGTTTCAGAAATGCCCTTATTAAAAGCTAAATAACCTTTCTTTTCTAATTCATTTATAGGATTGCTTATCCTGTTGTTCAGATGGCAACTCAGTCTGGGAAGAATGTATATCTGACTGTTACCAAGGAGTCGGGTAATAGTGTAGTTCTCTTGTTTAAGATGATCAGTACAAGGGCAGCAAGTGGACTCTACAGAGCAATTACAGAGACACATGCGTTTTACAGGTCAGTGGTGCCACTAAAGTCAACCACTGCTCCTCCTCTCCACAGTATTTGAATTAATTGCTTAAGCACCAGTAGTCTGCCAGCACTTCATAAATCCCCTGCAAAATTCCATTGGCTTTGCAGCCTCTGCTTTCCTCTTAAATCTTGAAGAGCAGGTTTTTGCTGCTTTCCATTTTGTGGGGTGGGAGTACAAGACAAGTAAGCAAAATTTCTTGGTCTACCACTACGAACAGCATTTCAGAATATAAATGTACTGTGTTCTTTGGTAATTCATAAACAGTACATTTTTGTCCCTGTGTAAGAAGGATGAAAGAGGAAAGGATAAGAAAGACCCTGTCTTTCAGAATCTGTAGGTATAGCTCATATGTACATGTAGTCCTTGTTCTTCCTTTATTTGGCTCTTCCAGTTGCCAAAAGTTATCTGTATGCCTCCTTCCCATTTAGTGTATTTGAGTCTTCCTACAATTCCTCTGGCCTTGCTCTTGTGCCCAGGATTGTTTCATGCCAGGAGCTATTATCATTTTATTCTTTAAAGTAGGGGTGCTTATACTCACTTGTTGATGGCTGATGGTATTTTTTTTCAAATCCCTTTTATTCTTGCTGTGTGATCTTATACTAATTAGTAGAACTATCATAGACAATGGTCATTTCTCTAAATTACCTACCAAGTATCAGTTTCAATTACTTTATAAGAGAGGAATCGGACTTAAACCAGAGGCAAGTACATAGACTAAGCAAAGACCTGTCCAGCTTCTCAAATTAAAGCATCTTAATACAGTTACAGGCAATTGCCATCAACTAGTTGCCTTTCTAACCACTACAGCTCATAAGCAGCTAACCACTGCTTATTTTGTGAGCCTGATATTAAGCATGTCTTGTTCTGTTCTGTCCTTGCACTGCTTTTTTTGTACTCTTTGGACTTTTTTCCAGACAATTAAAGCATTATATAGCCTCTTAGGCAGTCTTAACTTTTTGATCTTTGTCTCTGCTTGTAACTTCTGCTGTCCTCTGCAGGTTTCTGATTTTAATATAAACAGAATTGTAGTTGGCAATAGCATTTGGCCATAAGCTTGGATCTTGAACCTTAGGCCAAGTGTGGCTGGTGACAAGCAATACCCCAAACCAGGATGTTAGGGTAGCTGGAATACTCAGTGGCAGATGAGTATTTGTGCTTTTCAAGTAGTATTGTCATTGGAGTGCTTAAATACTATCTCAGCCCTCTTTGCTTTAATTTCAGTGCTGTTACTTCAAGTTTGGGAACAAATTGTTGTCATGATAGGTTTATTGGTATTAACTAACTGAATTTGCATTTTTCCTATTTTTTAATAGGTGTGACACTGTCACCAGTGCTGTCATGATGCAATATAGTCGAGACTTGAAGGGCCATCTAGCATCTCTATTCCTGAATGAAAACATTAATCTTGGTAAAAAATACGTCTTTGACATCAAAAGAACATCAAAAGAAGTGTATGATCATGCAAGGCGTGCTCTTTATAATGCTGGCATTGTGGATCTTGTTTCAAGAAGTGACCAAACCCCACCAAGTTCCCCCCTTAAGTCTTCGGAAAGTAGCATGAACTGTGACAACTGTGAGGGTCTTAGCTGCCAACAAACAAAAGCTCTGCAAGAGAAGCTGCGGAAGCTAAAGGAGTCCATGCTTTGTATGGTGTGTTGTGAAGAGGAAATCAATTCAACCTTTTGTCCCTGTGGCCACACAGTATGCTGCAAGACCTGTGCTGCCCAATTACAGGTAACACCAATGAGATTAAGATGTGAGTTATCAAATACGTAGACATTTTGGCTTTCTGTATGCTTAACAGTCATGGGGTAATGTGTTTGACAGTCTACTAAAGCTTAGCTTTAAAATTGTTTGTGGTAAACTAATTTCAAAGAACACTGTATTTAGATGATGTGTTTGATAGCTAAGATTTAGCTGTGCTAACTTGTGAGGGTAAGAACTAGCTGCATATTTCTCATCATACCCTGTTTTAAATACAGAGATTATGGATAAGTGTATGTGGAGGAATGTCTTCAGTAATTGTAGAGACTCTCAAAATATGAAGTAAACTAATTTCCTAATGTGTTTTTTTTCTTTCCAGTCGTGTCCTGTTTGCAGGTCTCGTGTAGAGCATGTCCAGCATGTGTACTTGCCAACCCACACCAGTCTTCTCAATCTGACTGTGATATGATCTACGTATACACTTTAAACCCATCGTACTTCTAAAACTGCACTAATATGAGATGCAACCATTGATTGTGAAGAAGGCAATCATTCTGCCACCTATCCATGATCAAAAGCAAAAATACTGCATTTTTGAACATATTCTTCATTCAGCATGTCCAGAATGGTTTGGGACCTCTTCTGAGAGCAGAAGTGTAATCAATTGATGTTACTTCAAAGGAGAATGATGCATAAGTTTGTAGCATGGTGGCTTTGCCAAAAAGCTAGGTAGCCCTGGAGAAATGTGGCGTACACATAGTGATAGACCCAGTGAGAGCATTGCAGCCTCTTGTTTTACACTCTCTAAATCCTTTTTAGTACAGTCACTCCGTTTATTTTAATAGTAAGACTAGCTTTTACAGATATCAGTTTAGTATGGCTCATAGTTTCTGCTTTTAGTAAATTACATTAAAGGGGAGGGACCTTTTTTTAAAAAATTGGTTCTTAAACTAATGAGGCTTTGTCTGGCAGCTGTGTTTAATTCAGAAGTCTGTTAAATAGAAAACAATTCTGAGAGAATAGCCTAGGAAGGACAGGACAAGTTTGTTAATCTTGATGTGTTGAAGGTGGGACAAGAAAGTCTTCTGGTTGGTGATGTCCCTTAGAAGAACTGTCAGGGGACTTCATTCACAGCTCTCAAAGGGCAAGGTACTCCCAGGTTTCCCACATCCAGCTTGGCTGGTGGGCTTGGGAACTGCAGCCATCTGCCTGTTAAGTTGGCTTTATATTTCAAGGCTGATTTTTAAACTACTAAACATGTACCATTAATTTCTAAATTAAGGTTTGTGTATAATTTTAAATACTTTCTTTGGTTAACATCTTTATTGGGTAGGTCATTTCCTGCTAAAATGTTTTTAATCTCCACCCCCCTACTTGGGCATTTTGGGCTCTGGTTTCCCAGTGTATTCTCCAGGGAACAGAGAGGGAACTAGAGACCATGTTTGGGTGCAATACTGGCTTAATCAAAGCTAGAAAAGTACACTGTCACTTTACTGAAATTTTCTGACTATACTTTTCATATTGCCTTAATGTAGCAGTAATGTGTGTTTATGCATCTGTTTCTTTGCACAGACATTTTGTCAAAATATTAAAACTCTACTTTTTTATGACACATTAGCATATGAACCTTATTCTAAGAGGGTATTTATTTTTTCACTTTGTAAAGAAAATTTTGTTTCCTCATGAAGGCAAGAGCTTTGTCCTATATTGTAGGCAACTTCTGTCTTTCTATATTCAGATTAATAAAGGACTTTAAAAATCTACTTTGTGTTGTTAAGACTTCAGTTTTGTTCTGAAATTAATCTGAGGTGTTACTGGGCTGAAAATACAGCGTGAAGTATCTTCATGTTTACAATCTTGAATGTTGTGTCATGTTTTAAGAGGGAATGAAGTTTCCACAGATGTATGGGAATACTGAGGGAGGGAAGAAAACTGACATGGTATAACCACCTCTGTTCAGGCTGTCTGCTTTAAAACAGCTGATGAATTCCAACTGTAAAACAGCCTGCAGGATTAACCTTGTGAAGAACTTTCCTACAGTGAACTGTCCTAAATCCTGAGGTATATTACAGTGAGAGGAGAGAATGAAAAAATGCAGCTTGGGAATACAGAGTTGCAGTTTCAGCAGTCCTGTCTAGGAAATACCTTAATTACAGATGTGTTTCTTTTTGACTGAAGCTATTTATGTTTATTAACTTTTGACTCTGCTTTAACATTCTTGAAGAGATGATGGTTGAGCATTTCCAGCATGGTCTTCACCCCACCAGTGGGGCTTACCCTCACCAGTAAGCTGAAGGTTGTCAGACAGTGCTGGGATCAGATCAAAGCTCTCTGGAATCCATGGAACTCTCTTCTGGTGAGTGTGAACTGCAGTCACTTAACTGTGACCTTTTAAAATTAATTTATTGCTGTTTAAAACAGATGATTGCAAAATTACATGTCCTGTTGTCAAGGCAGTTCATCAGGGATTGAAGCTTGAGGGCCCTGGACCTAAAATTGTCTGAGGCTACTCTGAAGCGCTGCTCATCAGGGAAGGGGGAAGATGGCTGGCAACTGGGCAACAAATTCCAAGTACAACAGCAGTTTATCTCAATGTCAAGTGCATTAGGCACAAAATAACTTGCTCTTTAAAAGATGAAAAACTTAATGTCCTAGCAATCGGGTGCTACTGAACTTGCTTTCAAAGAGAAAAGTTTTGAAGGGAGGGGGTGATGTCCCTGCCTGCCCTTTCCAGGAAGGAGCAGGTACACCAGTGTTCCAGTGCACAACACAATGGAGCGAAAGCAAGCCCTCGCTCCCTGAGACTACCTTGTTCTGTGCTAACAATTACATTGCTGGCATCTAATCCATCATCCTATGGCAGCTGGCTGAAATGGGTTGTAAATTAATATAAATAGATGTTAACATGAGCATCTGATTTAAAGCATTCAACAAGATCAAGCTGTTAAAATAGGCAAGCATGAACTCCAGGTCCTTGTAATTAAATTGGTTGTGTAATTAGACATCCCTAATAAAAATCATTCCAGTAGTTACAACTCTAATCAAGGTGGGGTTTGACAGGTTATGTGGCATAGGTAGAATCCAGGCAAAGGCTGTGACTTCTGTAAACACCTGCCTGGTCTTGAAAAGCTCTGCAGGGGCTGGGGCGGGAGCACCGAGGTACAGGTTCAGACAAGAGCCTGGCGAGTACTGGCTGTATCAGAGACTGTTGGGAGTCTGGTTCTGTATTGGCAAAGGAGAGCCTGGAGTGCCGGCAGAGGCGAAGGGATGAGATCAGCATGTCAGTGTGCTCCACAGCTGCTGGGGGTTTAGTGGAATGCCGTTCCCTGCTCTGAGAACGGAGCACCGGGCACCTTCTGAATGTTGCAAATCACTGAATGCCTCATTCAGCATATAAAGACCTAATGGGATGCAAAACAGTACAGGAGTAGCATTGACTTATCCACAGACAGCTTTCTGTTTGAAATGGAGTTGATCATGCTATGCTTGAGAAGTTTGGCTTAACCACCCAAAACTGCTGCGGTATGTGTTGCTCAATGTTTGCAGTTCCAGCGCACTGTTCTGGTCTTAGCAGAAGTACACGTGAGCTGCCAAGAGCTGCGAGGAGTGTAAAAGAAACAATGGGAAAGCTTGAACTCCACATGCCCCAAAGCCCTACTACAGAGAGCAGGATCTCGTTTGCCAAAGTGCTATTCTTTCTCCTGAGACTCTCTGAATGTTGTAATGGATGTCAGCGGGGAAAACCCAAAACCTCAAAACAACAAAACGCCCCAGCAATGGAATAGTTTGTGGGAACAACTAGAGTTTGTGTTCTTTATGCTTTTTCCTCAGGAGAAGGAGGACTGATCACAAATCTTCGTTTGGTGCCTCTTGCACCTTCTACTAGTGATCTGTGTGTACCAGGCCCTCAGAGTGAAGCCCACTCCTATATTGATATTTGCTACCTAAAGCTAGTACAGTTTGGCAAGGCAACACACAGAAAACTCAGTTCTTGTGATCTTTGAAGCTGCAATGCAGCTACTGTAATACCAGCAGATGTGTGCAGTGTCGCTTTACAAGGCAGTAGTCTCAAGTTTCTGCTACAAGAACCTAAATGGAAAAAAGTTGCTTTCAGAAAGAGCATGACTTGCTGGGTAAATTCAAGAGCAGTTAGTTCTTTGGACCTCCTCATGATAGAACGGCACCCGAAAGCAACTGTGTGGAGAGTGGGGTGTGAGTAGAGACCTGTAGGAGAGAGTCTCACTAAAACACTTACACATAAATGTTATTAATAAACAAGACAGGGATTTGGCAATAACTATGTCTGTGCTGGGAACTCCCAGCCCTCCCTGGTGTCTGCCTGGCTTTCATCCTCCCTCTGCCACATCAAGACTTCTGTTGTGGAGAGCTCAGCCTGTGAGGGACTACAAGGGTGGGATGTTGAGTTGTGTCACGTTACAACTGTAACAGGTTTCTTCTCCCGCATGTAGTTGCTCATTTCAAGGTGCATACAAATGTTTAAACACTAAGGAACTGTAAAATGAAGGCTTCTGTATTTGTAAATTATTTTGATTTCTTCCCCAAGTGCCATAAAAGCATGTACGCAGCAGTGCTCATTTATTTCAAGATTTGTTTCCCTGCTAAATCAGCACTGTTGTGTTTCTAATGGAATGCCCTTGGGGGAAAATTCTCCTCTGCCAGCCTACACTATTTCACTTCACAGCAGCAGATTGGCATGTTGATCAAAGACGGGGCGAAATTGCAGCTCAGATTTCCTGTATGTGGCTTTAAAAAACAAACTTTCCATGGAGTGTTAAAATTCCAAATTGACAAATCTCAGCTTCAGTAATGCCTGGTCAAATATCCTTAAATTCCACCCTAATTTTCAGTGAGAGCATGCTGTGGTGCCAGGTAAGTGCTTCGGGTGCCTTTGTGCCCCTGGATTCAGCCAGCAGAAGCCTGTTAAAACAGAACACAGCAACTGAAAAAGGGGTTAGAAAGTAAGAAATCTCAGTAAAATTGTGGAAGAGGGGGGGAAATCAAACCCTAAAACTGGGGCAGACTGTCAGAAGTGGGATGGACAGAAGAGAGCTTCCATGGGGCTTCTGGTGTGGGGTGCAGGAACTGGGGTTGTGGCTGCCCTGGGGTCAGGTTGCTGGCCCTCAGGGAGAGAAGGGCTGGGTGGAAAGTGATTGGGAGAGGCAGGACTGGGCTGGGCAGGGGAAGAGGCATGCCAGGGCAGGTGAGCTGCTGCTGGGCCAGTAACTCTCTGGGGAAATTCCCACCAAAGCATGTTCCTAGGAGGCCACAGCCAAACCTGGTCTGCAAGGAGTTTGTAACATCACCCAGCTGCAACCTGGAGCCCCTTGGTTCAACACTGCCTGGGTGGTAAAGGCTATCGTGGTTTCTGGGTCTTCTAGTTTCCTGCCAAGGTGGGGTGTGTTCTGGGAATAGGTGTCAGGAATAACACTGGGGAAGGGCTCATGGAGCCCCGGTTAAAGGAATCACTGGGAAAACACAAAAAACTTGGTGGGAATTGCAGTTCCTCTCTGTGTGAGAGCAGGATGTGAGGGATCCAGAATAGTAAGTGGGGCTGGTGCTCCCCTGTGCCCAGAGGCGGTGAGCAAGGTTCAGCATGACCTCCTGTTCTTGCGGGGATGGGCGATTTGGGAGGGTGGCCAGTGGCTAACTTTCACAGCATTCACGTGTGCACCAAGTTCCTTAAAGGAAAAGGTCAAGCAAACAAACCGCACCAGCTTTCCCAGTGCTTAACAACAGGTCACTTGCTGATTTCTTGCCAACTAAAATGCAAAATCCTGTTCAGTTGCTTGGTGGCTGGGGGAGGGCGAGACATGAGTGGGAGGACAGTCAAGCTGCCCTGAAAGCTGGTGCCTTTCTCTGCCTTCACTTTGACTCTCTCCTGCATGACCTGATTTAGTCTGTCCACTGTTTCCTGACCCTTCCTTATTCCTGAAGACAGCTCTGCTCTCTCGACAGTGATTTTTGGGAGCCAGGCTCTGAAGCCAACCTTTCTTCTTCTAGCAGCTGTCCATATAAACTCTGCTCTGGGAAACAATCTGACTTTCTTTGGCCAACACCATCACATGCAGACCTGTCCACATCTCTTCTCTTTCTATGCCTTGTCAGGAGGCAAAGGGCACCGTCTCTATCTGTGGCAGCAAGAAAAAAAAGTCAGTATAATCTTTCCTTTTACCACTGGGGTGCCCAAGGAAAAATATTTGTCTATAGTTACCCTTTCAGGGTCAATTAGTGGGTTACGATGGGATTAACTAGGTGTGCCTATGTGTGAAGGTGTTTCCCATCTCTGTTCTTATCCAGTAGTTGGTGTCTAGCTTCTCTCCTCCTTCGAAGCAAATCGATGCAGGTAATGATAGACAGTAACGTGGCAACTTTTTCTATAAACAGGCTTGTTGGAGCCAGATCTGCCTCTCTCCTGCCAGAAAGCTGTTTGTCTGAGGGATCCATGCATCTGGCACCAAATTCCAATCATAGCACTACAACTGTGGATTACAGGGACATTGGCAGCTCATCTAAAGAGACAGTATTTGTTTTCCTTGTTTAGAACTATAAATAGTCAATAAGAGGACTCTCATTCAAACAGTATTGGTGATTGAAGTAATTCAGGCTCAGAGACGCAGTCAAAAATTGGACTTCTGCTCCAAATCTGACCCTTGCTTCAGAAGCTCCAGAAGGGCAACGCAGAAAGCATATGTCCAGCAGCAAGCTAGCCCCTGAAGATGTACTGGCATGCCGTGTTTGACCTTAAAACTGTGCCTGTGGTGTTGTCTGAAGTGCATTTTTTTAAAACACCTTCAGCCCTGTTGTGGTTTGAGCAGCTGACTTCTTTTTCCGCCTCTCTGAGATCCACAAAGTGAAGCAATACCAGTGTCCTGAGAGCACCCTGTCAGGGCAGTGTGCTGACAGCACACATGTTGCTCTTGAAGAGCAGTTGTGTGGGCTTTATATTTAGCACACTGAAAGTGGTGCTTTGCCACCTTGTCACGAGGGCTGTCCTGCCCTGCGGGAGACCTGCATTTGAACCTGCCTGGGCCTGAAGAAGTAAATGACCACAGTTATTCTGTTCCCTGGGCAAACAATCCCTCTGCTACAACAGCAGGCAGACAAGGACAGTGTCTTCCTTCCTTGATCTTTTTAAAAGGAAAGGAGAGAGAGAGAAAAGATTGCTCACTTTCTGTTTTTAAGAATAATTGCCTGCCTCTTCTTAGGAGAGACGTTAAGATTGGTAGGAATGATTGACGTGGAAAAACTTTTGGAAGGAAAAGGAGAGACACAAATGTATTGCCACAATGGATGCTGTTTCCCAGAACACAGTGACGTGGGGTAGGTTCCCAAGTGCCGGTATTTCCCCCTCAGTTCCTGTTTCTCCCTGAAGGAGTCTTTCAGTACTTAAAGGTGGCCTAGAGGAAAGATGGGCAGTATAGTGATAGGACAAAGGGTAATGGTTTAAAACTGAAAAGAGGGGAGAACTAGAGCAGATATTAGGAAGAAATTCCTTACTGTAAGGGTGGTGGGACACTGGAACAGGTTGCCCAGAGAAGCTGTGGATGCCTCAGCCCTGGAGGTGTTCAAGGCCAGGCTGGATGGACCTTTGGGCAACCTGCTCTGGTGTCCCTGCCCAGGGCAGGGATATTGGAACGAGGTGATCTTTAAGGTGCCTTCCAGCTCTACCTCTGACCCTACGAAAATCAACTGCTATGTCCTGCAAGCTGAAGTTGTTACTGTATACAATGATTTCTCTGTGCGGTGGGGAGCTCTGTGGCAATGGAGAGAGGCAGAATAACACCAGAAACAGAGTGCGGTCTAATGAATGCAAAATCAGCAGCATAGCTGTAACTCGTCCTGAAAATCATGTCCTTGAGCTAGAGGGAAACATGGCTGTGGAGAGAAGAACCAACAAGGGTAAGGAACGAGTGACAGGAAGATAAAGGGCAGCTCCTCAAAACTCATATACATCGCTGTGGTTTTTAATAATAAATGTCACTGTGTGATACGTTCCTTTTCCCAGTCCTGACTATACAAAAGTTAAATTAACAACCTCAGGCTACCAAAACCTTCCTTGTCTGATACCAGTCACAGACACAGAGAAAGAACGTTGCTTTGGTGGTGCAGATACAACCCTCACAGCTAATCCTCAACCCAGTGTTGTCTCCCTAGGTTCCTTCTAAAGACCCAAGTCTTTTGTGATTGCACTGGGGCACATTTTTCCTGGAGCCAGTTTTTGCCCGGTGTGCAGCTTCACCACCACTTGACTAGACAGCAACCAAGAAGTATTATTCATGTGCATGGTGGTATTTCAGTCTCCTAGGACTTCTTTCCCACTGTCCCACATGGTTGCAAACTCCCCTTTCCAACCTCCAATGCAGCCCTATCAAAATACATTTCTCCTAAATAAGGTAAACTTGCATGTGAAAATTTACTTTGGTAGGGTGTTTTATCCTGCTGATTTGAATGTGTTCAAAGGGGAAAAAAGGCTTAATATCTTAGTGAAAGGGTATTTTTATTTGTAGCTTGGGCCAGCTTACAAAAATTGTTGTAGGAACGACTGATATCTTTGAGTTTTACATATCCTCAAAACAGACTTAGGCATTCACATGGGCACACACAGTTTTAGCTTCAGACCAAACATGGAAAGTTTCAGTAGGAAAAAACATGGAAAGTTTTGCAGCTCACCGAGACATGTAGTCCAAAAATGGTGATGCTGCTATATCTTTTTGAGAAAAAAGCCGAATAGGGACCTAAATTACTGTCAGTTATTCTGGGATTTCGCTAGTGATGTTCTTGAATCTACAAATGGTTTGAGAGAAAAGAAGTCTGTAGCTAACTCATCTCAGACAATAAAGAATTTATGTTTGTTACGCAGTCCCCAATGGCAGTGAAGGATCTAGAGAATAAGTCTTACTAGGAGCTGCTGAGGGAATTGGGGTTGTTTAACCTAAGGGGAGACCTTCTTGCTCTCTACATTTGCCTGAAAGGAGGCTGTAGTGAGGTGGAGGTTGATGTTGATCTCTTTTCCCAAGTAACAAGCAAGTAACAAAGAGGAAATGGCCTCAAGTTTTACCAGGGGAGGTTTAGGTGGGATTTTATAGAAAATTACTACACCAAAATGGTTATCCAGCATTTGAACAGGTTGTCCGGGGAAGTGATGGAAATGTCGTACCCAGAGATATTTTAAGGATGGGTAGACGTAGTGCTTGGGGATGTGATTTAATGATGTTGCTTGTTGTTTGGACTTGATGATCTGAAAGGTCCCTTCCAACCTAGACAATTCCATGATGCCATAAATGGGAGTTGCTAATTGTTAAATATTAAACTTTTGTCTCTCTGTGCTGTAAGTGACTTATCCTGCACCAGACTCCAGTCTAAGCTGGAATTTTTGACCCTTAGCTGTTTGCCTGACAGGTTTTTTGCGACACATGTATTTTCTCTTAGTGATCTTCTAATCAGGTATCATAGTTTGCCACAACGATAAGCCCCAGTCCAAGGCCAGCATTTGGGCTCCCTATACTTTGGTCCTTGCTTATATCTGTAAGGGGCACTGAAGTGAAACTACATAAACTTCCAGTTTTGGAGTTCAAAGTGGAGGCTCCCATCTGGATCAGGATCTCAGCTGCATGGTTTGGGCATGTCTCTCAGCTTTTTTAAATACTGAAACATGTTCTTTCCCTCTGGCTCAAAGGGTTGAAGAATAAAGCAATTACTACCCTGGAGTTTCCACCCTCTGGACAATGCTGTGCCCTCCTACAAAAGGCAGGTCTTTCTGTTCAAACAGAGGTGCTCATAGTGGGCAGGTTAGCCTTGCTTCTTGCCTTGTGTTTGTTTCTCTATAAAACAAACATTTCCTCTGGAGCTGCTTAAGGCCAAGAGAGGTGAGTCATAAGCCTCGTATTATTGTGCAAGTCTTTACATGGATACTAATTAGGATATCAGTTATTCTCTGAGCTTCTTTTTCCCACCAAACCATACACCACCATTGGTGCTGCTATGAATAGCTGGATTCCCAGTTTCTTGAGGCTGCTGTTAAACCAGCTGGATGGTGTAAAAGGCCTGTATCTGAGGCCCCATTTCATGGTGACAGCGGCATAACAGGACCTTCCCCTCAAACATAAGGACTGATCTAGTCATGTCTTTGTCTGGATATTGCTCCTGCTGGCATTTTCCTTGGCACAAACTCTGTGTAGTGCCAAACTGCCACAGGGAGTAGCTGGAGGAGATGGAGTGTGACAGCCTCTGCTGCTACTTCTCCACAGTCAGGCTTCTTTAGCCATGCGATGGGATTAGAGAAATGAATGGCTCTAGTTTTATGAAAATTAAGCCTCAGGTTTCTCATGGACACCTTGCTGGTTGCTAATGTGGCTGTCATTTGCGTAAAGCTTGAGTAAGGATCATCATCTCCTGGAGCATAAAGTCCTATTTTTCCTCCTGGCAGGTTTGCAGTGGGAAAGTAGCACTTGGAAACTGAAGGGAAAGGGCCTGGAGGCTTTTTGCCAGGGGAGGCGAAAGGAAAGTGGGGCATTTGGAAAAAATCCACAAGAGATGAGTGGGCAAGGTGTTGTAGGAGATGTACCATGCCATGGTCCCAAAGCTCAAAAAAATGGTCCAGATGAAGGACACAGGGACATAAATATCACCTCCCTCAGTGGTTTTATCGACAGTCTGGTGAAAGTCAGAATGAGGTGACTACAGGGACTGTATGTGTTCTACACCTCTCGTTTTAAAACACTGTACAGCTGCTCTGACAATAATATTTGAGTGATTTCCTCAGGTCTCTTTCCTTTCAAAATCAAATTATTTTAAAATTGTAAAACGTATTTGACATCCTTGATTGCACCCAAGATCACCAATCTAATGAGTTAAGAATCTGAACAACAGCTCAAGGAAACCGAAGGAAATTTTGCATTACTTGCAGGCAACAACTGCCCAGAAAATGGAACGGGCACTATGGAATAAGTGAGATGGAAAAAATCTGATCCTGCTCATTAAACTGCTCGGTCTTCAATAACAGATGGTGCGTTTGCGAGTGTTTGCTGTTAAGAAAGTCAAGTCCCTAGACCAAAGGGAAAATATAAGCCACATTTAACTATTTGCATATGTTGACTTTTGGAATCATTTCCAGTCAGATGTATTGTCAGACATCTCTATACGCTGACCCCTTGTTTTTGTTTGCCTGTGCTCTTTCATTTGTTTGCCATTATGTTTGTCCTGTGACCCAACATGACAGCAATATGTTCAGCATTGTTTTACCATAAATAGTAAACAGGCTGGGACAGCTACTTAAAAGAAAGGAGAGTTGCAGCTCCTGGAAGACTTTTGTATAGCAGAGACACTTTAATACAGGCAGGCGGGAACAATTATTATGTCTGCCTCTAACTCCATTCAAATAACTATGCCAACTTGCACCACTCAAAATTTATTTTACTGTGTTTCCTGTCTGTTTCAGACTGATGGAGGGTTTTTTGGGCCTCATCTAAAATTTTATAAGAATGATGCTAAGGAAAAAGATTGTTCGGCCATCCTAAAAACTCTCGCCTATGCAAACCCCTTCTGTGTGTACCACCCAGATCATATAGACACATGTATTCACATATATCTATGTAGCTGTGCATATAGATACACTTGTTTTTTTTATTTATTCAGCTGTGGTTATTTTTCTTCCTACCCTACCTCATTCAAATGACTCTGACTTGGAGAACATGCTAGCTTTCAGGAGGGAGGAGGAATACTGCTTTATGCTTAAAGCAGCAGTTCTCAGGATTGTAGAGCTGGATTTGAATTCTGCTTTTACGTGGAGTTCCCACACGATGCCAGCCATGTGATGTAGGATGCTTTTCCCAGCTGGTTGTTAAAACACGTTTACATGGCAGATTGCTGTCATGAACCTGCAGGGCAGCTTCAGTGCTCTCCCACGAGTTCCTGCAGCACACCAGCACTGTGCTGCCTGGCACTTCCACCCAGCCTCACAACCTTGGTCTTCTGTCCCCAGATCCTACTCTGCAGACAGGCAGCACCAAGGGGAGAGAGGAATTGCCTTCTGTAACTGGATTTTCAGTCAGCTCTGACCAAAGTCAGATTACATCTGAACAAGTGCTCTAATCACTGGGCTGTTTGATTTAAGGATGAATATCAAAATAGATTCCTGGCTGAAGAGAGTTCCTTCCCCAGAAGAGAGCCGAGACCGTTGCTTTTTAGAGCTGAGCTCCTACTGCCACACATCACAGTCTGGAACCCACTACCACTGCCCGAGATGCTAGTGGGGAAAACTAACATTCCCAGTTTCTTTTTTCACTGTGCTAGTACAATTTGCTCCAGAGTCTGGCTCATGTACCACCTGCTGTCACCATCAAAACACATTCTTTAATATTAGATGAATCCCAAAGGTGTTCCTGAAAGAATTAAAAAAAAAAAAAAAAAATCAGCCATGTACTGTTGTTACTGGAAGCAGCAAAATTATTTCCATTAAAATGCAGTATTAAATCTCACTCTTCTATTCCACTGTGAAGCAAAGGGAAAATTATCTCGTAAGCAGGATTTGCCTCAGATTCTTTGAAATGGCTTCACGGCCTTACCCCTGTCACTGATACTGTCAAACTGGCATACTGTATACCTTGAAATGCTCTGCATTGCACAGCCAGAAATCCCACACGGATTTATCCAGCCGGCTCAGTGTCATTAGCCCCTGTTATAGACAGGCTGCAGTGCTGAATGAGCACATAACTTGACAGAGGTCATACAAGGTAGCAACGGCCCCGCAAGAGAGCACAGGTTTCATAACAGCCTCTCATCTTCCGAGCGTTGCTGGGTAAGCAGCCTGGATGTAATGTTCTCTCGTTATCATTTCCTTTTGCCTTCAACCATTTCTATTTAAGAATGCATCTGTGCAACATTCTGGGAAGCAAAAATATTCATCAGGCATTTTGTTGTCTGTTTTCTGACCCCCAAAAAGCTACCTGTCATTTTCCAGAGTTATGGCCAAATCTCAGTGTGACTGTTTTTAATATTCGTTGTAATTGTGTTAATGTGTTTGCTGAGCGAGCACTCCTAGCCTGTGCTGACCGCTTGGAATTCAAAATTAGCACAGTAATTATATTTCACAGGCTACTGGTCGATGGGAAATTTCACCTCGCTTGTGAATTTGCATGTTCTGAAATAGGTCGGAGAAGCAGATGGCTTTGAAAGGAAAAAAAAAAAGAAAAAGAAAAAGAAAAAAGAAAAAAAAAAGGGCTGGGAGTCAGTCTCCTGTTTTGCTTATTAGATTAAGCCCTTGCCGACAGGGTGAGTGCTCACATCCAGTTAGGTGGTTCGCCAGTGCTGAGTGAATCATCAAGAGTTCTCTGGAATTTTCCTGGAGGGCATTTTCTGGGTAGCTTCCAGGAGTATTTATGCGCAGTGCATCCGGAACCACCGGCTTGGTATTCACCGTGGCTCCATCAGGGAGTTGGAAAAGAGCAGCAGATGAGCCTGACATCTAAGAATCTGAGGGCAGAGGAAAAACAGTTTTTCATTACTACAATGCTGAAGTTGTAATTAAACGTAGGTGTTGCCAACTGCAAGATCTGTCAGATAACTGAGCAAACGTATCTCTGGGGAAGCAACCTTGGCCTGAGGTATTTTTCTCACTTCTGTGGACATAAGGAAAAGTACCAACATCCTTATTCAAGTCCTTTATCATTTCAATCCCACCAGTTAAGGACAATCTCAGTAAATTAAAGTCCCTCAAGGAACACTAACAGGAGCCCGCAGTTTCTCAAGTGTTTCAGCACATTATGAGGCCTATTTTCCCACATGCTATGGTGGATTGAAAGACAAATCAAAACACTGCAGGGACACACAACCTGCTTCTGCGAGTGCTTTCATACTGTGTGTTGTATGGATTTGCCGCTTTCTGTTTCCTCTTTTACTTACTTTCCTTCTTACATACCCACAAACGCTTGATCTACGTCTCAGTTTAATAACAACCACAAAAAGGGACAGAGTTGCTTTAATGACCAGCTGTATTTTTCGAAGAAGCCAACTTGCATGTGGGGTCTCTTGCTTGGTGAAGAGGCAGTACTGTATGGAAACCTGTGATGATGCCTCTTTATGTTACCTCTCCTCTACGAAATGTACTCAGAAATATCACATGGCTGCAATATCTTTGCAGGTACAACTCCTGCACCTCCAGCCGTGGATATCTGGAGACAACCTGATAGGAATATGATTGTCCCTTCTGCATAAATTGAAGGAGAGAACATCTGCTGGCCTTATAGCGAACACAGGCCATGCTTATTAAGTGGCTGACCAAGGAGTACAGAGGTACTTAAGTATCCAAATTAAGGCTTTTAGCTTCCTATGTAATAAATTTCCTTGGAGACACCAATGCTGCAATACCCTTTCTTTCCTCAAAAGGAGGAGAAAAACACAGCATGATGTTTTCCTGATTGTTTCTTGTGGTCCTGAAACAGACAGAGATCACATGAACAACCATGTGTATGTAAAGAAGTTCCCGGGAAAAGCCTAATCCAATAATTTAATTTTGGTTTTTAGTCCGAAAGTAATTAGCAATAACACCATTTTCTTCTCTTAGGAAATGAGCTCCACCATCTAAGCTGACTACCTCAAACAGGTCCGAATCCGAAACTTACAGATCTCTGCCCACCAACAGCACTTCAGTCTCACTAAATCTCAGCCAAAAGCCAGAGGCTTTTCTGTGTGCTGCTTTATCTGTGCTCTAATTTTATGCTAAACATTGCAAAAATCAAGAACTGATTGTTTATTTATAATTAATGGGGATTTTTTCCCAACACTAAGCAATGAATTTCTTAATGACATTCAAATCAAGTGTACATTGAGATGGAAATGGAGGATTCTTTTCATAAATATATCAATAATCCTTGCTAGTGGCAGCCTGGTGGCTTGCCTTATCTGGCAATCTGTTCACGGTGTATGATTTCTTGTTTTGTTGTTTTGATTCCTATTTGATTTATATATAGAAAAAATAGTGCATCAATGTACAAAGAATGTATCCATGTCAGATGATTAAATCATGAGGTCGATATGAACTGCAGAACAATAGGATGCCTTAAGTAATTCATCTTACCATCAGCCTTGAAGAATGGATAAAAACATCTTACAAAATTCACAACAAAGGTTATCAAGGAAAAATGTGGCATAATGCTGTCAGCAAAGCCATGGAAAGAAAACCTAAAAGGAGAGGAGAAAAAAGGAAAAAAAACATAATCAAAGGTACTTGATGCTGCATCTCAAATTCTTCTACCCTTGTAATTGTTTCTGTTGGACTGTGACTACCTTGCTCTTAAAATTTTCAAGGAGCTTAATTCTTCAATACAGCAGAAAGGCAAATAAGACCATAATAATTAATCATACTATGTCACTATGTTTAACATAGTAACTAGACCAGCAAGGTGTGGGGGGAGGGGGCAAAAAAAAAAGATAGAAAAAAGGCTGTATTTTATTTTTGCCCTTTTCTTGGAATCTTTTGTTCAGCTGGGTGATTTTTTTGGCCTGAGGCCAGGCAGGTTTGGGTCTGTCACCTTACCTACAGGGCAACCCTGCAGCAGACAACCCACCACAGCCCCCGCATCCCAACCCCTCGCTGAGGAAACCAGCTCCAGGGTAGGTAAGCCTGCACTGGGAGAGGGAATCACAACAAAAAAGGGGAAAAAAGAACGGAGAAGGAGCTCTTTTTGAAGCCGGGCACAGCAGCCACCCTCTGCTGGGGGCCGGTAGCCTATAGGCAGGTGGGCTCCTGAGGCAGTCTAGGCAGAGCATAAATACACTGGGACCATCCCCCCTGTCTTCCCTCATAAAAGAGGCCTTTTGGGAGCTCAAGGAAGTAGTGAGTTGGTGTCACCTGGAGTACCAGCTGGAAGCACCAGCACAAGGCACAGGGAGTGTGGAAAGGGCATTTAAGAAGAAGCTGAAGTCTATGGCAGCTTGACAGGTGAGTCCTACTTGGTGCTTATCAACCCCTCAGCAGGAGTTTAGCCATGGTCTCCACCTGGAAGAAGGTTGTGCTTTCAAGTTTGACCGGAATGCTGTGAGAAGCCAGACAGAGCTCCCACAGAAGCATACAGCCATCTGTGGGAGTGCCAGAACTTTTTACTGGTAATGGGTGGCAGCTGTAACAACTGCTGTGGGAGTTGTCAACAGGGGTATGACCTGCTCAGCCTGGTGGCAGAGCTGAGGGAGGAAGTTGAGAGGTTGAGGTGTATCAGAGAGGAAAGCAGCCAGGGTCTGGGAGCCCCTGTATCCTGCCCTAGTCAGACTGAAAGCAGAAGCCAAACTGAAAAGCGTGAATGGAGGCAGGTTCATGGTTGGGGCATCAGATGAACTTCCCCCTTCCCCACCCAATACCTCTGAAGAACAGATATAAGGCTGAGGAAGGCTAGTTGAGTGAGGATGTAGATGATGGATAACCTGCATCAGAGATGCCTCCTCAGCCAAAAAGTGTACCCCCTGGATTACCACTACACCCACAAGGAGGAAAAGAAGGGTTATAGTTGTAGGTGACTCCTTCCTGAGGGGAACCAAAGGCCCAATATGCTGAGTGGATCCTCCTCAGAGGGAAGTCTGCTGTCTTCCTGGAGCCCAGGTTACTGATGTCACCAGGAAACTTCCTAAGTAAGTACAGACCTCAGACCATTACCCATTATTGATTTTCCATGTAGGTGCAGAGGACTGCGACTTGCAGTTCAGAAGTAATAAAAAGAGACTTCAGGGATTTGGGAGGGTTGGTGAGGAAATCTGGGGCATAGGTTATTTTTTTCCTCACTCTTTCCAGTTGCAGGCAATGATACTGGGAGGAACAGATGGATCTAGTTGAATAATATATCAACACCATCTTCTACAACATCCTCACAGGTGAAGTTGTGAGACAGAGCTCAGAAGGTCATGATTAGTGGTACAGAAGCTAGTTGGAGATCCATAACTAGTGGTGCTCCCAGGGGTCAGTACTGGGCCCAGTCCTCTTCAATGTATTCATCAATGACCTGGATGAAGGGATGGAGCATACCCTCAGCAAGTTTGCTGATGACGCAAAACTGGGAGGGGTGGCAAACACACCAGAAGGCTGTACCACCATCCAGTGAGACCTGGACAGGCTGGAGAGGGCAGAGAGGAACCTGATGAAATTCAACAAGGACAAGTGTAGGATGCTGTACCTGGGGAGGAATAACCCCATACACCATTACAGGTTGGGGGCTGACCTGCTGGAGAGCAGCTCTGTGGAAAAAGACCTGGGAGTCCTGGTGGACAACAGGATAGCCATGAGCCAGCAATGGCATTCTGGGGTGCATCAAGAAGAGTGTGGCCAGCAGGCTGAGAGAGGTCATCCTCCTCATCTACTCTGCCCTGGTGGTGCCCCATCTGGAATACTGTGTCCAGTTCTGGGCTCCCCAGTTCAAGAAGTGCGGAGAACTGCTGGAGAGGGTACAACAAAGGGTTACAAGGATGGTTAAAGGCCTAGAACATCTCCCTTACAAGGAAAGACTGAGGGACTTAGGTCTTTTTAGTCTGGAGAGGAGAAGACTGAGGGGTTGATCTATATATATATATATGCCTATAAATACTTAAAGGGTGGGTGTCAAGAGGAAGGGGCCAGTCTTTTCAGTGGTGCCCAGTGACAGGACAAGAGGTACCAGGTGCAAACTGGAACATAAGAAGTTTCATTTAAACATAAGGAGGAACTTCTTCACTTTGGCAGAGCCCTGGAACAGGCTGCCCAGAGAGGTGGCGGAGTCTCTGTCTCCAGAAGGAGATGTTCAAAACTCACCTGGACGCATTTCTGTGTAACCTGCTGGAGGTGGACCTGCTCTGGCAGGGAGGCAGGACTACATGATCTCCAGAGGTCTTTTCCAACCCCATATCATTCTGTGATTCTGTGGGTGATTGTTGTCTCATGAGAATGGAGTAAGACCTGAAGGTTTGAAGTCATATTTGCTTTCTTCTAAGAACAAACAGAAGAGACTGTAAATGAGATTACCCTGAAAGATACCTGGATGCTTTGACTGTATTAAAAAGTGATGGGTATCACTAGCAAACCTTATAAGACATTTCTTCAGAAACCAACAAGAAGTGCAAGAAGGAAGATAACACTAATTTGCAGACATTTGGTATTTAAGGGTTTGTGCAATCTGGAATGAGTCTGCACCAATGGCAGGGCC
This sequence comes from Thinocorus orbignyianus, assembly GCA_013400375.1. NCBI lineage: Eukaryota > Metazoa > Chordata > Aves > Ciconiiformes > Thinocoridae > Thinocorus > Thinocorus orbignyianus. The sequence goes on from VXBW01001787.1 coordinate 458,036, forward strand.
TGCTGGTGCAGTCACCCACACTTTTGCTACAGGTCCAGAGGTCTGACTCAAAATTCATGCTAGTCCCACATCGACTAGCTAAAATTGGTTTCTGCAGGTGGTGAATCAAAAGCAGGTCAACATGGTGCTATCATACTTCTAGTAGTCAGCTGCAGAAACTAGCTTCCCTGGACCACTTGGCCTCGTGTGTTACCAGTGTGCAGGATGTGCCTTCTTCATGTTGTCTGTGTTCAGAATAATGACAAGAAGACAGAGTCTGGGGAAGCTCTCATGCATGAAGTACAGTGCAATCATAAAGTATGCATTTCATTAGCAAGTAAGACTACCACCGCAGAGTTACGGAGACACTGAGGATCTGAAGCATACCCAGCACAGTGCTCAGCTTACAAGGATTCCTTTGGCCTCATAAAATATTTGGAAAATGGAACACGTGCAAGAGGCAGGATGATAAATATCACTGCTTTTGCAAGAGAAATCCAACGACTGACACAGTCAAAGTAGCTGCAAAGAGGAGCTGCTTACATTCAGCCTACTCCCCAAAATTGGAGCTATCCTTACCGAACAGTTTAGATTGCCCTTTCTTCACCTGAATATTTTGCAATGTTAGGATTTATTGAGGTATATGAGAAGGCAGAGCCATAGTTAGGCACCATTGCTTCTTCTAGGTATCAGAGTCCAAGCCACACTGAACTCATCACCTGTAGTTCAGCCCAAGCAAGGCTGGCATCAGTCCTGCTGACCAGGACTCTCTCTTCTGTAACATGATTTCTGAGGCCCCTAGCCCAGATCTTACAGGCCTCCCTGCATAGTTGTAGCAGTTCTAACTGCCAATTTATTTATGTCAAATTCCTACTTTATTTTTGGTTTTCAAATGTCATAGAGAAAAGGGAATCAGTCAGTCAGCGAGACTGACAGACAGCAAGTATCTCTAGGGAAGACAGTGATCTGCACCATTGCTATTGACTTCATTTGTCTGACTTGACTTGACAGTTTAGGCTGCTTTTTTCCCTTCTGCCTTTTGCACAAGGAGCACCTAGAGCTTGAATTCATCTGGTTTCATGCAGAGTGCCATGTGATTGTCCCCAGGCATGTATTTTGAAGTTCTCTGATGGATGGGTCATAGGTCCAGAGCCCTATATCCTCACTGGGAGCTGGGGCCTGTTTGATGTGCACATGGAGTAGAGCTTTTGGTGCAGTTTCTGTCAAAGGGAGCCTAGTTCCCATGTGCTAAGCAACTCTGTGCACCAGAAATGGGAACAACCAGGGGTTCATTTCAAAACTGCATTAGTGTACCACATCAAATGCAACAGTAGATGTGGCTGCAGATGAGGTATTTCATGTTACTACCAATGCCTACTAACCATGTATGAAATCACTTTCTATGGAGATGTCTTTATTTCCCCCAAATGACGTCTGTGACATGGGTGATTTGGAAATATTGTGGAGAAGCCTGAAGGAATGAAATCTAGAAAAAGCATGGAAATTACCTCAGTATTGAGGCATTCAAGAATCTCTCCATAGCCTCTTGTAGTTTATGAATATTATTGGCCTTCCCTTGCAAAACCCCTGTCAAGGTGTGTCGCAGCTGCCTGCTCTCAAACAGCACAGGGTCTTTCTTCGTATCTTAAGAATGTGGACCAAAGAGGCACATCCATCTTTGCTTTCTTACAAAAAAAAAAAGATTAGCCTGCTTCTCACATTAGTTTAGAAGAATCAGCAAGTCACCTGTTTTCTTCTGTTTGGGAGTGTCCAGAACCTGTAGGAGCTGAAGCACTGAGGAAATTAGAAAGCTTCTAAGGTATTTTTGTGATAATAAAGTTTTACACTGGGGCTCTAAACTGATTCAAGAAATACTGTACTCTTCAGTAGGTTGTCATTTCAAATAGGTTTAATTCCGCAGGTCTAGGATCCCATGAGTCATTTCTCCAGCCATTTATTCTCTGACTGAAGTTCGCAAATAAACATTTCTCCAGTTTGCCACTCCAAGACAAAACCCTGGAGTGCCCCAGAACTCTCCAGCTACTTCCACCTGTATTTCTGAGAAGTGGTTTCTATGGGGAGGAGCTGTTCTATTGTCCTCTGCTGTTTACCTTTTTCTGTGTTCTCACTGCAGCTGGCCATACTTGGAAACGGGGTGGATTCAGCAGAAGTATTTTAAAAAAATCCCAACCCTAAAGATTTCTATGTGTTTTGGTTTGGTTTGGTTTGGTTTTTCATCAAAATTTCTCAAATCTTTGGTGAAAAGTTGTGTAAGACAGAAAAAAAAAAGTAGAAAATAAATTATCTTTAGTAGATGAACACAAAATTTCCAACTGAAAAATCATTTTCCTTTCAGAGTTTTTACAACCTCTGTACAAAATCTGTCAATATCATGTGCTTCAACCTTAAATGCTCTTCATCATGTTGTTGGTTTTATTTGTATCTCATCCCAAAATGTTGCAGGATATTTTGATTCTATTTCTGAGTTTGATCTTATTTACTTTATTCTCCATTGGAATTGACAAATTCTTAGACATAACAGGTTTGGGTTTTTTGAAATGTCAGTTTCAAAGTGTTTCCCCAGCCTGTTCTTTATTCACGTATCCAAGCAGCTGGTTGCTCACCTGGCTGTTCCCCACTTGGAAAGAGGGGAAAGTGCCTGGCTGAGAAACAGAGGAAAAGGGCAAGTGTTGTACAAAAAAAAAATAAATGTTGAGATTTTGTTCCAGAATCAGAGGAAGCAGGTGAGTTTTCAAAATCTCCATCTTTCTCATTGCAGAGAAAATCCTTCTGCATTATTTATTAGAGATTCTCAGTAAAAATGTTCCTAATGGCTAACTGACTTCTGCAAAAAAGTCACCGACTTTGCAGAGGGGTTTTGTCTGTGTTGTTGGGGCCTTAGTCCTACTAAGCCCAAACTCCCCATTGCCCGTGCTGCCTACCTGCTGCCTTATTGCCTGCATGTAGACTTGAGCAAGCCAGTTGGCTTTCCAGGCAGGAACCCTGATATAAAAGACTCTGGCTTATACATTACTGCAGGACACTATTACCTCCTTATAATTCCAGTGTTTCCTCTGGATCTAAAAGAAGCCAGCAATACAGCTGAACAGGCAGTATGTGGGGTGAGAGCTCTGAAGGAAATAGGGCAGGCTACCCTGGCTCTCAGCAGGAGCTCTGCCACGCTAGGGCTGCTTACTGAAACAAATGAGAACAGTCAACACCAGCTCATTGCCTTTGATCTTTCTTTGCAGGTAATTTTAGAAGAGTGTTTCTGGCTTTTGTGTCCTCCTGAGCATGACACTGGCGGGGAAAGGAGCTCAGACTGCAAGCTGACTTTTTATGCCACAGAAGAGAAAGAAAGCTCCCGGAGAGGCTCCAGGTAAAACCACATAATCCAGCATGTGGAAGATGGGGAAGGATAAATATCTGAAATCAATGACCTTTAAAACTTATTTCCCATGCTCAGCAGTTCCTGCTGTGTTTTGTTAAGAATAGATGGTGGCAGGCAGGAGTTTGGGCAGGAGTGTGTCATCATTCAAGGCTATGTAGTGAACACCATGTGAATCCTGTATCCATATGCCTCCCTGAGCAGGATCAGGCCCTTATGCTCAGAGTTGAATTTGATCTCCATTCTTCCATGCCAAATTAATGTACTTTTGTAACATTCTAGAGCCCAAAATATGAATTTTAGAGCTAAGTTCTTGAGTGTTTCTGTCCTCTTTCTTCAGAGGGCTTGACATGTCAAGTTACTTTCCCTTACAAAGGCAATTAGCTCTGCAAAATGAGTATAAAATGCCAGTCCTGATACAGTCATCATTTATATCCACTGAGCAGCTCTGCACGGTTGTTACAAGCATGATGCTGAAGTTGGAAGTTCTGGCTTTGCCTTAATTTGCCCTTTTACTTCAGGGCAATTCCTCCCCTCATCTTGCTTTTTTTCTCCTTCTTCAATTCTTTATTCGTTTCACCCCATTTGGACTAAAAAGCTTTCAGGCAAATGCTGTCTCTTATTACATGTTTGTAAAATCAGGCCCTCAGCTGAACTGCTGTCCTTATGAGCTATTACAACAGCAATAAGAGTAAAAATTAGAATATCTGCACATTACGGAAACACCAGTAGTAAATCCAGTTCCTCCTGACACCTACAATTCTGTGTGGCTTCAGTTTCATGGGGCTACCTACACCTAGACAGTTTTAAAGTACTCACCCTGGCATAGGCAGTTGTCTTCCAAACTCACCAGCCATCAGTTCTTTTTCCTGTCAGGATACACCCTACTGGTACTGAGCAACATCTCCAGAGTTGCACATGACATCGACTGCCTGGGAACCAGCAAAATTGCATCTCCCTAATCCTCAAAGCTTGCTTGAACAGATTTGTTGGCACCATGCCTGTGCTAGAGGACAGGAACATTTAAAATCACATAATTTTTTTGGCTCATTGAAACCATTCTGCTGCCCTGTTTTTCCATTGCCATTCAGCCTGATTTGCAAGCAATTTTCTCAATGGAGCACTTCACAGAGTTTGGGAGTACGCTGTGCTCAATGCAGCATTCTAGCCATAAGCCTCATTGGTGTTGGTTTATTTTCTGGCACTGTCATCTTGCGAGTAACGCTTACCTTCCCAGGTTTTGGCACAAAACATTTCCTACTTAGTCATCGGATGCCCAGTAAGCCTACTTCATTCAGACAGATTCCCTACTCCTTTTTTTATAGTTCACTTTCAGGATTCATTTCTGCTTGTTAATGCAAGCCTCCGAGCATGCTGCTGCTGTGCATTTTTAAACACTTACCCAAATGTCATCTCTATTATTTCCAAACTCTCAGACTCTTTGGGGATAGCTTAGATGCAAATGAGCTGTCAAAGAAAGATTACTTGAACCAACATTCAGAATGACAAAAGGCTTACAGACTGCATGCACTGCACACGGCTTCCAGCTTCCCAGTCAGCTGTTATTTGCCAAAATCAAGTGTTTATACACAGTCCAAAAAAATGTTCGGCTTTGTTGCAACAGGGCATGTTTTTTCTCCATTGAAAGATTTAAACCTCTCAGATCTAAGAGAATTCTGATTTCCATGGCTTCTCATTCAATCCATGTGGTTTTTGTACCTAAAAATTCACCTTGGAGCCTTCTGTCCTCTGCATGATGTTGTTTCTCCCTGTCACACGCTTTTTGGGGTTGTGGCACAAATAGATTAAAAGAAAAACTGTACTCACCTTACCCTGTGCAGCAACCTGAGAAACAGCAAACACTGCTCTGAATGAAGGACCCAGGACCTCCCTTTGGAAATGAAAGCCCTCATTCAAGAGGCTCCATGAGGAGGTGAAATGCAGTCATTGAAGGCAAAGGCATCATTTTGTGGAGTCCGGCTTCCTAACTGCAGATGGCACCCCTGATTCTGCTACGGTGACATACATTTCGCTGAAGAGCTGATTTCTTCAGCAGGAAATAAGAGAGCCCCAGAGACTGAGGAACTGAAAACAAATCCTGACCTGCTTTATCACTGTCTCAGTGTTACACACAGGAGATACATACACTCATGCACTCATTAAAATGGGATAGCAAGCCAAATTCGTCTCTCGTACAACTACTGACGTCAACAGAAGGCCCACTGTCTTTGAACAGCAGCTGTCACAATTTATTCCCTGAATAATATTTAGCCAAAATTAAACCTAGATAGAGACAGCAGGTATTTTGCAGATATTCTGTGTGAGCATTGAGTAAGTCTTGGAAAAGTAAGGTTTGGGGCTGCGTGAGATGTGCTTAGCTCTGATTTCCTCTATCTGCTGAGAACTCTTCCCTCCCCATGGGTAGGAGTGGTCCAAATTATGGGTTTTTTTGCAAGATAGTCAAATGCAATTTTAAAAGTAAATACAAACATTGCACTTGTCATCCCAAGAGCCTAAAATGTGCAGCTGGGCATTAATTAATCTGCGCAGCATTATCTCTGCAAGGCAAAGGAATATTGTTATCCCCTGTGTGGAAACTGAGGCATGAAGAAGGGGAGTATCTTATAAAAGGTCAAAACAGAAGCTCATCACAAGAGAAAAGAGATTGCCTAATTGGTGGTAACTGTGGCCTAAGAAATATTCCACATAATTGATGAAGATGAGTTCTGTGTTTTTTATGGTTTATCCCTGCTGAGAGATGTTCACTGCCCACAAATTGCTGCACCGAGACTGAATGTTTATCAGTATGTCATACCCTCTTGGTCCTCAGCCCAGATCACTGCAGTCTGTAATCCCTGCCAGTATGTGTTTTTAGCTTTATGGTGTGAAACCTTCAGGTTTTAAAACAGCCAAGACTCTGGCCCACAGTATCTTCAGAGACAACAGTGATAAAACTTCGCAGTGTGGTCAGATTTACATACTATACCCTGTTGCCTTGCTGGAAAGGATTCAACTGGATAAAAAGAGTCATGTGTCAACTGCTGATGCTGCTGTTCGCAGCAATGGAAAAGGAAGAGTCTTGCTTTCATGTGTATATCGCTATCCTTGAATGCATGTAGTGAGAGAACCTGTTGTATTTCCAAGCTCATGGATCCCTTCTCATGTCTGCAATACAGCTAGACTGGGTACATACCAGAATTGCCTCTCTGCCTAGAAGCTTGCTTTGCAATCTGCCTCTCATTTTGAGCAGTGTCTTCCCACTGGTTCCTTGTGCCCTTTCCTGTATGCCTCCTGCCTCAGATTGAAATTGCTTTATTCTCTCATTTTATTCCGCATTTGTTCAGTGGGATCCCAGGGGCAGGATTTTTGGAACCAGAATCATTGTTAGCCCTGCTGTCAATAGCAACACAGAATCACAGAATTTTCATGGTTGGAAGGGACCTCTGAGATCATCCAGTCCAACCTTAGGGGTGCACAGCACCCCCAAAAGGATGGGATGGGTCCGCATTGCCCCAGCTACACCATGTGCCATGAGAGCACAAGCCTCTCCTTGGGCAGTACTAGCCAGGGAGGGGGGAAAGCAGGGTAGTTTACAGTCCTCTCAACTTGCCTTGTCTAATTTGCTCCCTGAAGAATGATTCATGCTGACCTAGAAAATGTAACAGGAATGGATATGTCGGTTACCAGGTTACTGCTGTGCCTTGCAAATCATGCCAAGCTCCTTCCTAAGGGATGAACTTTCCCTTCCTGCCCCAAGTGATAATGCCCTCTTAAAGCACAGGTGTAACTATAGTTTAAGTGGCAGTTGAGACTGCCTATAGAGTGGGAAAGACAGTAATGTCTGTGGAAATAAAAAGACCCTTCTGCATAAAATTCAAAGAAAGGTTTCTGCAGGAGCTCAGACTACATCTCTCCAGCTGAGCACTGGACAAAACTCAGAGTGGGCTCTCAACACCCTCAGAAACCTCTGCAACCATGATGCCAAATCTGTAAACAAGATTTTTATGTATGCTGAACAGAGTAGCAGAATTTTATCTTTAAAGACAGAGGAAATGTGTTGGGCCCCATGATAGTGATTATTATTGACTGCAGTATCAGATTGCCACCAGGGTAGAATGCTCTGCCTGTATTCCCTGGCAACTTGAAACAACAGCTAGGAGGGCTGTGAAGCTTGCCCATTTGTTTGCAAAGTGGTGATAACTCTGAGACTCAAACAGGACATTACAGATCTTTAATCTGCCACTTGGTGCACTGCCAGAACTTCTAACCTTTTGTCCTATATCCATCAGTTTCTAGGGGTTTGAGCTATTCTGGTTCAAAAGCACTGCAGCATACAGAAATAGAAAATCTGAAAACTAGCAGAAAAAGAGAGGGAAGAATTTTTGATTTTAAAATAAGTAGCACTAAAGCTGCAACACTGGAAGAATTTTTTCTTTTCATACTTAAATCAATTCTAAAGAGGGATTTTCTAACTAATCTGCATTTGTTACAGAACTTGGAGGATTTCTGCCGTTGTACCACAGGCAGAATGTAGGCTTTCTTCCATACAGAGAATACTGGTTCTCTGTTATGATGGTGATAGGAAAAAGGACAAAAAAAGGCTGAACAACACAGGCCAGGAAGGTCTATATACCCTGGGGTTGCAGAGAGTCATTTGTGACACGGGTTTATTTGCCTATATTCAGTTAACCTGTGTTAGCAAAAAAATTGCCAGGTCTGCAGGAGGTGGAGTAGCATCCAATTAAGTGACTAACCGTACTATTAGTTGGACAAAACAAACAATTTTCACCTGAAATGGCATGTCTCTCTCCAGAGAGTCTGGAGATGGGAGACTCAGCATGAACGGTGTAACACTTCTGGTTTCAGGGTTGCTGAGTATAACAGAAATCATCTGTCTGTGGGAAATGTGGCAGCAAGGCATTGTACATGTGAGCTCAAAATCTGGATTTTTTTTTTTTTTTTTCTGATGCTACTAAAAATAGCATTACACATCCTGAGATTCTGTCTGAGGGAAAAAACACTGGAAAAACCATGCAGATATAAACCAAAAGATATTTCGCAAAACCTGCTGGAAGTTTCTTCTCATCACTGCTGTTTTGGTTATGACTCAGAAGCTTGACTTATAAGGCAACTTGGTATTTTGTTCACCAAAACACTTCTCAGTGCTTTGGACTATGTACAATGATTTGAGAGCTGATTTAGCAGGACTAAGTACACCAAGTCCTGCAAACAGCACATTTTCCATCATTGCTGGCAGTGCCCCAATTGTATTCAAAGCATTCACACCATGGTTAAAAAGAGCTGGAACTGGAGTATTTGCAGGTGAGCTGACCTGTGGCATGCTTGGCCTCGCACGTCCCCAACCTGTGCACAGCTCACACATAAGAATTTGGTCTTGAACGTGTGATCAGGCTCTTTCCATGCATAGTAGTATAAATGAGAGGTTAATCCAGTTATGACCACAGGGTCAGACTTGCATTTCTCACCACAGCCTGTGTATCACTTGAAATATTGTGGTCCTTCATCACTAAACAGGCGGCAGTCCTGTTGTCTGTGCTAAAAGACATCTAAGTTAATACTAGCACACGAACTCTGGGGTTTGCAGATGCTCAGCACATCTGAAAATCAGGCACTTTATTTTGGTGCTTATATAAAACTGCCTTAGGGGTCTCATTTCAGAAATGCCATTCGCAAATTTGGTTCTAAATATTTTATCCTGTCTATTCCCCTCAGAAGGAGCTGTGCAGATTAAATACAAAACGCTTGTAGAGTCCTCAGATAAGATGCACTGCTGACACAGAACGTATTGTTAATTATGATGAATTATTATTATTTTGCTGGCTGACAGGCATCTGACTGACGGATATTTTCTAATCCCTATTCTCTCCCCAGATTTTCTTCCTAATTAGTGTCCTCTAGAACCTTGTAATCACACGCCAGGCAAACAAACTGCATGTTATTTAGCCAAATAGATTATAGTAGACTGGGTGACTTCCTCTGTCACAAGCAGGCTACAGAAAAAGAAACGGAGAGAAATTACATGGTGTAAATGGTTATTTTCTCTTGTGGGAAAGCAAGCCATGAGCACTTGGAGCTTCCTGAGCAGCGCTGCTGACACAAAGCAAGCGGCGGCGGCCCCCGATGCAAGAGTAAAGCTGCCCTCTGCAGGTTGCTCTGCTCCACGCAATAAATCACGCCACGGCATCCACAGGGCATAAGGCAAGAGAGGTTCCCAGACACGGGGAATAAATCACTTCCTACCATATTGCTAACAGATTACCTTAGCCGGAAAAAAAAAAAAAAAAAGAAAGAAGGAAAAAAAAAGTTCAAAACCCACCAAAACAGAATCTGGAAGATGTGGCATCACCATTTTCTAATGGGAATCCCTCCGTATGTTCAAGCACTGGTCCTGATGCAAGGCCAAACGCAGGGAGCAGCTCTCAGCCAGCCCAACCTGTGGCAGGAGGTGGGCACCTGGCTCCAACCTCTCAGAGCCACACGAGCCCTGTGCCCATGAGCTGTGGTCTGGAGAGCCAGAGCCACAGGGAGCTTCACTGCAAGTGCTCATTCCCTCTGGGATCCGCCACCTGAATCAAGGTGCTGAATCAAGGGGTATGGAGCCTCCGACACACAGATGGCTTTTCTCAAATGGTTTGAAAGTGGCTCTTCCCCCCTTCTGGCTTGTGCATCCTCCAGAATGGCGGTGGCTCAGTTGCTTCTGGCTGCAGAAGTGATGCTGAATCTCCCTCACCTCAGAGGAAACTGAGCTTCTGCAGACAACTAAGAGCAATCTGCAGTTTCCCTGCACTCGAACCTCCCCAGCCTTCCTAGCCTATGCTAAAGAAAACACCAGACCTATATCTAGCCAGGCTGTAGGGCTGATGGTGTTCATCAGTGCGCAGGGAGAGAGCACACGTGTGTGCCAGAAACGTTGGTTCTCATCACTTGGTCTAGCTGCAGAAATTAGAAAGAATTGAAGTTCACAAGTAAGAGGAGACAAAATTCTAGATGAGCTATAATTGGCAAACCTGAATGAGAACAAGGAGTGAGCTAAGATCTCCTTCACCTGATTAAATGATGCCTGGAAGCGTTTCAACGACGCAGCAGGAATTTTTAAGTAGCAGCCATATATACTTGTCAAGATTGCTTCATGACAAAAAAAAACAACGTCAAGATTTCTGATCTGCCTGCCACTGAAATAAAATTTGACTCATTCAAAGGCACTTGATCAATTATAAATATACAGTTTACACCCTTCAGAAGAGCTACACCAGCTGAGGTTTAGCCTGCATTTCCCAGAAACTGGAGTCCCGTACTGTCCTTTGAATATCTACCAGTTCCTAACACCTACTCTTTCAATTTGAAACCATTATCTCTCATCCTATCACTGAACTTCCGTAACTTTTGTGTTGAATAGAGAAGAGTCTGAGTCTGTTTCTGAATCTCAGTTGAGCAGGGCCGTGCACAGCTGTGAAGTGGTAGCAGAGTACAGGGTACAAAGTTAATTCCTTCTTGAATGACAGGATCACCTCCTCCAAGTTTAGGGGCTCCAAGATCAGGAGTGATGCATCCTGAGAAAGTGTGTCCTGGTTTGAGGTAGAACAGAACCAATAAAATCACAATTTTGGGAAAGTAGCATTTCCAAAATCCCCAAGCTCTGGTGATATTAATTTAGCATAAGCATAAAAGAGTAAAATAAATTTTCCCAAGGGAAAGATGAAAGTGTAATCAGTAGATTTAGATTAGATATTAGGAAGAAATTCTTTACTGTGGGGGTTGTGCAACATGGGAAGAGGTTCTCCAGAGAAGCTGTGACTGCCCCATCCCTGGAGGTGTTCAAGGCCAGGCTGGATGGGACTTTGAGCAACCTGCTCTAGTGGGAGGTGACCCTGCCCATAGCAGGGGTATTGGAAATAGTTGATCTTTAAGGTCCCTTCCAACCCAAACCATTCCATGATGATACAATTCTATGAAAGTTATCATCAACATTTTATTGCATTATTTTCTCCAGGCTTTCTGTTAGTAGCTAACTAAAAAAAGTGACAGGGCATGGGGAGGAAAGGGAGGTCTTAACATTGCAAAAGCAGAAATCAGCTGTCATACTAACATCTAATAGCCCAATAATTGATACAATCTCTCAATGCATACACTCTGGCCATGGCAAATAGATCTGTAGTTTAAGCATTTCTGGACTTTCTGCCAGGAAAGAATTGGGAAATTAATGAAGGCAAATTAATTATTTGTCCCCATGGTTTCTGATGTAAAAATACAGCTGTTCTTTATCAGCATAATTCATTATTAATGCCTCCCAAAGCTCTGCTCATATATATGCCCATGTTTTTCACACATCACATTTCTGTCCTGATTAAATATCAAATGGTTTTTAAATATCACAATGGTTCTGCATTGCTGAGCTGTTCTGAATTGTGGGAAAAGAAAAACGAAGACTCCTTTTGATCATAAACACATGAGTTTTACATGATGGAACCATCATCACAGTATAGGAGACAGTGGCTCCTATAGAGGTAGTCCCAGTTTACACTTACATAAGTGAGGGATGCTAGATTTTATGCCATGGCATATGGAATCTATCAGTCTACTACATCACAGCCCAAATGCAGGCTTAAGAAACTCATCAGGAGTAAAGAAAGATGTCTTTTTGCCAAATTGGGCACAAGACACGGTGATTCAAGTGGATCAGTTTCAAAGATCAGGAAATCAAATGTTTATACCCATTTATTTATTCCTCTCTTTCCCCCCACATGACAGTGTAGCTCCATACATCTCTTTTAACAAATTCCACAAGACTTGTTTGCCTGATCCCAAAGGAACACTGTAGCTCATCGATTTTCTTGGCAAGCTCTTGTTCAGGTGAGCAATATATTACCACCTGACAGCAATGTGTCAGGGTGAAAAGAAGTAGCCTGCTGTTGTTGAATCCAAGAGGGTCCAGAAACATGGGAGAAAGAATAATTGAGCTAAAATAATGAGGAATGAAAGAATGGGCATATGAGGAAATGCCTTGCCATGTTCTGCATCTACCATCTGAGCTCTGTAAGGGCCAATTGTGTGGCCCTGGGTGGATGCCACAGCAGCACATGAGAAAGAACAGGGAGCAGCGATGTGGCCACAGCTGGGAGCAGCTCGCCTGCTCCACTGTATTTACTGTGGGACTGGCAGCAGCTCTAATACAGTGGTGTCAGGTAAGGGGACTGCAGGGAAGGCAAGGGGTTGCTGGCTCCGCAGCTTAATGAGGCTAATTATTCCCTTTCCCACAGAGTTGGGCAGAAGGGCTCAGAAAAGCAATTGTGTTTTGCTTCTTTCTTTCTGAGAAGAGAAAGAGGTACTGCTTAGGTAGCCCGGCAAAGCTGATTATTGCTTTCCTCACAGCACTCTGCCTAAAGAGGAAGAGCCTTTGCCATCTAAACAGAGTGGAAGGAAGAAAGACAGACACGGGACTCAGAAGTCCAAAGAAATACCCTTATGCTGGTCTTTTTTCCATAGGGTACAGGATCAGCACAGACTTTACAATGTACTGCAGGTGAACTGACAAGCCAAATGGGAAATGGAACCTGAATGAGATCCAGAGGATTAGACCGAAGCAAGGAAACTCAAGGGAAATTGTAAGAGGAGCTATTGAGGACGATAAGAATAAAGAGGCATTTGGTAGTAGGAAAGTCAATTGTGTGCCTGGAGAATAGCCATCCTTTTGTAAGGATGGAGCTTACACAACAGTGATTATGACTGTGCCTGAAGCAAACGTTCATGGTATTACTGAGATGTTTGACAATTTAGTCAGGGGAGCTCAAGATGAAAGCAAAACCTATTAGCACTGTGTGTGCTGTGGAAAAAAGGGAATGAATAGTACCTTATATTTATATCACACCTTTCATACTGAAGGATCTCAAAGCACTCTGCAAACCACACATGGAAGTGACTTCTGCCTTTGCTAAAATATGGACAACACGGGTGAAACATACCAACTCTTTCAACATCAGGAACCAGCACTGCTGCACAGCAGCTCAGGAAAAAGGGACAGGCACATAAGCACAAATCAAATAATAATTTGCCAGGCAAGGATGTGGAATAACAAACAAGAAATATGCAGTCTTTTTGAAAGTCTTCATGCAAAAAAAATAAATAATGTAATCAGGATCCATGCCTTACTGACCCTGGGTACTGCATACACACCGCAACAAATAACATTCTTGCTCCATGGTTTCCCAGCAAAGGCACTAGTATGAGGCTAAAATCCAAGTAAAGAAATGATCTTGAATTTAGAATCTTGCTCTTCTGTCAGAAAAAAAATGACCTAAAATCCTCTGAATTTTCTTGACAGAATGCATTTATCCATCTATCACTTCTACAGACTATATTTCACTTTCCTTTACCCTTGCATATATTTTTTAAAACATGTGTTCACAGGAAGGAGAAAACAGCTAAAGAGGATCAGCTTTCTTCTTAAAAATGAGGATGGCAATTAATGAGATTTGTTCCGACATTTTCCCATCGTATTTCTTCTAGTCGATTGCTGAAATATCAGGGACACACAAACTGCATGTCAGATATAAGCCAATACCTACAGATGTGCAGCTACCGTGGCCTCACGTGCTAATAATCTTCACTTTTTAAACAGACTGATAAAACTAGTGCGTATTTTACAAACTCAGGCATTGAATTTTCCCTTCCCATTTTATCATAATGTTACATGAGAATATTTAGCAAGGATTTATTTGCTGTGGGAGAGAGGCAGCATTTTCTAGGTCATTTTAAGAATATCTTTAACTTTAGGCAGTGAGGAATTATGGGGGAAAAAAAGGCATAGTGGTGACAACTGAGTTGATGTTAATCAGAATCCGTATGTAGGTATCTTTATGAAAAAGTGTGTGACAGCTGACAAATGCAGCAGCTTTTATCTACATCCCATTACACTCTTAAAATGCAATAAAGGTCCAAGTCAATTTTGTTTTCTATTTTCCCATGATAAGATGCAAATGAACACAAGTTCTGCAGAAGCAAAACTCCCTGCCCAGTGAGTACAGAGTATTTAAAGTTCTGGAAAATGTAATTTTAAACACAAAGGCATAAACCCCTCATATTTACTGAGGTAAATTTACTGTAAAATTCCACATTTATTAATTGCAATGATTAAAAGAAGTCCTTAATACAGTCCTAGCATTTTGTAATATCAACAACATAGGGGGTTTTGCCTGTAGATGGTGCAGTAGGTTAGCAAAGTTATTAAGTTTTTCTTTAAATAAAGATTAAATTGGGTTTGAAAGCTACTCATTACCAGATGTTCATAGTTTAGAAATATTTTTCCAGTGTAAAATTTGTAACAAAATTTTCACAAAACACAAAATTGTCAAGGAAAGCCTAGAAAATAAAGAAAATGCCATTGGACTATAAAATGGGGTTTTAAAATTAATGAATTAATGAATTTCTTTCACATAGTAATGGCAACGTGCTTCTCAAATAGGTTTAGGGCACCAAATAAAAAAATAAAATTACCAGGGTGAGAAGAGGCAATGTCCTGAGCCTTCTCCATAAGCAAGAAATGGACTTTCAGGACCTTAGTCTGTCTTATGCCTGAGGGATGGACCAAATCAATGGTGTTAAGTGCAAGAGAACTAAATTATTTTTTTTTTTTCTGTGTTAGCCACCTTGATCCTGAGTAACACAAATTCAGGGATAAACCTACAACTCCTTAATTCATCAAGAAATTAGGAACATGAACGAAGCAGCATTTCACAGAATGTACAGTAAAAATGAAAACTAAAAAGTTAAGATGTAAACAGCAATATTAGTGTTTGTACTGCCCCAGCGGTGCTATGACTTCTCAATAGCATGGTGTAAAATCAGCTGCTGGCAAGATAAACACTTGTGCAAAATCACTTTTTTAATCCTGTATTATCCTCTCTTTACATGAGCAGGCTGAATTCACAATGGATTCTTGGAAGTTTTGGGGCTAGAAATGATGGATGAAGCTCAGGTGCAAGCTTGCATCCAAGCGTGAATGTGAATACTGTGGAGAAGAAGCAGTTATGGCCAGACTCCATAGAGTCTGGCTTGTAACATGATGAAATCCTTACACACTGTCATGACAGTAGGTGATTTGCTGACAAAACATCATCAGCTGTTACACAGGCAACACCAGAACTTCATTCTGACTGAGTTCTCAGTCCAAAGCCTTCTGCAATTGTGCACTGTTGTTTTTATTTATTTATTTGGAAATCTAATTTACTGAGGCAGTTTTGCTATCTCGCTTGCATTGCTGTTTGGTCCAGTATCTTTTGGAAAATCCTAGTAAATCAGCTTATATTTAGTCAAGACAAAAGACCTCCATTCACAGAATCACAGAATGACATGGGGTTGGAAGGGGCCTCTTGAGATCATGTAGTCCAACTCCTGCTCAAGCAGGGTCAGCCAAGGCAGGTGCTCAGGACCGCATCAAGCCAGGTTTTGATTGTTGCCAAGGTAAGAGATCCCACAATGTCTCTGGGCAATCTATGCCAGTGTTCCACCACCCTCCCAGTGTGCTGGTTTTGGCTGGGCTGGAATTAATTTTCTTCACAGTAGCTAGTATGCAGGGCCATGTTTTGGATTTGTGCTGCAATGAGTGTTAATTGATAATACAGGGATGTTTTAGTTATTATTGAGCAGTGCTTACACAGAGTCAAGGCCTTTTCTGCTTCTCACACTGCCCCACCAGCAAGCAGGCAGAGGCACAAAAAAAGTTGGGAGGAGACACAGCCCGGACAGCTGAGCCCAACTGACCAAAGGGGTATATTCCAGATCACGTGAGGTCATGCTCAGCACATGAACTAGGGAGAAGGTTGGTTGGGGGAGCCACTGCTCAGGGACTGGCTGGGTATCAATCGGCTGGGGGTGGGGAATTGTTTTAATTTATTCCACTTGTCTTTCTTGGTTTTGTTTTGGGATATTTTTTTTCTTTGTTATTTTCCTTTTAAGTACAGATTATTATTATTATTGTTGTTGTTGTAGAAATGCTGTTGCTACTATTAGTAGTATCATCATCATCATACTTATTACAATTTTATTTTATTTCAATTATTGAACTGGTTTTATCTCAGCCCATGACTTTTCTCGCTTTTACCCTTCCGATTCTCTTCCTCCATCCCATTGGGAGGTGAGCAGCTGTGTGGTACTCAGTTGCCAGCTGCGGTTAAACCATAATACACAGGAAAAAAAGTGTTTTCTTATGTCTGGATGGAAGTTCATATGTTTCAGTTTGCACCCGTTGCCTCTAATCCTGACAGTGGCACCACTGAGGAGAGGCTGGTTCCACAGGCAAAGCTCTGTAGCAGCAACAGAATCCCCATTCCATCCTGTGAGATGGCTTAAAACTTCCATGGAAAGAATCACTTTCTTTTGCAGTATATGGGACTTGTATGTAATTCATAGAAATATCAGTTCACAATGGATAGTATACAACAGGGTTTTTTTCCCATTTAAATAAAATCTACAGACTTTTCTCATAACAGCAAAGACCTATTGTAAACCAAACTGGACCAGTGCGTGGCCATAAGCTCTACCATGCAATGGTCCATTCTCTTTAATTAGTATTGCACTTCTTTGGACAGCCAGGCCAGCTAGCACTCCACCAGGTAGTCCAAGCATAGATCAGGGAACAGCACAAGACTCTTTCCAACATACAGCATGAGTGAAATCCCTTGAAGCTCACATATAGCATCTAAACAGATGCGCTGTGTGAGTAAAGTTCTTCCTCTTGCCTTGCAGGGGTAGAGATTGGGCTCAGTCTATTGTATTTATCAGCACATATAGACTCTAAGCAGAGGAACATCAGAATCTCGTTAATCATTAATTGCTGTGATTACTTAAAATTAGCATATGAAACCGACAGATCAAATTGGAATGGATCTTGTCACTTGCTTGTAAGTAAACTACCTTGAATATGATGTTGTCCTACTGAATTCAGCGTGGGCCTGGGACTCAGCTTACGAATTAGTGGTCTACCCTAAGACCTCTGAATTTAATGAAAATACTTATGGCATGCAAGCCTCTTCATTTTGTAACAGGTCATCTTCATGCAGTTCGCTGAACTCTGCTTGGCACAGCTGTGTAAGTCAGGGGTATCAGCCCCACTCCTCCCATTTCTGGTGGCTATCAAGGCCAGCAAAAGCCTTAGTGTAGATGTTGTAATACTAGTGATAGTTCAGAGAAAGCCCCTTATCTCCACAACCCAAAGAAATCTTCTGCAGTTGCATTTGCAGGGTTTGCTGAGTTAGGTCTCTTGATCCATCCACCGGGAAATGCTATTCAGTGTAGACAAGGCCCAAATTCAAACAGAATAATATATGTTATCTACATTTCTCATAAGAAAAACAAGGTTTTTTCTCTTCAAACTACTGCTTCTCCTTAACAGTGAAAGATCTTCATCACACGTGTCCTGCAGAACATTGTTCTTACCAGATATGGGATTTTGCTGGGAAGTTGTGACACAGTTTGTGGGAGCACTTGCCAGCTGAGCAATGCTTTCACTACTGCTCAGCACACTCCTTAAACATGCATGCTAATTATGTTACAGGCTGCCTGCACGGAGCTATGTGAGGATATAGTATTTTCCTAGGAACCACAGCAAAGAAGTCAGTGCATGCCTTCGGTTGTGTCAGCTGTGCATCTGCTGTGACCAGTTTCTGTTGATAAATAATTACAACCTCATTATACATTCACCCTAGAGGTGTTTCTGCTGCTCAGAAGTGCTCATACTTTAAGGTTATGACTGAATGCAAGAAGTTAGTGAGGAAAGTGTCATTTAAATCAGAAGAAAATAGAGCATGGATAAAAAGCGGTGCTTTTAATGCCATATACAATTAATCTGGTATACCACAAGCGGCTGACCTCCAGCTGGACTTTGTGTCACTGATCACAACCCTTTAAGCCCAGAAGTTCAGTCAGTTTTCAATCCACTTCCTTGTCCTTTTAGCTAGTCCACACTTGATCAGTTTGTCTATGAAGATGTTATAGGAGTCAGTGAAAAGCCTTTACAAAGTCAAAATAAACAACACCCATTCATTTTAGAAGTTAATCAGGTTAGCTGAGCATGACTTTGTCTTTATAAACTAATGCCAACTACTTCCAGTCACCTTCTTGTCCTTCATATGTCAGGAAATGTTTTCATGTGCTCCATTACCATCAGTGAGGCTGATTGGCCTGTAGTTGCCCAGATTTTCCCTGCTCCTCTTGCTCTTCTCAAAGACAGGACTGACATTTGCTTTTTCTAGTCCTCAGGAAGCCTTCCCCCCTCCTATCACCCCGACCCGATCCTGCTATTCTGAGGGTAAGCCTTCGCTGCTCCTGGCTTTCCCATGGGTCTCAGAGGCCCATGAGTACCTCTGCCCTTCTATATCCTTTGTCACTACGTCCCATTTGTGAACTCATTTCTACTATGAAATACAACAGCATTCACAATTACATCAACAGGATGAAAATCACAAGGACAACAGAAGCTATTAGATATTCATAGGCTGAACTCAAATGGGATGCTTCTTGAGACATGATAATAATTTTTTGCATTATGACCACTTCTTCCTCTTCTTAAAAGCACCAGGTCCAGGAAACTGTTAAAAGACCTACATGGCTACACTGGCATTGTTTTTTTCCAGCTACAGTGGCTGAAAAATTATCTGCTGAGTGCATTGTTCCATCTGCTTTTAAGTATAAATATAAACGAATGAAGTAAAGAAAAGCTCTGAAGGCAAGTAGCTGTAATAATTTACATATGCTAATTTCTGAAATCAGTGATAGCTCATTTTCACTTACAGAATAAATACCAAAACTGCATAAAGCCTGGCTGAAAAGAGCATAAAACTCTTTCTTCCATAGCAGAGATAATTTAGGATCACTGCAGGTGTAAAGAGGAATAGCAAAGACACGTAACAAGATGATCTTCATTTCCAGCTATGATATTAATGTGATTACTGATCACGTCCTTTCTGGTGTCCATAATTCAGAAAGGACACTGAAAAAGACAGACATGGTTCAGCAAGAAACCATAATTTTAATTACAGAAAGTACATCTTGAAGTAAGAAACTGAGGGGGGTGTTAAATTTTCAAGATGACCAGAGCTGATCCAAGATCCTGACTAGTCTGTTGGTATGTGTAGATACGGAAAATACTGGATATTAGCAGATACTGTAATCTACAGAAAAATAGCACAGCAAGTTCTGTGAGTGGAAATTGAAATTAAAGTACTAGAAATAAGAAATAGCATCAGGCACGGATTTTCTGGGGCTTACAAGTATCACTGCTAGCTTCCATCTCCTGCTCCCCACGACAGTGCTGACCTTTTGCATTCACAGTGCAGCACAGTGGTTTATTTCTTTCTTCTCAGCATCACATGCCTGCCATGAGGGCAAAGAGAAGATATGGTGCCAGGCACAGACAGAAGGCATTTTATTTTCTCCATTCTCAGTCCTCTACTACAGGCATGTCACTTTCACAGGATCCATTCTCATCAGTACTCTCTGCTCCTGAACAAAATGTTAATTTACTACTGAACAGCAAATGGTGGGAGACGTGGCTATCTGTTGGAAGGATAAATTTTATTAATTCTGTTATATTGTTGAATACAGTGGAACAAGCACCAAGTGAATGGCTTGTTATGAAGATGAGACCAATCATCAAGGGTGCTGTCTCGCCTGAATATTTCTGCAGGCAATACCCACAGTGACAAGGCTCTCCCAGAACTCGTATCTGGAGTTCTGAAGCCTCAAGGCTTCCTGGAAACCAGATTCAAGGTCTTTAAACCTGTACATTCAAAATTGGGAGCACTCAAATGCCCTGACTGCTGTGTAAAGCCTGGGCCTCATGCTTGGGCATATTGAATATCGGGGACACTCGAGTAAAGATGTAAAAGAGCTCTGGTGGAAGCAGGGTGTTGACCACACGTGCAATTTTCAGATAAAGAACAGAGCTCTACCTCATTCTACAACGTGTCTGAGGAAGGGAAGCCAGCCATGATTCCCCCGTGCCGCAGTTTCCAGTCACTGACAAGGCTTGGTTCGTGTCTCCCGTAGAAGTCCCAACCTTACAACTTACTGACTTCATAATTAAATAGACTGCAAGGCTCAAAGCTCCCGTGAAAGTCATCTCACATGACACCTGGTAATCCTGGTATTGATCCCTGAGCCTATAGATGTAGATAAACCCAGCATGTGTAATTCCGTTTCTATGGAGGTTTTGTGGCTGCACGTTAAACTCCCCTGCTTGCCAGGGGAGCCAAATCAGGGTCTCTATGCCATGGAGGGCCAAAACCCCCCCTTCCCTGTCGCTTCTCTCACGTATTAAAATAGGAAATCATTGTGCAGAGGCAGTTCCAGGTGGCTGGTGCTGTGACCGCTCTCCTATGACCAACCAGCTGCACATTTCTCAACGTTTCTAACACTGAAAAAAACGTGCCAGCCCTTTGCTCTGCAGTTTGGTGGGGAATCAGATTTAGATTAGATATAATGTAATTTAGATTAGATATTAGGAAGAAATTCTTTGCTGTGAGGGTGCTGAGGCACTGGAACAGGTTGCCCAGAGAAGCTGTGGATGCCCCATCCCTGGAAGTGTCCAAGACCAGGCTGGATGGGGCTTTCAGCAACCTGCTCTGGTGGAAGGTGTCCCTGCCCATGGCAGGGGAGTTGGAACTCGATGATCTTTAAGGTCCCTTCCAACTCTTAACCATTCTATGATTCTATGAACAGATGGGAGGATCATAGAGCTGGGAAATGCTTGGTTTTCCCAGAGGATGACGGGCCGGGAGGTCACATTTGGCTTCAGAGCGGAGTTCCCTGGAAAATCATATTTCCACCAGAGCCCAGGGATACCAAAGGCTGGTGCTTTAAAAGGCTGAAACTGCAACAGTTTTATTTTATTTTATTTTATTTGAATTTCGATTAGATATCAGGAAGAAATTTTTCACTATGAGGGTGGTGAGGCACTGGAACAGGTTGCCAGGGAAGCTGTGGATGTCCCATCCCTG
Organism: Thinocorus orbignyianus; assembly: GCA_013400375.1. Lineage (NCBI taxonomy): Eukaryota > Metazoa > Chordata > Aves > Ciconiiformes > Thinocoridae > Thinocorus > Thinocorus orbignyianus. Next base: position 479,414 of record VXBW01001787.1, read on the forward strand.
GAAGTGTCCAAGACCAGGCTGGATGGGGCTTTCAGCAACCTGCTCTGGTGGAAGGTGTCCCTGCCCGTGGCAGGGGGTTGGAACGAGGAGATTTTTAATGTCCCTTCCAATCTATTCTAGTGCTTTATGCCCAAAGCCGGCCGGTGCAGGCAGTTTCGGGCAGCCTCGCCACTGCCCCCCGTCGGTGCGGCCCCCTCAGCGACGGCCCCGCGCCGGGCGGCGGTTGGTGGCGGAGGTTGGTGGCAACCGTTGGCCCGCAACCGTCGGTCCGCAACCGCCGCTGGGGCGGTGGAAGGCGGCAGGAGGCGGGCAAGGTGTCAGCTCAGCCCGTCCGCTGCCACCCGGCGCTGCGGGCTGCTACAGCCGGCGGCCGCCGCCGTCTCGGTCACACGGAGGCGCCATTTCCTCTGCCCTTGCTTTGCCCTTAAGGCGGCGATGCCGCCGGTGGCAGTTCCCGCGCCTCGCCCCGCACGGGCGGCTGCGGGCGGGCGCCGCGTCCCCGTCCTTCTCCCCTCATCCAGCCAACGCCACACACACAGTGCCCAGCCCGGTGGAGTCCCGGCAGGGGAAGGGGCAGAGGGTGGCCGGTCGCTCAGCTAAAAACAACCCTCTCCTAATAAAGCGATGGGGCTCGGGCCGCGGCGCCGCGCTCCCCGCGCCCTATAAATAGGCTGGTTGGGCAGCCGGCGGGCTTTGGCCGGCGCGGCTCTGCAGGCGGCGCGGCGGAGCGGAGCGCAGGCAGCGCAGTGCCGCCAGGAGAGTCCGGGCCCCCGCACCCCAGCAAGATGCCCCGGGTAGACGCAGATCTCAAACTGGACTTTAAAGATGTCCTGCTCAGACCTAAAAGAAGCAGCCTCAAAAGCAGATCAGAGGTGGGGGCATTCAAACCCGGCGTGCTTTTTTTTTTTCCTTCCCTCCTCCTCCTCCTTCTCAGCTCCTGACTTCCTTAACCCTTCTTCCCTCCCTGCTTTTATTTTTATTCCGCGGTCTAACGTAGCAGTGCCCTCCCCGATCGAAACGCCCTTTGCGTGGCGGAGGGGGGGTGTAGTGGTGGGAGGAGGAGGAGGGGGATGCCGTTGCTCTTGGAAGAAGGGGGACGGGGTTAGGGAGCCGGCGGTGTATTCCCCCCCTGCCGCCTCCCCCTTTGGCGAGGCGAGCCCCGGCACCGGGACCTGCAAGCTGGTGCCGCGCTGTCCTCCCCCGCTCCTCAGCAAAAAATAAAAAGGATGGGTCCGAGGCGGGGAATGGGGGGGTGGAAAAGGATTATTTGCTCCTGACAGGTGCCTCTGCGGATTTCTGCGGCTCTGAGCGGGGGGGTGACCTCCGGTTTCCGTAGGGGGCTGCCTGCCCTAGGGGCGGCGGGGAACCGAGGGCTCTGCCCAAGCCCTTTCTCCGGGTGTCCGGTTACGCGCCCCGCAGCTTGGGCCGGTAAAAACGCGGGGGAGTAGGGGGGCAGGCCGGGCCCCTTCAGCCGGGGGTGTTGTGGGCAGCATGTCTACCAAGTGGTTTGTTTATTTTTTTAAATAGTTGTAATGATAAAAAGCCCCAACCGGCAGAGATGCTGAGAAGTGCTTCCCGTGGCATGGGGTGCCCAGGCTGGCATCCCATCAGGTGGAAACATAGGGTGGTGGGTGTATGTCACCCTCATGTTAAACCCTCCAGGACCCGCAGCAGCCCACACAACACCCCTATGGCCTGGGCTGCCCAGGGGTGGCTCCTTATCCCTGCTGGCCCAGGGCCACTGGTAGCTCCGATACCGCTGTAGTTATTTCTCAGCAGGGATCAGGAAAGACCCCCGAGGAAATCCCATGAGGATTGCCTCTACAAATAAAGATGGCTGCCTCGGGACTGAAGGTGCCTTCTCGTTTACCTCACATAACCCCAAGGTTAACAAAGGATTTAGGTTGAAGGAATTGCATAGTGTTGTTGGGGGATGGAAAGAGGATTAAGCTTGTCTCCAGGGCAAGTGGAGTTGTAAGAGAGAAAGAGACAGAGGCAAATCAAGTGAGTCTAGAGGACAAGACTGGAAAGGGAAGTGGGGTGGCCATGTTTATCATAGCCTATGGCCAGGGATTTTGAGAGCAACGACTTGGCAAAACTTTTTTGCCGTTATGAAGGTGTAAGATTGGAAAGGCCCTCTTGGTAGAAAGGTAATCTCAGGCTAGTTGCTTTTAATTTACAAAGAATGGTGTCCTGGGTGAGTAACTCATTGTGTGCAATTAGTGCTCGTAAGGCGTGTGGGCCCTTTCCAGCCATTTGCTTGGGGACCTAAGGTCCCTCGTTAAAATTCACTGTGCTGGCCTGGCAAACAGGTGGAGCTGTGTTCCACCGAGTGACACATGGCTCCTTCAAGTGCAGTGTTGTGTATATTTAGCTCTGTGCAGGCTGTGGAAAGAAGATCTGCTGGGAAGGGAAGATGATAGGAGGAACATGAGCTGATATGGCAGGGTTGTAACGGGTGGCTATGATGAACTGTTAAAAACATTTCACATAAGAAAAAGTGCATGTCATGAGGGGGGTCAGTGGAAACTGATGAAGGTTAAGAAATTGGACACCATCACTGAGGCTGTAGCAACAGGAATAAACAGTGTCTGTGAGAGCCAGATCTGAAATGGACAGCCCCAGTCTGCTTCAGAACAAGAATATAAATAAATAGTTCTGGCAGAGGAACAGAGGCAGCATACTACAGTGCCTGTTACCCAGCAAGCTGCTGCTTTGAAGCTTATATCAGCAAGCATCTGCTTCTCTGGTGTGAATGCCTCATTTTGCGCAAGGATAGCTTTTTATGGAATAACTAGGATTAAGTCAGCTTCTTAAGAGAGGCAGTTTGAGGTGTTTGCAGCTCTTAGTGTAGGTCTGCTTAGTTTTGATTCCTTGTACTGTCTTCATTTTCCATGATTACTTTCGCTCTTTGAAAATATACCAGACAATTTGAAGCTTGAATTTGAGTGCCATGATTGGAGTGGGAGCAGCATTATCTGTGGAGTCTTGGTACGCACATAACCTGCTATTCTTGCCTTTGCTGGACTTGTCTCTGTCTTTTAAGTTCACCCGACAAGTGTCCTATAGGAAGTCTAGCCATGAAATGAAATTTGTAAATTCAAGGAAGTCCAGGGAGCTTTAGCAGAACAGCAAATGTCTAGCACTTTCATATGTCAAAGGTCTTGGTAGGAGTTATATGTGTATATATGTATTTAATTATTTTCTTTGTAAAGAAATTTCTACAGTTGTTGAGTGATGGTGAGCAATTTTAGCATCAGAAGTTACTTTTGCATAACGCACAGAACAATCAGCTATAAATTAGCTGTTGCCATTCAGCAAAGAGGCAAAGAGATGGTCAGAAGTGCTACTAGAGGAACTAAGGAAAGCCAGTTAGCTTTGTGATGCTCCTTGGTATGTTCATCATGAGTATACAATTCTGGTGATCCCTTCACAAGAGCAGCAATATGCTAAAAGAGGTACAGAGAATAGCAGCCAGGATGATCCAGTATTGACTGGTTTCCATGTGAGAAAAAAAATATACTAGGACTGTTCAGTATGGAGAAGAAGGGTGACAGAGCACTGGAGTGGGCTGGCCAGGGAGGTTGTGGAGTCCTTTTCTTTGGAGGTCTTAAAGATCTGTCTGGATGCAGACCTGAGTAACGTGCTCTAGGCAATCCTGCTTTAGCAGGGGAGCTGGAATAGGGGATCTCTAGAGGTCCCTTCCCACTCTGACAATTCCGTGATTCTCTGAAGTAGCTGTGGAGGATACGCTAGAAGTCTATGAAGTGAGGATGGCAATGGAGAATGTGAAACTGAGAAGTGGCCATTGATTGTCACTCACAAAACAAGAAGTAGGAAGTACTGAGTAATTATCAGGCAAATGTCATAGTTTTTGTGCAGCGTATAATTCATATTCAGAATTTATTGCTATGGGATGTTGGAGAGGCTAAAGGTGTGAAGGACTGAAATAATTAGAGGGCAAGTCCTTTGTCTGTGAGCAGCTATTTAGCACAATGGATTGGAGGAGACCTTTGTCTTTGAAGGTCTCTAAACACCAGCTGCTTGGGACTAGGGAAGGTAGGGTAGGGAAAGACATCTTTCAAAACATGCCTTGTTCTTGTATTCCCTTCCCAGACATCTGGTACTGGCTGTTTGGAGAAGTAGGGCACCACATAAACATCTTCAACCCGGTGTGCCCTTTCTCCTGTTCTTACAGAACAAAAGCCTCATTAGGGGAAGCCCTGCAATTTTGTCTTGTAAGTGCCTGCCATTTCAGTATTATCAGTTGTGTGGATAATTGCATGAGATCCATCTGGCTGGCTAAAGGAAGTTGTATATGAGAAATTACAATAAGCAGAGATGAAAATCACTGGAAGAATAATGGCCTTGTATTCCCTGTGTAGATTTGCCTCTGGCATCAGTCTTTTCTTAAACATACTGTTCTTGTCTTTATTCTTAAGTTCATTTGAAAGAGATGTTCTTCCTCTGTAAAACTCTAAGGCAGAGGTTCTGGTACTGGTCTGTGTAGAACTAGTTGTGTGATACTCTGTCCATTTTTCCTTGGTTCTAGCTAATGGATTGCATTAAAGGTGAATAAAATGCATTACATTTTCATACTTAATTCATAACTAGCTTCTTCATAGAACTTTCTCATGTTAGCTGCAGCTGAAATTCCTATGACAATGTTATGTCATTAGTGATGGGTGATAGTAAATGTCAAGAAGGGTGAGTCTCCATTAAGTTGTACCTTAGCTTGTTCACCAAAGTGGCCCTTCCTTTATGAGCTTATACAAAATGAGAACCTGTTTCACAGTGTATCACTGAGGCACCAAGTTATTTCCCTTTACAAATTGGTAATAACCCCCCTACCATATTAATCAATGAGAATATAGCCTGCAATATGACAGTGCTCAAAACACTTTGTAAATAAATAATAGAAGTCCTATATTTTTTATATTGCTTCCTTTCTGATGATGGATTTCAGTTCGGTTCAGATCTCTGAATGTTCCTGGATTAAGGGGAGTGAGGAGTAGTGAAAACTGTGACAGAGCCTTCATTTTCATTGTTAGTAAAGAGACTAACCTAATATATTACAGTTGTGCATTTCTTAGTATTTTTTTCCCCACTTTTGCAAGATGCTAAGTAGACCAGTGGGAGCTGATCTAGATTTGGTATTACTTTTTGCAAACAGATGTACGGAACAAAATGCCTGATGTTACCATGATGATTTCAGGATGCTGAAGAAGTAACTTTTAAGGTGAAGGCTAACACAATTGTAAGAAATTAACTTAGAAACTAACAGCCTCATGATTTAATAAGCTCATGTTGTAGGCAAGAGTGCTGGTAACCACAGCTAAAAGTAAGAGCTTGATTTTGATTACGTTAAAGATTGGGACAAAGCTGTCTGTGGCAGAAGGAGTTCCAATTTGGACTTCTGTGGAGTTAGGACTTCAACTTGGGTTTCTCAGGCAGCCAAACAACCAGCTGAGGTTACTTCTGTACAAAGTAATCGACAGTCCACATTTTCCTTCCTTTCCTTTCCAGCCTCTTCTGACTTGTTGTTTTGTTGTGTGTTGTGTTGTGTTCTAGTTGTTTGTTTTTCTCCATCAAAAACACTTTTAAACACAGAAAACATTGTTTTGCTTTTGTATTTTCTTTCTTATTTGGAAGGCAGAAGTTGTAACTAAATAAATAAATAAAATGAGGTAATAGTGGAATTAGAGGGAATAGTGGAAAGGAAGAAGAACAGGAAATGTGAGGTAAATTAAGCAGCAGCATCCAAACCTGTTGTGACTGAAGTCAGTGGTAAAACTCTTGTTAGGTGGCAATCATGTAAATGTGTGCCTATTCATTGCAGGTTGACCTCACGCGCACCTTCACCTTCCGCAACTCCAAGCAGACATACACAGGAATTCCCATTATAGTGGCAAACATGGACACTGTGGGAACGTTTGAAATGGCTGTGGTTATGGCAAAAGTAAGTCTTGCTTTTCATCTTTGCAATAATTGGGAGACCATTGGGTGTCAGTGAGCAGCCTTTGTTAATATTGAGTTAGGTTTGTTGGAGAATAGGGGGGTGTGAGTTAAAAAATCCAGAACAAAAAGGTGTGACTTCACTGCAAAGCAGCTGTGGTTTTCCAGCAACACACTTACCAGAGAAAGCTGCAGATACAAGACAGTTTCAGTGGAGGTGCTTACTGGGAAGCTTCCATCTTGGATGTAGCTCAGCTTCAGTGTAGCTTCTAGAGCTCCTAGACCTTAGTTTTTGAGGTGTATATTGAGCTCCCTTCCAGAAAAAAATTATCTGACAACAGTTTTTGAAAGTGTAGGCTACTGGATAAAGCTGCAGCAGAGAGGAATCACTACTTAATTAGCCTCTGGCCTCACCTTAATTTCTTGCAGTGCTTAAGCACATTCAAAGTATCGACTGTAACTTCATCAAACACATTAGAAACCTGATCCAGAAAGGTCGACTAGGTATGCTAAATTACCTTTAAAGGGCTGCCTGGAGTTGCCTGGTCTCATTCACTGTTACTGTTTCTTTCAAGCAGGATGAGCCTATATTTCAAACGTGAATTTCTGATATCTTGCTATTCTACAGCTGAGGGAAAGATGACTAACTTGGACATTAATACTGGTTTTCCTTATTTTTGCTAGCATGCAATGTTCACTGCAATTCACAAGCATTATTCTCTGGAAGAATGGAAACTGTTTGCTGCCAATCACCCAGAATGCCTTGAGGTACATTTTCATACTGCAAATTATTATGGTTTATTGCTTTGTTCTGAACTCACATACACTGGGATCTCTTGGGAGTACTGTTGTCAAGTGAGGTTTTGGGGAATGAAGATATTTGCTGTTCTTAAATGCATCAAGGGAAGTGGCTTGTCCTGGTTTAAAAAGAATAGCTGTGTGAGTCCATTATGAAAGTGCTTATATTAAGATGCAAAAAAAAAAGCAAAGTTTATATATATGCCTGAAGTGGAAACAGAGAAGTATCCGAACAAAGAAGGAAATACTTGGGAATAGGTCTGATTGCTATGCTTCTGTTACTGCTGGGAACTGTGGTAGCACTGGTGAGGGAGAAACACAAGACTATAAATGCGAATATCCTTGAGTAACCTAACCACAAACTGGCCCTGCATAACCTTGTACTAGGAAGAGTCCTTGCTATCAGGTGTGCATGTGGACCTGGAGCCTGCAGGCTGGAGAACCCAGGTGCTGGGCCTGAGCAGGGCTGAACATTGAAAGTTGTCAGAGCGTGTGTGTCCTCTGTTTACCTCTTTGCACTAGAGCTCTCACTGGCTGTGCTGCCTGACTTGTTCACAGGGTCCAAGCCTAAGCCATTACAGAGCAAAACCATTTACCAAATTTAAACATTGACTTCAGTTCTGACTTTTTCATATCCTTATTTCTTCTATGTTCTTCTGTCAGGCCCCTACACCTGGAGAGGCAGTATAAGAGCATGCCCGCCTGCCTCTCCTCCTCCTTGGAGTTCAGTGCAGTTTTGAAACCTGTATAGAAAAGAGTACCACACAACTGTATTGTATCTATACTTGTGGCACATTCTAGAATTATATTATAAAGACTATTGATTACAGGATTTTCTGAAAACCAGCCTATCAGTTAGGTTCATCAGGGTTGCTTGTATGCCACTGTAGCATAGAGAGCGGTCCCAGGAATATCCTGTATCTGAACAGTTTGGTGTTTAGCTCATTTGTGGTTCATAATCACTGGAGTAGGATCTCCTGGTGATTAAATACTGATTTGCTCTGTGACCTTGGATCTCTGCAGAGGTTTTGTGGGCCAACAGCTGTGGAAACTATTTTTCTTTTGGAAAGAGCTCATAGGAAGACAAAGGAGGAAGCAGTCTGCTTGTTTTCAAGGGTAGCTGACCCTGCTTGAGCAAGCGGTTGGACTACACAGTCTCCAGACTTCCCTTCCAAATTCAACTCTTCTGTGATTCTTTAGATCAAGGAAGTGTTTGGTGATCTTAAAGATCCAGATACTGCTCTCTAATGGTGCCCCAAATTTTTGCACTGTTAGGTGGTGCTTCTTCTGCATTTGTGTTAATATGAATATGGCTGAACAGTCATCCACCTCAGGTGATTATATGCCTACAAGAATCCACTTGTGAATGAAACACTGGTGAAATACTGGTTTTGCTTTCTTTTAGAGCCTTTTAGAGCCAAAACAGAAGTAATAAATTGATATTCCCAGGAAGGTATTTATGTCATATTATATAGTATGATTTTCACTAGTTTCCAGAACAAGTCCTCCTGAGACTATGCAAAAAAGACATACAAAGTGTGTGTTTCTCCCAGTTTTTACAAACTACTACTACTTCCTTCTGTTTTCCCTGTCTTTCTAGCATGTAGCAGCAAGCTCGGGTAGTGGAAAAGCTGATTTGGACAAGTTAACAAGTATTCTAGAGGCCATTCCACCTATCAGATACATCTGCCTGGATGTGGCAAATGGCTACTCAGAGCACTTTGTGGAGTTTGTCAAGTCTGTCCGTGCCCTGTTTCCACATCATACCATCATGGTAAGTGTGTAGAAAGGGTGGAGGGGGTGTGTGGGATTTCTGTCCAGGGACAGGGCCCAGAGATTGGTTGGCAGGCATCAGAAGCTCTGTGGTAGCTCCATCAATTTTGGAGTCCTCACTTAATAAAAGGAAAGAGAGAAAAAAAAGAAGTCTGACTCAAACCTCTAGTCTTCCAGACAAATGGAAGATGCTCTTCTGAGAATATAGAGGGAAGCTCTATTCATCTGCCCTTTCAATTCAGCAAGATGTTGACTTTGAGCCAGTGATGACTGTTCAATAACATATTGGCACTGTCAGTCTTCCATTGCTGATAATTTGTGTGGCAGTGTTCAATGTGTGCTCTGGTACAGTATTTTGATGTTGACGTAGTAGGCTAGGTGGATCCAATATTTTTCCTACTCACATCCTCCTTCCCACACCAGATGTAACCTCTAATCATAAAGCATGTAGGTTTATTTTGGTGATTCCAAGCTGAGGTTTGCCGTGGGAATGTGCCAACGTTTCTGGTCAGTTGAGGCCACTGGCTGTTTCTGTCTATTAGATCACTGTGAAGACAGCTGAGTGTAGACTAATCCTTGCTTATGATAAGAATCGTAGGGGTGTTGTGCAATTGTGCATGGGGTCATCAGGGAGCAAAATAGTCAATGCTGGAGCTTTTCATGCCCCTCCTGTGATGTTACTGTCCCATCTCAGAGTGCCAATGCCATGCTTCCTCCAGCCCTGTTTGCATCCGCATGGGACACCTTGCAGGAAAGTCCTACTGCTCCTGCTTATTTCCCAGGATTCTTGAAGAAATGGAGTGTGAATTTGTTTCCATGATAATAGCAGACATTCTCAAACAAGCAGCAGATTGTTAATGAGGCTACCAGCATTTCTTCAAGCCAGTGCAGCAAAAACTCATGTGTTTAGGCAACACTTTCTCACTCTTTGATGCCAGGCACAAAGCTGTGCATGTGTAAGATAAATGTGGAGTTAAAAATGGTCATAAATGAATGCTCTGTCTTGGTTCAGTCAAGAACTGCACGTTCAAGCAGCTCAGGGGAGACTACATTCCTTCCTCCCATGCTGGAGGAAGGCAGTGTTCTTGCCTCTGAATGATGGTGGCACTGTAAAACAGAAGTGGACTGGAATGTCTGTGGGGTTACCATAAGCTACCTTCAGCATCCTTCAACAGCTACCAGCAGACATGGGAACCTTTTTGGTATGGCCCTATTTCTCATGGCTTTGGGGAGAGCTTTTGGAAGCATGAAATGGTAGATGTAGGCTTTTCGATCTTCTTGCTCCGTGTTCACTGCAGTGAGAGAAGGATTGTTTCCTTGATTTGGATCTGAAATATTGTCCCTAGTGATATGATTACTCCAGTGTCTTTGGCTTGAAGAGTTGTAGGAGGGAGTGTAAACCACATAGTTAGAAAAAAAATCTTCCTTATCAGGGGTGGAAAGAAAATTGTGTGTCATCCCTTTCTCCACCTCTCCAGACTGCTGACTTTGCTGACTGAGGAGGGAATTCAACCAAGATGAATTGCCCAGAAGGCACAGGAGGTCAATGTCAAAGTCGGGTATCAAGCCCAGATTTTAGTCCAGGGTCCTTACCACCTCCCACATCTGTTAAGCTACCTGTGTAGTTTCTCTGCTTCTGTGACCAACTTTATTGTTGCTTCAAATCTCACTGTCCTGACAGCACCACCTGCTTTAGTGCATATACAGCCCTGACCTGTTCAGTTGCCTTCTCTTATTGTAGCTTCTTTCTCTGGATATGGTTTAGTATGCCTCATGTTTTCAACCTCATGCACAAGAGTAATTTCCATTCCTAAAAGTGTGCTAACAATATTGGAGTGTTCAAAACCCTTAAATTTTCCAAAGCCTTCAAAGTCTGTGCAATCCTTGAATGTCTCTGATTAAACTAGGGGGGCACACCTCTACCCCACCTCCAAATGAGTTTACCTTACACTCTGTGCCAAAATGGCCTTTTGAAGCTATTCCTAGCTGAAATGCAGAAACTCATCTAGGCTTCTTTTTATGATAGTGTGGAAGGCATGTCCTGCTGCTACCTGTTCTGTCTGCTTTGATGTCTCTGTGCTATGCCTGCAGTATGCTTTCTGCTGTCGTGGGTTTCAAACAAAAGGGTTCACAGTTAAATAGAAAGTATAAAAATAAAGGAGCTTTCTCATAGCTGAAAGTGATCTCCAGGACCTTGCAGGCTGTCTTGTTTGCTTTCCTCAGCATTACCATTCATTCCACAGTCAGCTGCAGTGCAGTACATAACAGTAACCCAACCCTGGGTCTCAGGGAATGTGTGTTCCCAGGGGCCATGTAATGGGTTCAGCTCTGAGGCTGAAAGGTGATGTGCAAAATGACTGATTAATGTAGTACTCCCTGTGGCCAATACTCCAGTGCAGATGGAGGATATCTCTTGTGTAACAACCTAACAAATGCATGTTCTTGCCTTTTTATATACTTGCTTTTATAATCACATTACCTTATTTTCTTCTGCCTGTCTCTGACAAGCTCTTTTCACTTCTGCCTTTCATGTTAATTTACGAAGCATATAGATGTCTCCATGTAATGCAAAGGATAGGGAAGACAAACAGGGATAGAAAGGTACAACATGACTTGCCTCAATCACTCATTAGGTTGAGGATCAAGGAAGAAGCAGTATTGGAGTCTCCTGAGTGTCTCACAGATGTGGCACTGGCACCGGAATCAAGAGTAATGGTCCAGTGGGCTGTTTTGCTCTAGCACAGCATCATGTTCTTGGGTTGTGCCTACTCACTGAAGACTAAAACAAAACTTCAGTTCACATTCACGATGGAGGGTCTGAGTCTCTGTATTACAGTGAGCATAGTCACAGAGTCATCAAGGTTGGAAAGGACCTCTGAGATCACTGAGTCCATCCATACACACACAAAAACCCCCTGCAATCTCGGCCACTAGAACATGCCCTGAAGTGCTGCATCTGCATGTTTCTTAAATACCTCCAGGGATGGTGACTCAGCCACCTCTCTGGGCAGGCTGTTCCAGTGCCTGACCACTCTTTCAGTAAAGGAATTGTTCCCAATACCTAATCTAAACCTCCCCTGCTGCAACTTCAGACCATTTCCTCTGGTCCTGTCGTTATTCACTTGGGAGATGAGGCCAGCACCCACCTCTCCACAACCTCCTTTCAGGTAGCTGTAGAGGGCAATGAGGTCTCCCCTCAGCCTCCTCTTCTCCAAACTAAACATGCCCAGTTCCCTCAGCCTCTCCTCATACGACTTGTTCTCTAGACCCCTCACCAGCTTGGTAGCTCTCCTCTGGACATGCTCCAGCATTTCAATGTCCTTCTTGTAGTGAGGGGCCCAGAACCGAACACAGGACTCACGGTGAGGCCTCACTGGTGCCAAGTACAGAGGCACCATCACTTCCCTACTCCTGCTGGCCACGCTACTCCTGATACAGGCCAGGATGCTGTTGACCTTCTTGGCCAGCTGGGCACAACTGCTGGCAGTCCTTATTTAATAGCATAATTGTAGATGTTGGGGTTCTTCCATTTCACTGTAAGTCTGTTTAGCAAGCTAAGATATCTTTGCCAGCAAGCTTTGCCAATTTTTTTCCTGAATTTTTCTTTTCGTAGTGTTGTTCTGTGTTCATTATACAGAATAAGCTGTAGGGAAGGGAGCAGGGAGTGTGGCAGAAAAAAAAAAAAAGCTAGGGCAGGAGCACACTTGCAAATGCAGTGGCATCCACAAGATATGGGCTAGAGAGGGAGGCAAGTGGGATCGCAAAGCAGGAGCAGAGGAAAACAGGCAGGGGCCAGAAACTCTTGCTCCCCTTGGAGTCGGTAGCAGAACTTCTCAGCACCTTAGTGGAGGAAGAATTCAATCAGAGAAAGCCATGCAGACTGCTCCCAGTATCTCTGGAATGATCAGGGGTGAGGTCTCAGAACAGGGACCAGCTGGGATCCCAGGGAAGGAGGCAGTGATGCTACTGAGGCTGTCTTGGGTCGGTCACAATACTGTGTAAACACCCAGCAGGTAGGGCTCAGCCTCACAAGGGGCATCATCTCTCCATCTGACGGTAAAGCACCCCTTGCTTTGGTGGGTGGGAGGTGTCCTTTGGCAGTGTTCCTGGTAGTGTGGAGGCACAGACTGTGCTTTCCCCTAGGATACAAGAAGAAAGTTTGAGAACTGTTGTCACAGACTCTTCTCCCCAGCTTGATCCATTGCCATTTGCCAGCAGCTTTCAATCAGTGCAGCAGTGTTCCTGTCTTAGTCAGTGTGAGTCGATATTTATAGCAGGCTTTTGTGAGGCACAGTATCAAATGCCTGACTGAAATTCAGAGGCATTGCCCTACTGTGTTCACTGATTTTGTATCTCTGTCAGAGAAACTGTAGCCTTTATAATCCTGTTAGGCAAAATCTTGATCCCATTAAAGTCAGTAGTGAAACTGCCTTTGGCTTTTCTGAGGCCAGGACTTCTCTCAGGACCGACCCACAGTTTGGACAACCTGGATAGTGCTGGAATAAGTAGGGTGATGTTCACTTGACACCTCACACTGAGAGGTGGTACAGCTGAATGTTGTCCTGAGTGTGTAATACCAGGCTCACAGGCAGGGTAATTTGTTTTAGCCCCCGATAACTGACCGCACTGAAAGCATGGTAACTTGCCTGACTGCCAGTTGTTATTGATGCTGTTATTTTACTGCCAAGGGTAGCAAAGTTAGATTAGCAATAAGTAATTACTGGGGTATATGTCTTTCAAGAAAGTCAGCTCTGCAGCAGATGAGAAATGCACTGGTACATGGGCTCATCATTAAGATGAGCAGGATTTTCATTGATACAATACTTTCACCAGTCACTATGTTCCCTGACTGCTTGCCCAAATACACTACAAAATGTATTGTCTGTAGTGGTTTCTTTGTACAAGCTCCAGTTATTTTACTGGCTTTATATTCTTAGTTAATTTTAAGGATTTTTCATCTCTGTAGTCTCAGTCTTTTCTATATTCACCTTTTCAGATATTTTTTAGTATTCTGACTTTACCTTACAGGTGGGTCTTTCACAAGCTCTTTTACCTCTTTTCAGCTGTCATACTGGCATCAATGGTTAAGAAAGCATTGGTTTCAATAGATGCAGATTTCAGCTGGATGTGAGAAAACAGCTTTCCCTGCTCTTCAGCTGTGATGCTAGGGTTTCTTCACATACAGAGCACTGTGTCTCTCTGGTAGTGGTTTTCTGTGCTCTCTGAGGTCTACAAAAGGTTCCTAAAAGAAGCAAGCCCGTCATTGGCAGGTTGAAGTCTGCTGTGTAGTGCTCCACATCCTCCCTGAAAATCTGTTAAGGATCTGCAGATTCAGAAAGACAGAAACCACTTGTGTGTAGCTGCATTCCAGGAAAAAATGTATGCTGCGGACATAAGTGCTTTTCCCTGCTAGGATGAGCATTTTGAATCAACATATGCAGTTTCAATGTTCTCTAGCAGTAACTTAACATTAAACGTCTGGTTAGCATTTCTGAAGAGACAGTTTGACAACCTGCTATGCTCTGCTAATAAGAAGACACTGTTGTTTAAGTTAAATACATATTTGATCCCAAATCTCGTGGACCCACAGACTTGAATACCCATTTGTTGCTGTTTATGAATCCAGTGCATGTACTACAGTATCTCACCAAGCTGTAATGTGCTGTGTGTCACATTGCACAGATAGTCATCTGCCTTCCAGATGTAAACTGCCTCCTTCATGTTGTAAGCAGCATGTTCTCCCTCATCCCACCTTGGAGTGTGCAACCCTTAGTATAACAAATTGCCACTGAGCAGAAAGGAAGCAGAACTTAGCTGGAAACACTCTACCTATTATATCTTTTTTATTTCCCGAGTGCTCTATTTTATTTTATTTAAATCAATGTCATGCAGTTTTGAGCAAAGTTAAGTAGTCCTGTGTCATAGACCACAAATTGCTGCCTAACAGTGTAATTGTTTTTATAAGTGCCTCAGGTGGTGCCTCGTCAGCTGTTTCAGGCTAATGAAAGGGTGAAGTAAAATTCATTAAAAATAAATAAATGGTGAAGTAGAAGCCAAAAATCAGTAAGTGGAGAATAGGCCTTGCCCTGCATTCCCTGGGTAACTCCTATTGACTGAAGTAGGAGTTTTGTTTCAGTAAAAACTAAGAAAGTATTAAGTAGAGATTTTAGGGTTTGTCTCCTGCTCTGCCTATATCTGTATTGCTACAGACACTTCCTAAGTCCTGGAATATCATTACATAAGAGAATTTCTGAACATCTCTAGATCCTAACCTCAGATCTCCACAAATGAATAGCCCATCTCAGTACAAGCACAAAATGGGTGATGTGAGCAAAGTGACACAGGTTTATTTTGTGCAGTTGTTCTGGCTAGGAACATGCCGTAGACGTGAGACAAGCCACAGAGTTGAAGTCCCAACCATACTTGGTTTTCAAACATCTGATGGGCCCGAGGGGATTCATCTCAGAGTACTGAAGTAGCTAGCAGATGTTACAGCAGGACGTCTCTCAATCACTGTGTTCTTTGTTACTTTATATAGTTCAGCTTGTAAAAGCTCTGGGTAAAATTGAAAACTGTACATTATTGTCATTAGTCTTTACTGCAGTAGTCTTGAAATCTCCCATATATGTGATGTTGTTCCTTTTGTCTAGGCAGGCAACGTGGTGACAGGAGAGATGGTAGAAGAACTTATTCTTTCTGGAGCAGATATTATTAAAGTGGGTATTGGACCAGGTAGGTCAAATCCAGTCAAATAACGGTGGTAACAGTGGTGGGGAGTTGTCCAGATGGAACTAGTATAGTGCTGTTTGCTTGCCCACTAGGATGCTACAGACACTCGGGTCAATAAGGTAACAGTGTCCTTGCACGTACTGTATTAAGAAGTGTTTTGTACTGCACAGTGTTACACAGCTCATTTTCTGGCAGCGAAGATGCCTATTATTGCAAGCACTGAGTTGTCTGAATTGCTGACATTATCAGTGATAATACGTGTTGTGCTTAGGAACGTGTTTTTCTAGCCTGTTGAAAAGAGGCTGAGCCATCTCAACTCCAAGGATACTGTGTTCAAGTATCCACTTCTATCAAGGAAAGACAGGTTTCTAAGTAGCTTTATGATTTGTGTTCTCTTAAGCTGAGGTTGTCCATCTTGTCAGTGTCTTCAATGATTAAATGGCATTAACTGTGAAGTATGGATGACATTGCCTCTATCTGTTACTATTGCCTGGAAGCTAAAATACTTATGTTAATGCACTAATGCACCTATCACTCTAGCATTCCCATGGATAAATGAGAGGACATTAAACCCCCTTAAACTCTTACAGTGTTTTTCCTACCTTCCCTTCCCTGATATTGTTGTCTGGCATGTACTGCCGTATCGTGTTCCCTTTTTCTTTCCCTCTCTTGTGTGTTTGTTCATGTGCTCCTTCCTCTTTGTATTTTCTTCATAGTCTGCAGCTGGGGTTGCTGTGAGTGGACTAGATTTTAAACTGGTTAATACAAGTGCCACTCACAGTGTAGCTGTGATCAGCCAGTGCAGGCAGATTGTTTACGGTGTCACATAGTTATATAGTTCATTAATGGATAATTTGAGTGGAGCAAATGATGTAAAAAAGATTACAATTGTGCTCAGGAAGACAACAAACAATAAATACTGCAAAATACGTGAAGAATAAACAACAGAGGTGTCATAGTACAATTGTGAAAGGGCAAGGTCAGATATAAAAGAAGAAATACTATCGTTTGTAGCCTCTAAGTGGAAATAGTTAGGAGTAAGTGCACGTACCCCTCTGTGGAGATCTTCCTGAACAGATCTGTATAAGATGATCAAACATTATCAGATCTTGAGGCTCTTTTCCAGATAATTGTCCATCTTGTGGAAAATGACAGTGATTTATTATAAGGCATTACATACTTAAGTACATCCACTGTGGAGATTATTTTAAAACTAATTTTCTTGCTACTTTGCAGAAGTACTTCTCAGTATTTTCACCTTGACAATTGTTTGAAAGATCTACGGCAACTTTTACTTTACCACTAGCTCGAGTGTACCTGGACATCAGCTGGGTGAAGGGATCCAGACTTCACTGCGTTAGGTTTAGAATCTCTTTTAAAATTCTTGTCATCATGCAGACCTTTATGATCCATATCCTAAATCATAAGACATGGACTGGCAAAAAGCAGTCCTCATTTTTGCTTCTAATTTGAGAAGAATAGAGTATATATTCCAAAATATCTATTGCCATGTTACCAGTTAAACTATAATTGAAGTAGCTTTTTATGTATATACTTTTATTTTTGTACCTACATATATGTGCACCATGTATATGTATAAATAATACAGTTTAATAATTACATACAATTAGTATATCTCCTGTAATATTACACTATACAGCTTTCTGTACTTATCTCACCTTTCAAATGCTGTGTGCTCATTTTTTTTTTATAGTCTCAACTATTACGATCAACCAAATATTTCTGCTTTAAGTATTAGGCAAAGATAGTTTTATCTCCCTTGTGGAAATCTCTGCAAAGATTTTACCTGAGAATTGTTTTAAAAAACATCTGTAGAAAAGAGCTAGAAATATTTATTGGAAGAAGTATTCAGGTATTAAATGCTGCTGCTGAATCAAGGCTGTGACCTCTTGTCCTTTTGCTCCCTTTTACTTCAGGCACCTCAGTGAGCTTTGCTTTCTCGTGATGAAGTAATTCCCTCACCAGTAACCATTACTGATGAGACCTGAACTGGGAATTGTGGCCCTGGAGAAGAAAGGGGGGGGTTTTGGTCACCTCAATTACAGCTCCCATAAAGTGGTGTGATAGCATTTCAAAAGTGAAGTCCCTATGTGTTCCTTTTACCCATGAGAAGCCAACATTTCTAATAGAGACTTTTTGAGGGGAAAAAATACAGATATAAACATTGTTTTCCCACAAGTACAAGAAAACGAGATGTATCTTTTCTGCAGCCTAATGGTCTGTGTTTTTCCTCTCATTCTGTTGTCTAGGTTCTGTGTGTACCACTCGGATTAAGACTGGGGTGGGATATCCACAGCTAAGTGCTGTTATTGAATGTGCAGACTCCGCGCATGGCTTAAAAGGACATATCATCTCTGTAAGTAAATGTCATCTGCTGTCAGATTCCCACTGTGCAAACCATTGTGGAATAGGAGAATAAAACTGTCCAGTGCTCTGCATGTTAAAGGCTATCCTTGTGTCATCTCCTGTTGACCTCTATACTGGCTTCTAGGTAGGGTAGTCAGTGGAGATTAAAATGTAAAGAAACCAACTCCCACCAATGTTTAAAAGGATTTGGGCGCCTCATTCCTGTTTGTACCTTGGAAAACTGCTTATTGATCTCTGAATGGATTAAGCTATTATGTGAGCAGAACAGGAAGCTTGAGAGTGTTGTCATATGGAAGCCAACAATAACTCCTGTGAAAGATTTCTGAAAAATGAGTGAAACGTAAGCCTGGCTTTCTCCAGAGAGTGGGACTGAGGGACAGGCATAAAGTAGAGGGGAGTACAAGGTAAAATGGTATGAGCCCATCTGTGCCCTAGTAGCTGCATTGATTCAGATAGCATCCTCACAGAGCAGGAGTGTTTCATGGGTGGCTCTGTTGAGCACAGCAGGCATGTGAGCCACTTATGTTCTCAAAAAGATCTTGGGAAATAATCACCGAATCATTGTGGTTGGAAAGGACGTCTGAGATCACTGAGTCCATCCATACACACACAAAAACCCCTACAATCTCGGCCACTAGAACATGCCCTGAAGTGCCACATCTGCATGTTTCTTAAATACCTCCAGGGATGGTGACTCAACCACCTCCCTGGGCAGGCTGTTGCAGTGCCTGACAACTCTTTCAGTAAAGGAATTGTTCCTAATACCTAATCTAAACCCCACCTTGTGCAACCTCAGACCATTTCCTCTGGTCCTGTCATTATTCACTTGGGAGATGAGGCCAGCACCCACTTCTCTACAAACTCCTTTCAGGTAGCTGTAGAGGGCAATGAGGTCTCCCCTCAGCCTCCTCTTCTCCAAACTAAACATGCCCAGTTCCCTCAGCCCCTCCTCATGCGACTTGTTCTCTAGACCCCTCACCAGCTTGGTAGCTCTCCTCTGGACA
>VXBW01001787.1:498117-522896 GCA_013400375.1 Thinocorus orbignyianus
CTTTCCAGCCACTCTTCCCCAAGCTTGTAGCGTTGCCTGGGGTTATTGTGACCGACATGCAGGACGCAGCACTTGACCTTATTGAATCTCATACAATTGGCTTTGGCCCATCGATCCAACCTGTCCAGATCTCTCTGTAGAGCCTTCCTATCCTCAGTCAGATCAACTCTCCCACTTTGGTGTTGTCTGCAAGCTTTCTGAGGTGTACTTGATCCCCTCATCCAGATTGATAAAGAGATTAAACAAGACTGCCCCCAAAACTGAGCCCTAATGGACAGCACTGGTGACTGACCACCAACAAGATTTCACCCCATGAATCACAACTCTCTTGGCATCGCCATCCAGCCAGTTTTTTACCCAGTGAAGAGTACACTGTGGAGAAAAAAGAGCATGTATCTGTACTGCCTGCTAATAGCAGCTTCCACTCTACCAGTAAGACCACATTCACTTCACATAGGAAGAGAGTGTCTGTAAGCATGGCCTCAAACTGAGCTAGGTGGCAGCCTGCAGCACCTGAAGGCTGTGTCAGGCTTGCACAGTGTCTGCAGGCTCGCTGAGGGGCGGGTGGTAATCCAGAAGGCAGAGGGGCCAACCAGTGTGCTGTGCTCACAAGTGTGCTCAGAACCAACAGTCTCCAATTCTGACCTTAGAAGAGACCACACTGAATTTTACATCTACTGCCAAATGAAATCAGTGGAAGTCCCTGATTTTTTTGACCCAGTTGTGACTGGTATCCATGTGAAGGAGGGAGTGTGTTGTATTGCTGAGGAAGGAGGGGAGAGGAGAACAAACTGATTGTAGGTGAGCAAAGGGCTTAACTGTATTCTTGGAGGTGTGGGTATAATGGAGCGGAAAACCAATTATGTGTTACAGTCAGATCTCTCTTGCTCTTTATTGTTAATGCATATGCATTCTCTTCTCTTCATGGCTCCCTATATGAATTTTGCAAAAAAAAAAGAAAAGCAGTCTGTGATTTTATGACTTGGGCAGCATTACAAATGTTTATGCCTATAGCAGACAGCAGAACATGTGTTCAATAGAGCATAAAAGACTGACTCATTACTATGAAGGCTGGGTAACTATAGGTGTCATCCTAGCAGTGGTGCTCAGAGATCCATCCTGGTTTTACAATCATAATTTTCTGCTAGCAACTCTCAGAAGAAAGTTACTACCCTGATTTTACAAGAATAACAGGGAGCGTGTATTTAGATTGTTGAAAAATAAATCAGTTCTGTACTATTCCTCCTCTCCTTTGCAGATAGATTAGTTCCTGACCTGCTTAAGTCATGTTGTCTTCACTGAGCCCACACCTGTCAACTCCCTAGCTATTACAGGAGGAGTATAGGAGGGAAATTTCATACCTGTCTGCTACAATATCTGTGCCTTAAGCTGTAATTGGGGTCTCTAACACCACTGCAACTCAACTCTGTCACCCAAGCTAAGTAGACAAAAGCAGGGGTGAGGATATTATGCCTGAATTCTGCAGCATTCAGATAGGTATTGGTGTGTTTATCGGGGAAAGAAAAGGCTGGACTGCATGGTCATTGCCAGAGCTCTGGCAAGACTATCCCAAAAGAGAGATGTCCTCCTGAGGGAAAACACCATATGGGAGCAAGCCTAAGTATATGATCGGGTCTAGTGGTAGCAGTACACATAGCATCCCTCAAATGTCTCGTTACTCTTAATGTAGATTCAGGAAGGGGCACACCCTGCCTGAGCCAAAGGAGACTTCAACAATCAATTACCATGGCTATCGACATCAGTTCATCAGGAGAAAACATGTCCAGCAGGTTTTTTTTTGTTATATTGATATGGAAAAGGTAGGAAGGATGTGTAGAGATTTAAAGTCTACCAGCTATCTTCATCTGGATGATAGCTGATGGTGTGATATGGGTCAGTCCATTGGGTGTCCTTTCTTGCATCCACTTCTGTCTTGCCCAGTACTTTCATTGAATTGCTTCTCTTCCTTGATACGTTGGCTCGCCTTAGGTATGAAGGGAAAGAAGTCCCACTCAACAGACGGTGACAGGGCTGAGCACAGTACAGGCACTGCAAGGAACTCAGCATGCTTGAAGCCCATTCTCCAGTAGCTCTGCTAGGATGTTAGCACAAACTGGAATTTTTAGACACATTTTTATTGCTGAAGTGATCATGTATGTTTTTTGGAGCTGATACCTTGACAAAGAAGGTGACAATTTTAGATAAATATGGTAGTCCAAGTGAACGCCTGGTGTCTCTCTAGAGTCACTTACACAGTGAAGGGGGAGGTGAAATTGCACCGCTTACTTCCCTCAAGCTAAATTATCTTTAAGACTCAAAGCTCACCTCTGAAATGAATCTTTCATGACTCACTGAAAGAAGAGAAGAAGCCCTGTCTGAGATACAGGCACTGTTTCTGTCCTGTGCTATTTGTCAGGGAGCCAATGGTCTTGTTTTTCATTCCCACTAATCCTTGAGAAGGTACAGCAGTGAGTTACAGTGGAGAGGCCATTTAGCAGGAGAGCTCCTTCAGAAACACCCTGCTTGAGATAAAGTTTCTGTTTCTTATAGATCAGAGAGCTGCTCTGCTGGAATGGGAGGCAGTCACATATTCTAGTAAGCCAGCAATGTGGGGAATGGAAAGCAGCCTTGCATGTGTCCTCTGTCATTTGGCTATCATTTGAGAGAGATCCCTGTTTCCCCTTCACCCTGCCTGGGAGATGGGCCACCAGCATTCAGTGAGAGGGATGACTAAGGGGTTCTTCACCCAGCTACTGCCATATCATCTCTTCCTCCGCACAGAAACACGCCCTGCCTGTGTAGTTCAGAATAAAGCACCATATATATTGTTTCTACTGCTGTATATGCCACATACTTTCTGTATCTTCTGCATAATAATTACCTATTTGTTTGCTAATACTGTAGGAAGGGCTGGTTATACAGTTGAAACATATACTTGAAACATTCAACTCATTGTTTATAAGCTTACTATAATTTGCATATAATATTAAATATTAACTAGTTAATACTGGTTTTCTATACTGTATTTCAGTATAGAAATTTTGTTTCTGTAAAATTCTAAATTTAGCCTCAGGCTAAATTTTGTTGTTTTTAAATGGTTTATCTGTTCTGAAAACGAGACAGAGGAAAATAATATTTTCTTTTTAGCTGTGCTAAAAAGCTGTTTTCCTCGTTCCTTTTGCTTAGCACTCCAGTGTCTCAGAATCATGCCCTGTACAGGCCCCATGGCCACCCTTTCCAGTAGGCTTACTTCAGAATAATGCCAGTCCTGGAATTCAGAGGAGGATTTGTACAGATGCATTTCCCTAGGGCACTGAGGCAGAGGCTGAGCCTGCAACAAGCTCCATGACTATAGCCCAGCAATTCTACAGGTCATTTTGAGTCCAGACCAAAGCCCCTGTTGGGATGAGCTGAATTGCAAGGGGAAGCTTCCCAGGCTGAAGCAGTAGAAGTACAGTCTTATTTTCTAAATAGAGTGCTTGATTTTTCAGATGGTATAAAGTGGTTTAATGCATATAGCTTTATTATATAGCATCTTCTGGCATTGCTGCTTAGTATGTCACCTGTTTCTGTGAATCATTAAATGTACCTGTTTATGTGAAGTAAGTGGAGACATCTACAGATAAAGAAGTGCCGTGAATCATCATCATCTCCTTTTATCTTAAATGGTAACTTCTGAGCTTTTGGGAAAGTCTCTTAATCTGCTCAGCATTTCGTAATTTGGTGACATTCAAAGTGGTATTTCTTGAAGCCAGTGATTAATGATTACACAGTAAGGGCTCCATCCTCATGGTACTTCTGAAAGCATAAAGACTCCGTAACTGCCACTACCAGGTTAATCACAGAAGTCAGACACTGAGCCACCCAACAAGAGTACACTGAACCCACCTACCAGAGAGCATTCATAGCCAGTCTGTCTCAGAGTAAGAGTCAGGCAAACTCCTGACACTGCTCTGAAGATTATTAGAACCCTCTTTCTATATCAGCTCTTCCTCCTCTGACATGCACGCACACTCACACCTTCCTCCAAGCTCTGACAGACTTGTCAGAGGGAAAGTATTGCACAAGCAAAGCCCTTAACAGGCAAGAGAGATTCAGCTGTCAGCCCAACACTCCTTTCTGGAGCTGACAACAAGAGTGTCTAGCTCAAAAAAAAAAAGGCATAGTGTGCTAGAGGTTATCAGCAAATGGAATAAAAGCCTTTATACTGCTACCAGGCGCTGTTTGCAGTGGGGTGCCCTTTGGAAAGCCACTCACTTTCGAATCCGCCTGCTCAGCTTGTGTCTGAATCCTTTTCTGCACACAGCGAGGTTCTAACACTCAGACCCACTGCTGCCACTCACAAAAGCCAGCTCCAAAATGGCTGATGGTGGGGGTGTGTGGCTGTGCTCAGCCACAGGTCATACCCAGGCATGCATTTCTGCCAACACGCAGGTGAAACCAGTGGAGTAACCATGCAGTCTGGGGAGTAGCTTCAAAAGCCAGAAAGCTGTCAGTAGTCTGCAACAAACCCTGATCCTTGCAGCAATTGGGAACCCTCTTGGTGTGATAACTGTGTAAAGTAGAAGGATCTTTCATCTGATGCTCAGACCTTTACAAATCTATAGAACCATAGCACATGGTGAGTTCTGCTATGTGCCATCCCTTTTTTTACAACTATATCACACACACATAGCTTCCCTCCCCTCAGCTGAAACCCCC
This sequence comes from Thinocorus orbignyianus, assembly GCA_013400375.1. NCBI lineage: Eukaryota > Metazoa > Chordata > Aves > Ciconiiformes > Thinocoridae > Thinocorus > Thinocorus orbignyianus. The sequence goes on from VXBW01001787.1 coordinate 502,819, forward strand.
TGATCAGTCACTGCTTTGCTCTGCACTGAAACCGAAACACAGATCTAAAATACTAAAGATCACAAGGTGCTGCTTCTTAACCAAACCCATGATGAGATATTAATTTTCACTTATCAAAGATTAGATTACCCAATTTGATGAGAGATTATCAGATCAAAATCCGACATAGCTGATGGTGTATTTCCTCACCCCTCCCACTGTGACCTTTTAATGCATTGTAAACTGCTGAGAAAGATACTTTAAATGTCTTTGGTTGTTTAAGGTAGGATTTTGTGGTACCTCTGCATCACATGGCCTTTAATTAAAATGGCAGGGAATGATTAGATCATCAGATGAGTTTTTGTTTTCCACTTTCAAGTATTCAGGAAATTGCAGTCAGGAATTTGCATTGCTGCTGTTATTGGTGGTATTATTGGTAGACTATACTGTAGAGTAAATGAATCTAAAGAAGAAAAGCAGCAGAAAAGATAATGTGGATTCTCTAAAAACTCAGCCGAGATGATGTATAGCAATGGTGTACAGTCACTTGTTGACTTCCTGAGCCTTTCTGCTGGAGACTGGAGCGCCGGTGAGCTCACTGCCACTCACTGTCGTCTTTTCTTTCTGCAGGACGGAGGATGCAGCTGTCCAGGAGATGTCGCCAAAGCTTTTGGTAAGGACAGTGCGTAGTGCCACCCGGTACACCCTGCATATCTCAGCAGTGGTGCAGGAGTCAGTTTGACCCTGAATGTGTAATCAGCAGTAGGTTATGTTTGTCCCTCTAGGTGACTTTAGTGAAATTAATAAACCAGACATGAATGTGCTCTTTGGACCAGAGTGTCCAAATTCTGCAGCGTAAAACATACAGTGGTCGAAGTCCTATTTAGAAACTATCTGCCAGACATGCATGAAATACAGCTACTGGGACAGAAATACAAAGAAAACTGATAGGGGTTTCTTCTGAGTAGGGTTCAAAGATGCCTGCAACATTGCCAGATCTGGCTGACTTTGACCTTGAATGGACGAAGAGATGGAGGAATGTGTGTTGGACAGAAGAACAAAACAAAAAGGCAGGCCACATCCCTGGAGATGTGCTTGGGATCAGCTGTCAACTTGAAGAGATGAGATTTTATTTATACTATATCCCCTAGAGCTGAGCAGATGTCTAAAACATCTAAGTTAATAATTAACAGATTTTGCTCTCATGCCAGTAGCTTCAGTGAATTGCACCAGCTCTTGCTGATAGAACAGAGAATTTAATCTGTGAGTATTTTCTGTTGGGCATAAAAGCTACATCAGTGTGGGAGGGTCAAGGTCAGGATTGTCACTTAGCCACAAGCTTGTTGCAGTAGCCTGTGTGAACCAGGTGCTAAATGCATCCTGATCCAGCAGGGCATTTAAAGACAGTCCCTTACCCCCTAAAATGCCAAACCTTTTGGAGATGTCACAGCGGGGTAATACCCAGTATACAGTGGGACAGCAGAGTATCTCATTGAGATTTCAGAGTGCTGCAATACAAAAGGTAGGACATTATGATACAGCACATCTACTTGGCAGGAAACTTTGCAAGCATGGAAAGCAGGGGCAGGCCTAAACTCAGATTACAGACCTGCCAAGAAAAACTCTGGGCCTCCTGGAAAGGTCGAAACCAAAATCTGTCTTCTAAATTTGCAGACAGCTCCTGTTTTTAGACAGGTCAGATGACAAGGAAGACTTAATTAGTGAATTTTAAGCACAGCTGTGGTGTGATTGCTAGCAGCAAGGAATCTGGTCAGTCACGGGATTTCACAGCACCATTGTGTTACCCAGTGGGTGATGTGACGTAGGGAATAGATACTTCCAGTTGGGTGATTCTGACATAGCTGAACAGCAGCATCCACCTTCTTTGACAACAAGATTGCATTAAAAAAACACCCTACCTCTCCTCAGCCCAACCCACTCTGACATTATACTGCCTGCAGTGAGACCTTTGTTCTGCCTGACTTCTGCTGGCTCCTCCACTCCCCTGATTCTTGCTGGCGTTGTGTTGGGAGCTCGTGAACTGGGATTGCGACCTCACTGCATTCCCAGCTGCCTCTGCAGAAACCTGGCCCATGGAAAAGGTCTTTCTTCAACAAGAGCATTTCCAGAAGTTAGAACAACAGGAAGCAACTTCAAAGTGTTTAAAATATTTTCCTTTGAGATGTTTATAGCGAGTCTGAAGGGTCCTTGTAATCGTTTTGGGCTGACTGAACAGAAACTTGTGTGAAACATGTGAAAGGGCAGATTGAGGCCTTGCTGATAGTTAGGTGATGCTGGGATTCACAGTGGTATGTGTTGGAAGGCTACCATGGGTTGTCCCTGGGACAGAGGAGCATCAGAAAGCTGAGATTATACAGGCAGTAATCTTACTGTGACAACAGGCCAGACAGATCAGTCTGACCAGTGTGTCAGAGGTACAGTACCTTGAGGCAATAAACATACCGTATCTGGTTATGTATAATGGAGGCAGACACACTGTGGACATCTGACTAGCTGGAGCCATGTGTGTATTTGTCAAAGGTGGATGGCAAAATAAGTTTCTAGATAATGTTCTTACTATCAGTGTTTATTGTATACTATTTAGGTGATTTGCTATGTGAGCCACGTGGAAGATAACCTCCACGCCCAGCATTTACAAGCCAAAGCCTTGATACTGATACTGAATTGTCTTGTACAGACTTCTCTGCGTGCTGAGAGCCTCTTGGCAGGGAGGAGCTACATAAATATATTGGGCAGCAGAGACCAGGTGTTAAACCACACAGAGGTGCAATTTCACCTGGGGATGGAGGCCTTGACAAAGCATAGACAAGAGATCCAAAGAAGAATTTTTATTAAAATGATTATCTCTTTATGGTGGATCATTGTAAAGTCTTCATGAAAGGGATGCTGAGGCGGTCATTATATAAAGCAGTCACAAAGCAACCATTTGGATCATGAGAAGTGTGAAGGAGTGCCAGATGTGAAGACTAGCTTTTACAAATGGCTAAAGATGTGACTGAAGGAGGCAAATTCATAGGAACAGAGGAGGAATAAAGTGGATTGAGTGCAAGGGAAGAATTGTGAAGAATCATGAAGAAGATGCTGAGGAGCTTTACTAGTGGAAGGTGATGCCATTGCTGTCAGGAGTCGGAGGCAGACTGGGCATTTAGAGGGGAAACAAGGTAGAAGCCTATTTAAAAAGGCAAGGAACAGAGAAGCACTGACAGTGGAGTACAAAATGCTGGGAGTGACAGATACTTTGGGAGAAACTGCTGGAATTCTGCAAGTGCTGGATGGGAACCTGATATGGATTTGATAAACTGAAGATGTCACTGCCATCAGGATATTGGAGATAATAATGGAAAAGATGCAGGTTGATCAGGAAGAAAACACATGTTTTGATGCAGGAATGAGGGAAAGCATGAAGTAACTTTGTGTTGGGCTCTCAGATGGTTCTCATAACTGCACCCTTGGAAAGGCTGATATCATGAACACATTTCTCACAGTACCCCAGGGAGACACTACTGTCTCCTTTTTTAAAGATGAGAAGTCAAAGCACAGAAATGCAAAGTTCAGTTGACTGAGGTCACATATATTTTTGTGACACAGTCAGGAACAGAATGTGCCTTTTAAATACTATGCCAGCATCTTTAACACAATTCTCCTGTTCCTTACAGCAGAGCGAGAAGACATACAGAAGTAGGGAAGGAAAAGGACAGATAAATCATGGAAAAGTCAAATGGGGACATGTACTGGTTCCAAAATATACCTGACAGCTCATACTGGCTTTTTTTTTACCCTGTATTCAATAGCTGTGTGTGTATCTACTGTTGCAAAGGCTTGCTGGCTCAGCTGGAGCACAGGTGAATGTTGATTCCAGGGCCAGCTGGGGTCCAGGCAAACTTACACTGCATCTGCCTGGAGGGCTGCCCAGGCTACAAATCCAGGCTGACTTCAGCTGAATTTGTGCAGAGCCAATCTGGTTATCAGTAACTTGTATTATCAGGCATACAAAAGACATCTGAGGGACTCCATCCAGATCCAGCAGAACTGTGTGAGTGTTGCAAGATTGGGCTGGTGTCAGCACACGTGTTCTGTAATGGCTTGAAAGAGAAGGCACTGTGAAATGTGAATGAGCAAAATCCGCCTAGATACAGCATAGGTCTCAAGGGGGAAGTCCTCCCCAGCATCAGTGTGTTGAACCTGGTGTTGTGTAGAAACAGGATAAGTTTAGCAAACTCTGGGTGAGCTACTGGAATGCTTGTATGCAATGTACCCCATCACATCCTGTATTGCCTAGGGGGTTGTTGCCAGGTGTTCCCAGTACTCCACAACCTAAAGTAATGGCATACTGTCTATCTGTACTTGAAAATGAGAGAATGTAACTGGGCATTGCAAACATTGCCAATGCTTCTGGTCATAGAAAACCCATGCATAAGTAAAAAAAGCAAGCCTTCTGGTTGGATGTTAACTGGCAGAAAGGTAGGGGAACAGACTTGAGACTTTCAGACATCTTTGCAACACTGAAGCAGGGTGGAAAGTTCAGGAGAGCACTGGAAAAATGTAGTTAATGAGAGCTTGTCATTCCTGGAGCTGCAGGGCAGTAAGCATGTGTCATTCCAATGAGTAGACGTGCTGCGTCTGTTGTAACATGGCTCTTCTCTTCTGGGAGAGCTTGATGAATTATGTTGTACTTTGCAAAAGTTACTCAAGTTGGATGAATTTCAATCCTGTAATTCAAACATCCTTGCTTTCCTCCCAAAATACACAGTGAAAAGAAAAATAATGAATAAATACTTAAGTGCAGACGAACCAAAATTCTGTGATTCTGGAGTGTAGATTCCATGTGACTGTTTTGCATTAATAATTTAGAGGCTGTGGGATCCATAACCAGAGACTGGACTAGAATTGGGAATCGGGCAATAGTGTTGACAAGGCAAAGAGTTCAGAGTGTCCTTTGGCAGGCTTTTGACTTGTTTAAAGGCCCTCTTTGAAACCTTGACCTCAAATCTGTCCCTCCTTCCTCATGTTGTTTTCTTCCACCCATGAAGGAGACATCAACTAGATTTCCCAGAGTACTATTTTTTACAAAGGTGGAGCAAGATTAAGCCAGTTAACAACAGGAGCTCCCCACCAGTAATTGAGAGTGTCTTCAAGGATGAACATTGCCTTAGGTTTTGGCAGGTTAATAGTAGTATCAGACGTGAGTCAAGCTAAAGCTTTAGAATTCAGCCATATGAAACAAGAGAGCTCAGGAAAAATCTGCCAGGTAGCTGGCATGATGGGACACCTGAATGAGTGCCTGGCAATAAATACTGCTTCTGATGTGCTCAGCACTTTTGCACAAGCCTAAATTTTCATATCCCTTTACCATGGACATAGTTTTCCTTTCAAACACCAATCAGGCAAAGAGAGGTGAGGTCAGCAGAGCAGCTGGGTGCTCTGCTCCCAGGCATTGCTGCTAGGTCTGCTCCTTGGCAAAGGGCTGGAGGGAGGGAACTGACTTTTATAAAATCGGTGCACACTCCACAGTTGTCATATATTCTAAGAGCAAAATGTTCCCAAATTTGGGTTTGTCGTTTAAATAGGTGGCAGAAGCTGAGCAGATTTGATAATGATTTCATGTATTCTTCAGATTTCAAGGTCCAGTACTGTTCCAGTGACAGACATGAGAGCAAATCCTAATGCCAGACATACCTAACCTGGGATCTCTCCAAAGTTTGGACATGTTCATAAGGGGTGGGGCTAGTTCAGGCTTATGCTTTCTATGAAGTGAGGGTTATAGCCCTGTTCTTTTGCCAGTTCTAGGAAGAAACTGGGCAGAGGGCAGCCCTGTTCTGACACACACGTGTTGAAGAAGCAGAGAGTCTGAACAGGAAAATGCTTTGTTTCAGGGATGGGTCACCACAGGCTCATAAAAAAGTAAAAGCCAAACTTTTCTAAGCAAGACTAGATATGCCAAAATATCACAGGAGGAGCTGCTGGTGGAATAGTTCCAACCCAGCTGGAAATATTGGAAATCAGAGTAAAAAATCAGAGTGATTCCAAAAACCTTCTTCCTGATCTTACTCCTAGTGGAATTGATTTCATGATTTGCAAAGCCAGGGAAGATGGACAGACTGAACAGGCATGATAGAATTTTCAGTGTTACTCAGTGTCTGGAACATATTTAGACCTCCTTTGTGGTGCATGCTGAGTACCACAGAGCCCAGGGGTGGTGGTCCTTGGCCCAGAATTTTTAAACAACAGGAACCAAATGCAGACCCATCCAGATCTTTTTGACAAGGAGCTCACTCAGACCTACACTGAGCACATATGGCTGATGGACTTGAAAAATCCATCTGCTTGTTTTATATCAGTGTTGGGAGGAGTACAGGACGTTCATGAGTATTCCTTCCTTCAGGATACATTCTCACTCACAGCCTGTAGCCTAGAAAGGTCTTGAAGTAGGAGCCATCCTCTTCTCTGTATAGCATTGAGCTCAACACGTCCCAGCCCGATGATTAGGGTTTCTAAGTACTGCACTCAAAGTAGCAGTTAATAAGAAACTGTGCTAAGATACTGTTATGAAGTAAAGGATTAAAACTGATTTTGAAAATAAAGAGGGGGCAAGTAGAATAATCTGTCTGTCATCACAACAGAAAAGGATTCTTTCAATTTAAAATATCAGAGAAATACAATTCAGCATGTGTCAGTTCTTTAGTAAAACATTTATTTCAAGTTTGCTACATCTGTTAAAGGAGAAGACTCTCTGTACCAACCTGTTCAGGGCTGGCTGTTGTTTCTGGAGGCCACTGCGTTCTTGCTTTGTGTTTTACCCTCTTCTCCCTTCCCTGCTTCCTTATGTGTCACTTTGCTGATCACAGGAGCCGGTGCTGATTTTGTCATGCTTGGAGGAATGTTTGCAGGCCATGACCAGTGTGCTGGAGAGATTATGGAAAAGAATGGCAAGAAGGTGAAACTCTTCTATGGAATGAGCTCTGATACAGCCATGAAGAAGCATGCAGGAGGGGTTGCTGAATACAGGTATGAATTCCACACAAGAGCAGTTGCAGTGAGCCAGCCAGCCAGTAACTTCTGGAGCAGAATTGTGCAAAAGGCATCTGTTGGAAACAGGCCCGTGCCTCTATTCCGTTGAGGAAGCTGTTACCAACACTTACGGCAGCAGATCTGAGGGAGGGATGACATCAAGGGGGAGACAGGGAGAAGGAGCTGGGGGTGGCTAGCTGAGCGCAACCATGTTCACTTGATTGCAGCCAGTGCAGTGTGCTGTCACTGCAGCACTAGCTGCATGGTCTGGAGAGTCATTAGGCACTGTTCTGGCATATGGGTCTCTTGGGATGTGTATGAATTAAATGCTGGAACATGGCACATCAGGCTGCAGTTTCTGGCCCTCTGCTTGTCTAGGTTGGGTGTCCTGTTAGTGTATGGGTTCCTGGCTGGCACACATGCTCCCTTCTGTTTGCAAAAAAGGGGGTACCTGGTGAACGGGTGAAGCTGAGCTGGAGTTTCCTGAGAAGAGTTGAGTTACAACTGTAATACTGATGTGATGAGAATTTTGACTTCTTGAAAAAAGCAGATGACTCCAGGGAACCTCTGTGTCTTGTCTTTTCTGAGCAGCAGGTCCTTACACAATATAGAATCACAGAATGGTTCAGGTTGGAAGGGACCTTAAAGATCATCGAGTTCCAATGCCCCTGCCATGGTTCTTTCAGTTTTTGTTAGACAGTATTTCCTGTTTACACTGTAAGAGGGGTTTCTTGATTCTCTTCTCTGCTGGGGTAGACTCAGGCTCTGGACCCATCTGGTAAACTGCTGTTTGTAAGGGTCTCGGAGTCAGTGACTTTACCTGCTGGTCTAGACATCCAGGCCTGATGAGGTTTGCTGGCCCTAACTGCTGCAACTATTCTAGCATGTGAGTTTTCCCCAATGTGTGCAGCTGCTACCACAGGAAAGAGTTGCAGCACTGTGAAGTTGACAGTGCAGAATGTAAAGCAGAATGGGATCCACAAAATCAAATGGAATTCATACTTCGACACAGAGACGTGCTGAGAGAACCATGGCAATCTCAGACATCACACTAGATAGAGAGCACCTTTGATCCCACCTCCTGTCCTCCACCTCGCAATTGGATCTGGTTTTTGTCTGACACTTCTAAAGAGTTAAAATATGCCATAAAAACGTGTGTTAGTTCACCTGGCACTTTACAAAGTGGTAAGACACAGCCTACTTCAGAGCATTTACACCTGTCTCCTTTGGCCTAAGTGTCCCAAGCTGCTTATTATGAGCTCCTAGACTGCAGAAATAATGGAGACTGAGGCGAGCTGTTGGTAGACATTGTGCAGGAGAGACCTGGAGATAAATGAAGTCATTAGCTTTCCTGCTCTGGCAGAAAACCCAGGCTCATTAAAAGAGAAGCCACTGTGAAAATGGGGGAATAGACAGCTTGTGGACACTGCACTTAGCAGATAGACTGTGCCTACTAGACACAGTCTCGTTCAGTACTACTTTCTGAGGAGAACAAAACCAGTTGGACATAGGGATGAGAGATGATAGGAAAGCGTTTTTCAAGGGCAAAAAAGCTTGTGATGAGTTTTGGCAAGTTCCAAGGACATTTGGTTTTGCAGGAAAATAGAAGACAGTTCTTAACAAGTAAAAATAAACAGTGAGTACTGTAATTTGAGGAGAACATGTAAATCCTGGCAGATTTTCAAGCCAGGATTTTTCTGCATCTAATAGGCTGAGAAGGGACAGAGATACCTTTACCTTCTGCCTGAGGAGGACATAGATGTCTGTCTTGAGTGGAGTGTACCCTTCCTACTTTACCTGAGCCTACACACCTCTTTCTGGGGCTCAGATCAGAAGCTAGTGAGCAATGTGCGAGGGATTGGGTTTTTTTAATCTTGTGTGGGGCTGCATCTGTACCAGCTAAATGCACAATTGTCTTCAGGATATCTAGCTACGCTGAGGACAGCCAGTGGATTGTTCAAGGGAGTGAGTTTTCTACCTGGTTGACCTGCAAGGCTCTTTTGGCACTGCAGGTTCAGTTTGCTTTTGCTTGCAAACACAAATATTTATTTGCAGAAGAAAGAGCTGCACAAGAGTCTGTCTGCATCTGTGACAAGCTGAAGTGCTGCACCAAAAAGATGTGCTGCCTACCTTTGACCTTTGATTCACTCTGGGTTCATACGCTAGTTCCCAGAAGCTGTGAACAGTTTTGGGCCTTTTTTTTTTGTCCCCCAGTGAATCTGCTTGTCATCAAAGCCTTTGAACAAATGGTCTGAATGGACAACACCAGTAATATCTCATAAGTTAAAAGTGGCAGCTGCCAGTTACACAGAGGTGCTGGCAACTTTTTATCTGAACTATGGTATCTCACTGTCCTTCGCTACCCTGTACTTGTGTCAGCTGGAGTGTGGGAAAGGCCTGATGCTGATCAGCATTAACGTAGTTAATGAGTGGCAGCTCCCTGAGAAAGCACAGAGCAGCGCAAGCGTGCTGTGTGGATCTCAGTGCAGCCATAGTCATTTTGGGCCTGGCCACCACAGAGCTGGTTAAAGTTGCAGGAAAAGTTTGAGAAAGCTTGCGGTACCAGTTGGCCAAAGGACTAAGGAAACTGTTAAACTCTGTTCCAGCTAGTTAGGTGTGCCTGTGATCTGGCAACAAAACCTATCACCAGCAGGAGAAATAATTGACACTGGTCTCCCTTCAAAATAAGATAGAGTGCAGGTGTTAAGTCTTGTAGGGAAAAAGGATGTATGGAAAGGTGGTGTATTTGGCTCAGCCTAGATAGACCCTTTTAATCCCTTATCAGCAATACTACACAAAGTCTGCTTGATCCGATGCTGTATTTTGATTTGCATCCTGATTTTAGAGTCCCCTGGGAATCAAGTGCTGAAACCTTCTCAGAAACAAGGAAATAGAATCACAATCTGAAATTTTTAGTCCCTGTTGAGATACTGCTTTTTTATGCCACTAGCAGGTAACACAGAAGGAGCCCCCAGTGTACAACTGGGGAGCTACAGCAGCTCCAAGCATTAAATCTGTAAGCCTTGCTTTGAATTACTCTTTGTAGGAAAAGTTACAGGAAGTTCAGTCACTTACTAGTTGAGCTTAAGGCAGACTTGAACCAAAAGTGTTGAAATCTGACATTTTAAATGCTGGGTACCCCAAAGAGGTCAAGTCAATGGGACTTCTTTGTATGCATTTTAAAAGCCCAGCTTTACATCTGTATCAGTGATCCCAATCAGCTGTTTTGTCTTAAAAAAAGCCTGAGCACTCACAATGTTTTATTCAAGCAGTGGGAAACTTGGTGTCTCAGCACCCTCCAGAATCAAACTATTTGTCACTTAACTTCATCTTCTCAAAATTACATATTTTGGCTGGAGAACCTGAGTCTCCAGCAAAGAGTTAAATTAAAATTGGCAGGTAAGGCAAGATGGTTGTAGCAGGGAATAAAAGTCGTGAGAGTAATTGTTTTTGTAATGAATATGTCAAGTTGATACCATTTAATTTTGCATGAAATATGTGTACCTGGTTTCATTACTTTTCTGTCATTTATGTATTGGTTTGTCTTTATATTTTCACCTCCTTCCATGAGGAACATGGATCAGCGCTGGGAATTTCTGAAAGGCAATTATTGGGTTTCTTTTATGGAAGAAAAGAAATAAGGCAAGCAGGAACAGAGACTGCAGCATTGTTCAGTTAGAGCCAATTTGCTTTTGTTAACCCTTTTGAGATTTCACGGGTTTTGTGTGAATGCTGCTGTTCTACTGTGGTCACTCAGCAATTCACAGCTGCTACTAAGCTGGGTTTTAGCACTTTATACTAAGTGTAGGGTGGAATTTGGGCCACAGAGACAGAATAGCACCAGCAGCTGGTTGCTACTTACTGTCTTTTTCTGGATCCCAAATCATAGCCTGGAAAACCTGCCCTCAATTCCTGCCATTTCTTAAATGCTCCGCTTATATGGAAGGTTGCCTTGGGCCAGGGCAGCCTGACCCCTTTGTCCAGACCTACGTTTTGCTGGGCTGAGAGAGCACCATCACATCTGCTTCACCCCATCCAGCCCACCAGGATTCCCACCCACTCGTGCATCCCTCCCTGCCAGCAGCAGGAGTTACGGGGTGCACTGCAGATTGGACGAAAAGTCTAAAGCAAATAACTCTCCCTTTCTATTCAGCATTCCGTGGCTAGCAAGAGACACAGAGTCTCTGCTGGGAGCATCTGAGCTCACCTTTTCCACCTGTTGGGAGTCCCAACTACTCCATCTTCACCTTTCTTTTCTTAGAAAGGGTCAGTTTCGGGTTGTAGCTCTGGGAGAGATGTCAGAGCTGCGTATCCCTCAGCAGTTCCTGCTGACTTGCTTATGCAGCTCTCTGCCAGCTTTTGTGACACCCCTTGTTACTCACTCTGCCCCTTTCCCCTGAGGACTAGAGTATTGGAATGAACATTAACACATCCTTACTACATAATCACAAACTTTCTCCTCTCTCCCTATGGACAAAACTACAGAGGTTACTATTACAACAACCTGAGCACCTGCTTTTTACAATCTTCACATTCTATGCCAGCAAAACACATAACCAAGAAAGCCCCAAGAGTTTGAATGTATACCAGTTACAATCTCTACCCCTTGCCCCTGTGGACCTCTATCTGGGTTAACGTTGTCATAATCTGAATACTTACTACGAATTTTAGGACATGTCCCTTCAAAACAAACACGCAAGAATTAGGATTGTACAAGCGAAAATTAACAACACTGTTGAAGGTACCAGTAGGGTTGTGAGTTTAATACCTGTAGGGCTTTGGATTTACATCCAGAATGGGGTGGGTGGGTGTGTATTCACATGCAGCAGTGTGTGCCTCTCCCCTTTTGGGGAGTAAGATGACACACCAAACAGCTTGGCTGTCTTGGGGCTTGCTCCACAGCCATGATATTAACTGAGCTCTGACCTTTCTGCTGTGCTGGCAGTTGCTTGCCTCACAGCACCAGATTTCTGTCCCACTTCCATCCTACACTGCTCCTTTTCCTTCTGGAACGTTCACTATTCCCAGCATGTCGGGTGGGAGTGTGGAGAATTTTCAGCCCTTTTTGGCCCTCTTTTTCAAGGGTGAGCATAAAACTGGACTCTTGGTGTTTTCTGTGGAGCTAATCTCATGGCTCTCTTCCAGCATGCTTCCCCCAGTATGGTATCAACACGGCATCCCAGCAGCTGATACTAGAGGAGCAGCAGCAACTGTCTAGCTGTCAGAGCTTTGGGGTTGTGACATTAGTAGTGTTCACCACTTGTGTAGGTTTTGAATGGTTAGAACAAAAGTGACATCCCACAAGCTCCTAACACCACCATAGCCACTGCAGGGCCATCTCCTAGGGACAGTGGCTGTAAGCATCCCACGCTTCTGTGATTTTTCTCTGAAAAAGGGACCACCAGATGTTCATGCTCTCAGGAGCAATGTTGCCATCTCTGCAGGTCTGTTGAACCACTGTAACCGGGGCTGCCTTTGTTTGCAGTCAGCTTCTGCTAGCCGAACTTATGGCTCACATAGAATCACAGAATCATAGAATGGTTAGAATTGGAAGGGACCTTAAAGATCATCAAATTCCAACCCCCTGCCATGGGCAGGGACACCTCTCCCTAGAGCAGGTTGCTCCAAGCCCCATCCAGCCTGGCCTTAAACACTTCCAGGGATGGGGCATCAACAGCTACCCTGGGCAACCTGTTCCAGTGCCTCATCACCCTCACAGGAAAGAACTTCTTCCTAATATCTAATCTAAATCTCCCCTCTTCCAATTTAAAACCATTACCCCTCGTCCTGTCACTAGTCTTCCACATGATGCTTAAGCATGAATTAACCAGGCACTCATGTTTGACCTGATGGGACGTTCATGCATAACTTAATTGGACACTCATGTGTGACCTGAGTTGGCCATGCATGAATGCAGTAAACCCTGCATAGCTTGCCCAGCACAGCATGCAGAGCTCTTCAGGTGGCAGGATCCAGTAGGTGAAATTCACACTGGTTTCCCCAAATCCCAGAGATGCATTCTCTTTCACAGTCTTGTGGGAAGCTCCCTGAAGGCTGAGCTGAACCTCCCAACTTTGACTGGCCAGGGCGGGCATGGTCAAAAACCCAGCTGCAGAACAGTGGTATGACTACCTTTGTGTCGTTTTGTGGGCCAGGCCTTCTCTTCCTGTTGGCATTAGAGGGGAGAATAAAAGCCTGTGAACTTGCAGCAGCTCAGGCCCTACAACACACCACTGAGCCCCATGGAGTCTCTTGCTGGCAGTGGTACATAAGTTTTCCATTGGCTGCTTATTACAGTGGTTTTTTTAAGAGTTTCAAGAAAGAGTCCATTACTCATCAGATGGAGGGAGATTAATCATGATTCCTTATTCACATGGTGTATTAACACTTCTCCTTTATTGTCTCCCTAGGGCTTTGACCTCACATTTAAACTAACAGAATGAAATATAGCCAGGCTCACACTGAAGTACCTCCACAGAGCCACTGGTGCTGTTAATGTTTTGCAAATGGAGCCTCCAAACAGGCATGCCCTTTCTTTCTTGCACTATCCCTTAGACAGCTTGCTTAAGGGAGAAGTAAATAAAGTGACAGTTACAACAGTGACAGATCCTGGCCCTGATTTTTGCCTCCATTTTGTAGCGGAGAGTGAGAGCAATCCCCTCTCCCCTCTGCATTTCTTAGACCCCCTTCCCAAGGCCTGCTGCTCCAGAGGAGCTGTGTGCTGTGCAGAACAAGCTTGCTTTAAAGCTTAGTGAGATCAGATGGTGACTGGGGAACTCCTCTGCAGGAGGAACTGCTGAGCATGAGGTTGGAGAAGGCTGAAGGGGAAGGGGTGAAAGTTATTTGCCTGGATTCTTCCATCATGGAACTCTTCAGATATGTTTTTGGGGACAGTGCAATCTGTGCTGGCGTGTGCCCGTACTTGACAGTATTCACAGTGCTGCTATTTTTTCTGTCCTTTTTGCCTGGCTCTGAACCGTGCTCACTCACCTTTTAGCTTCAGGGGACAGCTTTGCAGCAGGTTTCCATAGCAGGTTTCCCACTCCATCTCTGTGGGCTCTGGAGAGTGAGGCTGGTAAGAGACAGCCAGATCATTTCCATTGGCATCTGGTCAGTGACATGGGACAGAGCCCAGGGGCTTGCGAAGCCTCTGTAGAGCTGTGCTGAGCAGTGCCTGCTGAGAATCAGCTCCAGCATTCCTGTACATTGCCTGAGCTTAGCCGTTCCTTATACTTCAAAGCTTGCAGCCCTCAAGGTCAAATGTACCTTTCCATAATCCTGGAAGCTTCACTTGCTTGTGGGCAGGTGGTGAAGGTGAGGAAGGGGGGAGAAAATCTGTGAATACACTCATATTGGAGCATCTACAAAATTCTTCTGCTTCTCATTCACAGTATTGGTGACTGGAGTTGAGGCATTTCAGTGCTTGAGAGCACCAAGCAGCAACAGGCCAGCAAGAAATAAAACTGGGGAAGTATTTGTAAAGTGCAGCATGCGGAGTAGTAAGCTCCACATTGCTCCAGTAAACACATCGTTATGTTTTGCATCTAGATCTAAATGCAGTAACTGATCTCTTCTCCAGGGCTTCAGAGGGCAGAACTGTGGAGGTACCGTACAGAGGGGACGTGGAGCTCACCATCCTGGACATCCTCGGGGGGCTACGGTCCACCTGCACCTACGTGGGAGCTGCCAAACTCAAGGAACTGAGCAGAAGAACAACTTTTATCCGGGTCACCCAGCAGCACAGCCAGGTCTTCTCTTAGCCCAGGACTGGGGGACTGGAGAGAGGGTGGGGGAGCAGAACAGGAAGGGCTGCTGCTTTGTTTTGCTTTCTCCTCCACCTTGTGTTAGTGGCAAACTCTCCTCTCGGAATGGCAGTGTCGTAGCCATCAGAGGGGCTATGGCTGGCATTTGGAAGAGGAAGGTTGTGCTGTTAACACAGTGCCATTGTTTCAAAATGCAATAGCCTCATCTTTTATTGTCGTGCCTATTTTATTTTTTAACCAACATTTCTTCAGCTGTTCTCTCCCCGCCTGCCGCCCCCCCCCGATAAATAGCTGCTGAAACCTCAGTTAACAAAGAATTGGCTTGTACAGACTTGGCTCTTGCGCCTGCACACACACACACATTCCTTCTTTTGAGACTGACCTGTCACCTACCACCACTTCTGGCGGTGCACCCTCCAGAAATTGCAGGCTGGGAGAGGAAAAGATGCATGGAATTGCGTGGAGATATCAAATTCTTTTCACCTTTGTTCTGACCAAAGAATAGGTGTTTGTGGCATGGCTGCCAGCCTGCGGAACGCCAGAGGTGGCTGGGGGACGAGGCCTGGTTACTGGTGATGATAAAAATGCCAGATCTCTTTCACTCAGCTCACAGGGCTGGTACTGCTGTTCTGACTTAAATGTCCCTGTTTGATGGATTTGCCTTTTCAGAGAAGCTGGCATTGAATGTCAGGAACCCTTGCCCCCATGTAAGGGTAGAACGTCTCAGAGCTTGCCTGCTTTTTCCTGCATGCAGTTATTGAATTACTTGTATTCCTACTTTTACCTGCTATCTGTGAACAGATTTCTAAGACATTGAAACTCGGCAACAGTAACCCACCAAGGGAGGTTTCTCTGCAGCCCTCCCTGTTCCTTGGCCTCTTCGTATCCATTTAGAAAAGACAGAAAAAGGCTGTGCTGTGCATTGTCTGTGGCCAGGTGAATGAGGCCAGAGAGATCAAATTTGCTTTTGGTTATCTGGTACCACTCCTCTGCAGTCCTTGACACCAGGAAAAGCAAAAGAGAGCTTTGGGCAGAACAGCCTGATTGCAGGACACCAGTGGGCTGAGATGGAGTTAAAGCCTTTGCTCAAAGAAAAAAAAAAAATGTTTAAGACTCTGGGTAACACTTTAATAAAATGTAATGGCCCACTAATTAATTGATAAATCACAATGAAATTTCTTTGGAAATACACATTGCATCCACATGAATATCACCGCAGCTCGTTATGATAAATGATGTAAAGTGAGCACAATGAATTAATAATAACGCTCGGCCACTTACTTTAAAGTGGTGCTGAGACTGTAACACGGCTGATGTTACTTCAGAGTCTTACTTTCCCCCCCTGTAGCTATCTGTAGAAAGAGGCAGGCTCCCTTTGAAAGCCAAAGGGTGAGCTGTCAGGAATAGCAAAGAGAAACTCTAGAATTAAACTCAGGTGCTGGACTGCTCAAACAGCCATGCACAAGGAGTGGTACAATTGACCATGCAGGAGCACATTAGGCCACGGGCTAATCCCTGGCGATACTCAAGTGTGATGTATACATTAGAAAAAGCACAGAGTATCCTCAAAATTGCCTGATATTTTAAATGTCTTCCATTTAGCATGTAGGACATAATTCTTAATTGGTGTATGACCCCTTCCTCTGCTTTGCAGGTGATTTAAGGGCCTTAATGTGAGCACAGGTTATACTTGTGCTGGCTTTAAGGCCCATTTGCCCACATACCGCAAGGAACCTGAATGCAGAAGAGAAGCAGGGCTGTGAATAAAGGAGCTGATCTCTGTTCCCTCCAGCCTCAACCATCACATTAAGAAGGTGCCAGATTTCTTCACCACAAACATACCATGGGCCACAAACTGCTCTCACCTGCCTTAAGGCCAGGGCGCAGGCAGTGTTACTGCTCTGCATCAGTAGGGCTGTAGGAGGGCACTGCTCCTTCAGTGATGGGCTGCGAAGGGCAGGGCTGCAAAGGCAATGAACACCCTCTGTGAGGAGTGGGCTTAGACCATCACGTTGCCAGCCTGACCACAGGTGTCTCTCCACACTCGTGCCTTCATATGTGGGAAGGGCAGCAGTTGCTGGTCTCACGCCTCTTCTCGCAAGCGCTTTTCTACTTCTTTTAGCTACATTTCTAAATGGAATTTAAGAACTACATATGCATATATAAAAATACATATATATATTTGTAAACATTTTTTTAAAAAGATCATACGCACACTGACCAGAGCAGCTTCATGACGTGTCTTTGGAACAGTTTGTTTCCCAAAGGGCAGGTGCTGGGGACAAGGCAGTGGGGTTGCCTCTCCACAGGCGTGGCGAGCATGGGACCTGCCCTGGGGCTGCGCTCACACCTGCTTCTCGTCCCCTCCTGCACGTACCTCTGACCCACCAGTGACAAGCAGGACAGGGTGGGGATGGGTTAATCTGAAGTTGTCCCCAGAATTCTCCTGGCTGTGACTGACACTGATGCTAAGAATAGTTACTGATAAAGCTGTGACTTAGGGTATTTGGTTTTAGGGTATGGCAGATCTTACCAGCAGTTTGATAAGCACCATGTTTTCTCTTTAATTTTTCTTCTTCTCACTCCAAAGTGAGCGGAGAGAGAAACGGGCTGCAGAAAGGCTGACCTGGTGGCACATCTGCATCTCACCCAACATTATAAGCAGGTTTTGTTCAGGGATAACCCTCAATTATGTCAGCACTCACCGTTGACAGTGTTCATGCCCAGCTCCCAGATGGGCTGGATAATGGAAAAAAATACAAGCTGGAGCCCTCCTTTAACACCCAGTCCTCAGTCCTGTGCTGTAGAAGTTGGCCTTTGTCCCCTTAGCCCTGTGCTGTGCTCTGCTCAAGCCCGCTGCCACACTCCCAAAGAACAGGGGGCAGAGACGGAGCTGAGGGTGCGCTGTGTCCAGCAGGAAGGTCCGAGCAGAGGCTGCAACTATGGATAAATGCCACGTGCCATTTGTGGATCTACCTCACCTGGACATTTAACCGGGTTCTCTGTTACTTGCTGTCCTTCTGTGGGAAGTGTCTATTTGTAAGTTTCATGTTGGGTGATTGTGCTTAACCTGGTCTTCTTTAGCCCCACCACCCTGGGCCCACCCTGCCCAGAGCAACGCTGTGAGTGTGCTACGCTGTGCTGCAGGCCATGCTCATACCTGCTTCTCCCAGTCAGGTAGCTCTTCAGTTGAGCATCCAAGAGCAGCTTTGCAGTTTGGCCCCACAGTGACTGAGTTAAATGTACCAAAGCCCTACGAGCAGGCTGCTGAAAAGGGCATTGTTCCATCATTACAGTAATCCCTGTGGAGCGTGTCCATCTCCGCGTTCTTGAAACGTAAGGACACCTGAAACACCTCCTCCTCTCCCAGACATACTCTGCAGTCACCTTGCTGCAGGCTGTTGGTGGGGCAGCCTGGCTTACGCAAACACTCCCTGGGGAGGAAGGGCTTTGCTCCACAGCAGCCTTGCTCTTGCCTGTGGTGGCTTTGGGGACGTGTAGGCCTCCTTCCAGCCTGTTAGAGGAGTGGCCTTGACCCAGCATTCTGCAGGTGCTAAACAAGCCACTGGGCACAGGCAGTGGCTGGGCTCATCTGTGCTGCCGCCTTCTCACCTTAGAGAGAGAGGGAGGGTGTTGACTATAGGATGGGGCCACCCTGTAAGTGTGAAGAGTTGTCAGCAGGGGCAGGAGGAGGCAGTGCTTGCATTCGGAGGAGCTTTTGTGTAGTAGCAGGAGAAGGGACGGGGGTGAGCAAGAAGCACAGCAGCACTGGACAAGCCCGGTGCTGGGACAGGGGCCTGGTGCTTTCCATTCATGGACATGTTGAGTTTGAAACCTTTTCAGAACCAAGCACTCCCCAGTTTATGCCTGTTGTGCTCCCCTGGCTTGAGCAGACTGGCTGCCCCAGCTTTCTCCCGGTGTGTGTACAGTGTCTGCTCACTGCCACCTCCCACCCTTCCACCTGGGAAATACCGCTTTTCAGTCGCTAGTGTTGGTTTTGTAGCACAAACATTGTTTGTTGTAGCTAGGAGGGCTTTGGCGACCAGTGCCAGGTTTGGCCTTGCTTGTGTAGAAGAGAGAAAGGAATTAAAAAAGCCAAGGCAGGAGAAGGCCAGGCCCTTCCCGGTGAGCCAGGAGCTACCTGGGGTGGGGGGGCTAAGGGGTGGCTGGGCTAGATGCGTGGCACAGACCATCCTCCTGCAGCCTTTGCTTCGCTTGTGGTCAGCCAGCTGTTCCCACCAACCCTCCCCAGCATTTACTGGCACACTGTTTACTGCTTGAAGTTTTTGTATGTAAATAAATAATTCAGAGTCCGAAACTCCTTGGTGTTGCCCGCGATAACTGTGAAGCGCTTCTGCATCATCAGCCGATGAGCTGCTGAGCGTTAGATGTTCTCCTGCCTGCCTGGGCACCACCAGGGTGGCGATGAGGAGTGCTGCCTCCCCTCCTCTGCTGCTGCTGCCTGTGCCCAACGCCCCCAGCATCTCCAGTGTTCCAAAGCTGTACATGGAAAGTTTCTGTTATGCAATAAAGAGCTTCACTCCCATGGTCTGGAGAGGGTTTTATAGCCATGGATGGGTACATGTGTGTTTCTGCATCATCGCAAATAAAAACAGATGCCGTACAAGGCATTGCCAGGGTGGGAATGAAACTGGGCAAATTGCTTCCCTGGGAAAGCTCTGGCGTTGGGTTGTGACCCACAAAGACAGAACTCGGGTTTGCAATTGGCACTGTTATTTTATTAGTACGAGTATACTGAAACAATAAACTTGTACTGGTATACAGACAATTTCTTTAAAACAATTTTGTTCAAATTTTGAATCAAACATTGTTTTATTATAATAATGAAATAATTTCTACCTAGAAAACCTGCAAGCACCATCAAAGAAAGGGACCATAAAATTCAATAAACAGACGCGAGTGTATCCTACAAATAGACACACCACCATTAGAAAATAGAATATGAATTCTTCCATTTTTTTTTTTAATATTTGTTTTAAAAAAGCTAGTGCAAGTACAATATTTTACACTGGAATTACAGAGAGTATGCACGCATATGGAAAAAAGTTCTCCTGTCACAATAAAAGCTCTTAACTATGTCTGTATGCACTTAAAATCTTCTCCTCTTTTCAATAAGGTGCAAAACGTTATTCCCTCCCTATTTCTCCTTTGTACTGGCCATGTCAGCTCAATTTCTCCCCAACACAAAGCTGCGATATCCCTTTTACTGGGCCTACACTAGGAACTACACTGGAAGTGTGATTTGCAACAACCCTCATTAGTAATACCAGACGATTTTTTTTTTTC
>VXBW01001787.1:522945-670549 GCA_013400375.1 Thinocorus orbignyianus
ACAAAACAAAACCCAAAACTTAAAAACTACTGCTGTAGAACGGCTAAACCTTGTCCCGGCACGGCCCCGCGCCAAGCGGCTGCCGGGAGCAGTGACATAGCTAGTACAAAATGATTTTCAGTAGCTCACCCGAACTGAAAAAGGTTGGGAAATCCTCCTCCCTCCCTCCCTCCCCCCTTTTGTAACACTGCGAAAAGAACAGTGTTCAACAAGTTAATATATTATTCCAACAACAACAAAAACAAAAAAAAAGAAAAAAAAAAAGCGCAAATACATACATTAGTGAGTTTCACCATTAGCTGAGACTGTCCTGAAGAGTCGTATCTAGGCCTTAAGGAATCAGTAACTGCTGGGAGGCCAGCCCGGCGGCATGGGAGAAGACACCCACTGAGCCACCATGGCCGCCTCCAGCCTGGTGTTGCCCTCAGCTACCCCGGCCCGACCCCGGCTGCCTGGGACAGGAGTTCTGCAGGGCAGGAGAGTGCCCGGGGTCTGGGCTGTTAAAGCAAAGGCCAGGGCCGGAGCCCCTCGCCCGCCGGCGTGAAGGGGGCAGAGCGGTGCTGCCCAGGGCCGGGAGCCGGGCCCTGAGGTTCCTGCTGGTCAGCAATGCCAGAGTACAGCCACCACAGCTTCAAGGAGTGACCAACGCTCGCTGCAAACACCACTTCCAATGCGCGGTCGAGGGAAAGGGCACAGGAGCTTTGACCGCTCAAAATAGAAATGAACAGAAAAAAAAAAAAAAAGAAACAACCTTGGATGAAGCCTCCATAAAATCCTCAGTGGAAGACTTGAGTCCTTTCAGCTAACAACAAGGAAAAAAACTACAGAGACCTTAGAGACTGTTATTGTATAAACACTACCTGTTGGCTGAATGCACTTCATCGTAACACAACTGGGGCCGGTTTTCTGAGTGCCCGGGTGTCACCGGGGCAGGGAGGGCACCTCTGCCCCCTGTGCCTGCGGGAGCCGGGGCATGGGTCACTGCTGGGCAGGGGGACGGGAGCAGCCTGGGACCCCCACCCGCTCCCCCTGCCACCGGCTCCCAGCCCAGCTCTATCTTTGGACAGGAAAAGGACCCTCTCCTCAGAA
The DNA here is from genome assembly GCA_013400375.1 of Thinocorus orbignyianus. Taxonomy (NCBI): domain Eukaryota; kingdom Metazoa; phylum Chordata; class Aves; order Ciconiiformes; family Thinocoridae; genus Thinocorus; species Thinocorus orbignyianus. The sequence goes on from VXBW01001787.1 coordinate 524,035, forward strand.
ACTGACTCGGGACCCTCTCCTTTTGGCTTCTGAAAAACACCGGTCTCGCCATGGATCAAGACCATCACTGGACACATGCTGGGGGTGAGGGGCTGCTCCCCGGCGGCTCGGGCAGCAGAGGAGGGGGAGAGGGGGCTGGAAGGGCCGGCTGGCCTGGGGTATCGCTCTGCTGCTGGCGCTGGGCTAGGATCCCTTGCCATAACCACTTCTTGCTCAGGGTTATACTCTTTGGGTTTCATCTGGAACAGGAAGTGCTGAAAAAACATGGAACAGTATCCCAGAGTGAGGGAAAAAAGAAACCAGGACCGAAAGGCTTCAGTGGGGACTGAGCAGGTTGTGCTCAGTCGGCAGCAGCTCCCTGGCCCGGGGCTGCTGCCGCCCTGCCCGCCCCGGCACTGGCAGGGCCCCGGCACCAACACCTACCCAGGGCTCGGCCCAGGCCCCCTCAAAACCAGCCGTGCCCTCTGGGCTGCCAGGGGCTCCCTCGGCGCAGGCAGGAGAGATTAAAGCCGAAAACCAGCTGGAGAGCGAGACTCTGTTTTTGCAGAGTAGCCACCCTTTGAAGTGCCCGGTAGCTGCACTGGAGAATTGCTGCTCCAGGGTCTATTTTCAGCACGGGAATAAACAGCGTGTGAAGCGTGACTCCATTCCCCAGAAGTGGGACCCATGGAATACGAACAGAAAATTAAGCACAGTTGTTCTTTAAGAGCCTTTTAAGTAATAATTCTTCCTGGCCAAAGCCAATACAAATCAGATCATCTAGACATGACATTTTTCTATATACAAAAAACATGTAACTTTCAACCTTTCTCTGCTTTTGTATTTAAAAACTTTTTTTTTTTTTTTTTTTTACAAACAAGGTATGAAACTCACTGTTCAAACAGAGCCGTCTCTTTTTCAAACACTGAATGAATCATTCCAACATTCATTTTTCTTTTGTGCAATTTTTTTAAAACATTACCTGTACTCCTCAATGTGAGTGCTTCAAAAAAAGTTTCTATTTTTAATAAGCTTCTCAAATTAGGTTTACATCAAAAAATATTCCCACAAGGTATAGTGCTACAAGAAAAGATCCTATCAGTAAAGGTAACACATCTGAAGCGAGGTCGTCTATGTAAAAGAAATTGAACTCTGGAGTAGAGGTGTGCAATGCGTTTGGAATTTCCCTATGGACACAAAGCCAGGCTGTCCTCAGGACAGGGAACCACGCGGGCGTGTAGGCGTAGGCAGAAAGAAAAACAAAAATCACCCATATTTATTTGTGTGCAAACAGACACTTGTGTCTGGGGTTCCGTGTGTGCACCTGTGGTATCTGCATCAACAAATTCTCATCCTGCTCTGTATTTCAGGATCTGGGGGCCCGGGGAATTGGATAAACCAGAGGGAAGGGAATCCCTGCTGCACTCTGGTGCCACCTTCATTTCCCTGGCTCTTGACATCAGCACCGGCCAGAGCCCAGAGCAGACTCTGCTGTTGCCTGTGCTGCTGGTGAGGGGAGAAATGGAAATCACTGGCACGAGTGCACGTCCCACTTTGCCACCGGTCAAAGGGACAGCAGAAGTGTTTCAAGAGGCCAAATCCCCCTGCCCACGTGGGGCTTCTGCCCTGCAGAACCTGGGTAAACCCCAAGATTTTTCCAGCTGCCTGATTAAGGTCAGGATCAGGCCCCGACTGAACCAAGCTTCTGTCCCACAAAGATTTATACGTGTGCTCACAGCAAGCTCCCGAGCCACCCTTGCCGGCCAGCCCGGACCTCCCAAAAGCACCTGCATAAGTGTTTGTGGAGCTGGGTCCCAGGACAGGCAGAGCACTGCTCCGAGAGCCCCCCTCTTTGAAATAACACTATTAGTGTTTAAAAATATTGAGGATTCGCTCTCCTTCATACAGGCTTTTTTCCTTTTTTTTTTTTTTTTAGGACCTTGCAAATATTAACAGGATTTCACCATTTCCTTTTTACTATTGGCAACACACTTTAAAGTAACATAAATCTCTGCAGAAAAGTGAATTATTTTCAGGATAACCAACAGCTACAGTTCGCGCTGAGCCTGCTGCTTTTGTATTGCAATCATCTAAGTGAGATCTACAAAGTTGAAACCATGAGATGCAGGAAATCCAAACTCGTCTGTAACATTGTACATCCCTACTCCGGAGCAGTAAAAGTGCTGCTTCTGGTCACATCAGTGTACCACACACATGCCAGCCCCATCCCTGAGTAAAAGGTGTGAAAGGTTTCTAAATGTTCCTTGATTTAAGGGAAACGAGAGCAGTGATGTCACTTCCCCGCGCCGAGAAAATGACGGGAACGACAGGTCGAATGAAGCAAGACAGCGGGATGAAGGAATTAAAGGAATAAAACAGAACAAAGAAAGGAACATGGTGTGTCCCATCCCCACCCCCCTCCTCCTCCCGAGGTCTGCGTCTGCGAGGGAAAGCCCAAGGACAACGTATGAAATGGCAAAAACGGGTCAACAGCGACTCCGAGTTGGGTCTCGACCAGAGGACTCAAGGTAAGTGACATCAAACTCAAATTCCCCGTGATGTGGCCCAGACAAACTGAAACAATGCCTAAGTTAAACACTATAAGGAACAGTCATTTCATATATATAGATATATAGATAGATTAGATAGATAGATAGACAGATAGATAGATTTATTTTATTTTTTAGAAATCCCTATAAAGAGGTTCTTGTTTTATTTTTCTTTGCCCTGACTAATTTCTTGGTGATTGTATGCGTTTCGTTGTAAACTAAACCAGGCCTGCTACAAAAGAGAAAGAAAGAAAGAAAGAAAAAAAAAGACAAAAAGAATTAAGAAAAAACTACCATCAGTGACTATTGCAAAGCGGGCACCGCGCAGGAGCAGCGGCCAAACCTCCTCCAGCGGCTGCGCCTCAGCATCTCCTGCGCCTGCAAGTGGCATTTTTGGGGTGCCCCAGGGGCATGGATGGCACCTCCCGGGGGCAGGGGGAGCCTCGCTGTGCCGGGGGCGGGGAGAGAGGCCAAGTCCCCACCTCATTAAGGACTTGGTCCCCAGGGGGACTTTCCTCTCCCCGGTGGGAGCCGGGTCTTGTCTGCGTGACATCAAGGCAGAGGGTCCTAAGTGTGACCCTCCGCCTGGATGGCATGCAGACATTTACAGCTTTTTTTCTTTGTTTTCCTCTTTTTTCTTTTTTCTTTTTTTTTATCTTCCTGGATCTTTTTAAACATCAAATACAATAGGGGTTGGTGTTTGCCGGGGCTTGACCCTTACTATGGTTTGTTGGGCTTTTTAGTTTTGTTTCTTTTTTTGGTGGGGGGAGGAGAGGAAGGGAGTTATTAGCAGGGGGAGGAAAAAAAGAGTAAAAAAGGTAGGAAGAAAGAAAGTATTCGAACAAGAACACAAGCTGGGGAAATCAGAAGAGGGTATGAGATCTAGCTAACACCGCACGGGTGAGTCTAAGTTGGCACGTAAAGTATTGCACATCCTACAAAAGCCAAAGCATGGAAAGGGACAATTGTTTGGAAAGAACCAGTTATTTCAGAATTCCTCAGTCTGAAATACAAGCACAGAACTAATACATTCCTATTGCTCCAAACGTATTTTTTTATTATTATTATTTTTTATTTATTTTTTTTTTAGTGTTAGTTGAATAGATCCAGTCAGTTCAATAGCCCCTGCTTCTTTATTTCACCACAAATGTGTATGAGCACGGTTTCACTTGAGATTTTCTTTTCCCGAGTATGCGTGAAGTACGGAAATAGTGGTACGGCTGCCAACTAAAATCTGTAATTCTTTCTACTCCTTTACCATCAAAAGCTTAAAAACAAAACAGGAAACAAAACAAAACAATAAATTGCAAGTGCCCTGAGCAGAGTATATGGAAGATTAAGCAACTTCTCTGAGCAGAAATATTAACAAATAAGCACTAACTAAGCAGTGTGACTGTGAGAAGAAACCCACTCAGCTATTTGGTAGCCCGCCGAGAGGTTAATAAAAATTCAAGGAAATTCAAGAAAAGTTTCAAGCTATTTTAAACGTATTTCAACTTTTTTGGTGCACCCCAGAATACGGTATAAAAACAATTAGTTCTGGTGTGAGCTAAATTTCAAGTAACAAATAACAGAGTCAAAGCTGGGGTTCGGGGTTAACGTTTCTTCTCTTAAATAAAAGCACTGTGTTTTTGGGGAGAGGGAAACCAAGATTTTAAATAAATTGGTTCACCTTAGGTAACTGCGTTCCTAACAACGGACTTTTATTTCCTTTTCTCCCTGTCAAGTACAGCTTCTTCAACACTACCTGAAGGATGCCAACTCGCCAGCACGCACAAGGACAGGAATGCTGGCTGATTTAAGGGCTGGAGCACGATCCCACTCCCATCAGTGGGACCTCTCCAGGGGCAGCAACAGGCTTTAGAGCTCAGCCCCCACGCACTTCCCACTGGCACCCCCCGAGGCGGGTGCAGGAGGCTGGGTGCACAGCACCTCAAAGGATCTGGCCCTACCTGGGGAAAGAAAAAGACTGAAATGTGGAATCCCCCTCCCTCCCCCCTCCCCATCCGACTTGGTTTGTACCAAACTCTTGAAAATCTCGCCTTTCCAATGGAAAACGATGCGATTAAAATAACAAATAATAATAATAATAAAATAACAATAGGTTTTGTTTTCAAAACAAACAAACACCTTGCTTACGTACAGAAATGTTTCTTGTGGAAAACTCTCTCAGCAAGTCTGAAGAAAAATTCTCAGAGCTGTCCCGGTAGGACCTGGTTCTGTGTGGCAGATATGGTAGAAAGACCAAAAAATGAACTTTGAAAGGAACGTAACTCTATGAAATGGCCTAGAGCGTAGGCAGGTTAGTGAGTAATTGCTACATTTGTTTATGCTCTTTCAGACCCCCCCCAACCCACAACATTATTAGGTAAAAACTGCAGGAATACCACACAAATGATAAACTCAAGATGTGCAAATTGCAAGATTCTTTAAAGTCCATCTTTTTCAAAAACACTGGACAACGATTTTTTTTTTCCTCTTTCCTTTTTCCTTTCTCTTTTTTTTTTTTTATTATCTGTCAGCTCGCATATGCCTTTAACTCTTTCTCAAGCATTAAAGTTTAAAAAGTGCCTCCTATTAAGTAGTCCTTTGTGGACAATGACTGTCACATACTAGTTCAATAATTCACATTCATCCCTTTGAAACCACATTAAAACTTTCAGCATCTTGCCTGTGAGAAAACTTTACATAGTTGCATGTAGTTACAGTATTGAAGAGATTTGTTTTGTTTGTTTGCTGCTGTTGCTTTTCCGAGCAGATTTAAAGTGAGATACAGTACGTACTGAGTGTTAGACCAGGATGCTCAGCAATAAAGTGTGAACAGCATTTTTAAGTGCTTAAAGACATTCTAGGTTCATCTTCAACAGCGGATTCCTGTGTCACACCGAAATTTGAAAAAAAAAAACAACAAAAAAGTGGCACCGGTTGTCCATAATCATGAACTAAAAACAGTACTAGAGTTAAAGACAAAGATTTGCAACCTAACTGCAAACCATGGATGCCTGTGATCTCAAAGGGGCAGTACGCGTCTACCTTGTGGAAGCAGATGTCAATGGCGTGACCCGGTCCATTTGTCTAACACTGCACAGAAACAGGAGTGAGCCCGAGCCAGGAGCATCCACGGAGCTGGAGGCCTCCTGGTGCACACNAGAGTTGGCTTGTTGTTGAAAACATCAGAGACTGTCCGATCCTCTTCAAAAACACCCATGGGTTGTGTCCTCAGCATCCACCTGGGGTGAGGAAACCTCTTCACCAACCTGCCACAGAGCCACAGCCCCTCCTCGGGACTGGTGTGCACACACACACACACACACACACACGCACATGCAACCCCACACGTGACACACATCTCTGCTACAGTTCCCTTCTCCTCACCTCCTCCCCCCCTCCCCGAAAAACTAGAACGGGAACCAAAACAACAAAACAAAAAAAAACGAGGATGAAAAGAAAACAAAATCACAGCTGGACCCTGTCCTAACACGAGGTGTTAGAAAACAGGAGCCATGACAACACATTCATTTCCACTAAGGGTGTGTGAAGCAGGTACTGCCCCTTCCATAGCTCTCCATGAACCTAGTCACTGACAAACACTTGTGGAAAAACATATGCACCAGTCTCCTGCATAATACCAGCTGCAACTATAACAACAAGGTTATAACATAAACCTAAAATAAGATGATAACATGTAAATACTGGGTTATTTAGTCTACAGTACAGTAATCTGGATAAAAATGACAAGGGATAGCCTAATTTCCTTTCCCCAAACAACTTTCACTTTCCTACGTTGGATCGACCTTCAATGCAAATCTTAACCTCCTGAGGAATAAAAGAAGGCTTGGGAAGAGTCAAAGGTGGCTCCTCTTCTGATTTCTCTAGTTTTCGTGTTTCAGGGGCTGACCACCTCCTCTTCCTCGTTGCTGGGGGCTTGCTGGGTTCTGTTTTGGTGAGCAAAGGTGCTGCAGGCAATCCTATTTTGTCCGGAAACTTCAGTTCACCGTTCTCAGCTAACATCTGTGCGCTTCCCTGATTAATCCCGTTTTCCTGCTCCACATACCTGTGTCTACTTCCAGCTAGACTGTCATTCTTTGAATGCTTCAGCAAGATACTAGCTGAGTCCATGGGCTGGCCCTTTTTAATAGAGCCGTTCTTCAGGTTCTTGAGCGTAAGCGATATGCAGACATCCCCCACCGAGAGTTTGGAGCATGGCAAATCAAAGAGCTGGCTGGTTCTCTCGGGGCAGCAGGATGACCAGCCTTGTCCAAATACAAAAAAAGGGTATTCTACCAAGACTTCCACGCTGACCTGCAGAAAGAGAGGGGACAACAGAGAGAGAGACAGAGGGAGAGAGAGGGGAGAGTGTGAGATCACCCGTGTGCCCCCACGCAGGTGCACGGCAGGCGGCGCTCGCTGCGGGGCAGAGGGATAAAGCTGCAGTTCCAAAAGTGCCGTTCAACTTCCCACAGAATCAGTGCATCGACCACCAGACTTCACACCTGTCCTTGTCACATGGGTGTTAATGGTTTCTCTAAGCTCAGCATTTCTTAGCACAAGACCTCAGTGGGATTCAAGCTTTACCTTTATCAGCTGCTCAGAGGCATTTGGCAAACTCCATTCCGTAACAACCCCTTGTGGTGCCCACAACCTGTCAACCACGTCTGAAGACACTTTCCAACCAGAGAATGGCTCAAGGGAAGTTCTCAGTCGTGACAATATGGTTTCCTAAACGACCACAGGAACGTCATCCTCATCTCTGCCAGAACAAGCTTGTACTTACCTGTGTGAAATGGCTGTGGTTCTATTCCTGACATGCGTATCTCAGTAAGGGGTCTGACTGGGAGAAGTGGTGAATATCCAGTATCTCCCATGGACATGGGGGAACATAACCCCAATATGGGGAACACAACCCCAATATTCAAAAAAGGGAAAAAAGAGGAGCCAGGAAACTATAGGCCAGTCAGTCTCACCTCTGTGCCTGGCAAGATCATGGAGCAGATCCTCCTGGAATCTCTGCTAAGGCACATGGAAAATAAGGAGGTGATTGGAGACAGCCAACATGGCTTCACCAAGGGCAAATCCTGCCTGACAAACTTGATGGCCTTCTACAATACTGCTACGAACTTGATGGATAAGGGCAGAGCAACAGACGTCATCTACCTAGACTTAAGCAAAGCCTTTGACACTGTCCCGCATGACCTCCTAGTGTCCAAATTGGAGAGTCATGGGTTCGATGAATGGACCACTCAGTGGATAAGGAACTGGCTGGATGGCCGCACTCAAAGAGTTGTGGTTAATGGGTCAATGTCCACGTGGCGGCCAGTGACGAGTGGTGTCCCGCAAGGGTCAGTACTGGGACCAGTACTATTTAACATCTTTGTTGGAGACATGGACAGTGGGATAGAGTGCACCCTCAGCAAATTTGCCGATGACACCAAGCTCGGTGGCGCGGTTGACACGCTGGAGGGAAGGGATGCCATCCAGAGGGACCTGGACAGGCTTGAGAGGTGGGCTAATGCAAATGGCATGAAGTTCAACCAAGCCAAGTGCAGAGTCCTACACCTGGGACGTGGCAATCCCAGGCACAAATACAGGTTGGGCAGAGAATGGCTGGAGAGCAGCCCTGAGGAGAAGGACTTGGGAGTGCTCATGGATGAGAAGCTCAACATGAGCCGGCAGTGCGCGCTGGCAGCCCAGAAAGCCAACCGTATCCTGGGTTGCATCAAAAGAAGTGTGAGCAGCAGGTCACGGGAGGTGATTCTCCCCCTCTACTCTGCGCTTGTGAGACCCCACCTGGAGTACTGTGTCCAGTTCTGGAGTCCTCAACATAGAAAGGACATCGAACTGTTGGAACAGGTCCAGCGCAGGGCCACCAAGATGATTAGAGGGATGGAGCACCTCTCCTATGAGGACAGGCTGAGAGAGCTGGGACTGTTCAGCCTGGAGAAGAGAAGGCTCCGGGGAGACCTGATAGCAGCCTTCCAGTATCTGAAGGGAGCCTACAGGAGAGCTGGGGAGGGACTCTTTGTCAGGAAGTCTAGTGACAGGACGAGGGGTAATGGTTTTAAATTGGAAGAGGGGAGATTTAGATTAGATATTAGGAAGAAGTTCTTTACTGTGAGGGTGGTGAGGCACTGGAACAGGTTGCCCAGGGAAGTTGTTGATGCCCCATCCCTGGAAGTGTTTAAGGCCAGGTTGGATGGGGCTTTGAGCAACCTGCTCTAGGGAGAGGTGTCCCTGCCCATGGCAGGGGGGTTGGAACTTGATGATCTTTAAGGTCCCTTCCAACTCTAACCATTCTATGATTCTATGACTTCAGTGGAAACTGCTCTCTACACAGAGCTGTAGGCTTCTCTCCAGGTAGGTGGACACAACTTTTTCCTTTATATTGCTATGTCTCTCCTCTTCCTTCTTTACTTCCTTCCTGCCTGCCGAATTATTTTTTTCTTTCTTTTTATTCTTTCCCATCCTTGTCAAAAGCTATTTGTATCTGTGGGAATCATACATGCTCCTGTGCATCATCATCAATGACACACAAGTTCCTCTTGATGTGAACACGCTTCCATCACATTATACTTTTTTTTTTTTTTTTAACATGGCATCCAAAACATTTGCCTGAACTGTCAGTCACTGAAACAAACCCCAGCACTGGTGGTGATCATGAATAACACTGAGTTATAAAGGTGGTGAAATGCCAGAATTTCCATGACCCAGTCACGGTGTGCATGTACCACTGCTGATTTGAAAAGCGTTTCCCCACGGATTATCAAGCCCCAGTTTAGGTGGCCACTTCTGGATTCAGCTAACTTGGGATTTAAGGTAGCCATTCACTACAAGCAACTGAAGTCGAAGACCTTTTAAGTGTGAAAGTTCAGGAAGAACATCCACACATAACTTTCTTCTGACCACTTCATGACAACATAAAATACTCATTTTAAAAGCTTCCTCCACCAATATCTTGCCATAATTACTGTAGGAGAGAAAGAAATTTGGAACTTGTTCTCCAACAACTAAGACAATAAAGCAAGAAACCTAAATGTTGGTCCCTCTTCAAGCACACCAAGGCTCCAGTTCAAATTATATTTATATTTCTAATTTTAACACTGTCTAGAGAAAACACCCAAAATTCTTCAGTGCAGCCACTAAGTATCTGCAATTTTCTACAACCCTTTATAATTTTATTTCTCAGCCAAGCTCATAGGTAAGGCCAGCAATTCAGACTGCTCAGGAAACACCGGCTGGTGCTGGAACATGGACAACAGGTGCTGGAAGATCTGATGCCCAGAAAACATGCCTCCCATCATTCAGAAAGGCAGCAATTTCAGTCTTGGGGCTTGCTGCTGCACTCAAGCAAAAGGTGCCAAATAAAAGTGGTTTGTGTGAACTGTATTTCAATAAATGCAAACATACATTTTCCAATTAAGCATTTTTCTCCCTGATATTATTAAAATGTGATGAGACTAGGAGTGGCAGGCTGGAAACAAAGAGAAGGAAGTGGTTCTGAAACAATGTGCAATTAAGCAGTGGAGCTCTCTTCTGATGGCCTTGATGATGGTGCCGAGAGACTCCTCGTGTCCAAAAAACAACAGGGTGGGTTCATGGACTAGAAGCTCTCCCTCTCACAGAGAAAAGCCTCTGCAGGCCTTCATTCCCACACCACCTCCCCTCCTCAGAGCCTTTGGGACTCCTTATGTTCCCACCACCCTGAACAACACTTGCCTTCACAAAAGTGGATCCCCTTTGAGAGAGTTATGAGGCTGTAGGTAGCACCTTGTGCCATAGCAACTACCTGGCACAACACGTAGTCTGGGTGGGCATCACCTCACACCTACATCTAGCCCAGCTGCAGTACACCATTATTACAACAAATTCACCCAGGGCTTGAAGATCCCACTCTCCACAGCCACATGATCCCACAACTTCTCAAGAGAAGCCACCTCTGTTTACCAGACCACTAGCTGTTGAGTTTATCACATGAGCTTGTACTTGCTGCACTCCCAGAGTTCAGCTACACACGTCCAAAGCCAGAGTACAGCCGCCCCGTCACTCCTGGGAACAAGTGTCCCCGTGACCAGAGGACAGAGACACAGAGGTCGCACAAGGGCAAGGCTGGGGGAGATCTTCACCTGCAGCAGCAAACTGAGTCAACATCTCTGTGTCTGTTACGGTGCCAAAGACAATGAAAAGGAGAGTATGGAGTAAAAGAAAAAGTAACTGGTTTGTGTGTGTGCAGAGATATAAAAGGAAAAAACTTGACAATGGTCTAAAAAAACACTAGTTGAGGCTACTAACTAGGTGCTCTACCAGGCCTTTCTGATCTCTAGTGGCTATAATTCTGTTTCTTAAAAAGAGTAAAAACTAAGAACTCTAGGATCATCTTTTCTTTTCAAGCCACACTTTAGGAATGATTAGGAACTAAACACAAGCATTTCCCAGAGCCTATTTTGCATCTCCTGTGTGTTTTGACCTTATCATCAACAGAGGTGAGTTACTGGCTTCTGCCTGTTCCAGGAAGCAAGAGAAACAACAGGTTATAACGATGAAAGTGCTGTTACAAGAACAGTATGTGGAATTGCAAAGAGATGCATATCAGTAGGTCTTTTAGGTAACCTGAATGCAGGGGAGCAGCAGCTGGACTGTGGGTTCTGGTCCAGCTGATGCTTACTTGAACTCCTAATGCTGTGAAATGGAAATCTATCACCCTCCACAGCTACCGCCAGTTATTTCACTGAAAAGGCATGTGGCTTTATGTGGGTTAATTTTCTTCTAGGTTTCCATACCTGGAAGAGGATTGGATTTGCCAGGTGATTGGAAGAGGGAGGATGATCTGTTTCTGTTTAAGTGCTGTGCCAAGGAGGGGCTGCTGTGATCTGCAGTGATAGGACAGAACAGCAGCTGCGTGCTGTCTCCCTGTTTACATCACAGTTGTATATGCTCAGCTAAAAATAATCTCCTGCCTCTGTCCCTCAATGGGTGAGAAAACTTGCTGATGTTTGCACAGAGCTGGAAAATACAAATTCATCAATATTATAATAACTTCCCAGAGATCCCTGGGAGGAGTACGTAAGTGAGCCAAAGCTAATGATAACAACGCTATTTTTGCACGGCACCTTTTACAACTTACGTTCCCTTGATAATATCATTTGAAAAGCCTCCTCCTTCCAGAAGTAAGCAACTGAAACTCACTTGGAATAAAATACTTCGTGAAGCTACACTACACACACAGTTCCACTGTACTCTGGAGTCAAGATACATTTAAGTGCAGCAGCAGCGCAGTGCCACCGCTCAAAGCAGCGCGACTAAATACGGTTCTTTCAACGAGAAGACTAAGCCCTCTTCACACACGCAATTTTCTAACGAGTGATGACTGCAGCGTGCCTGCTAATACTGCTAAATGCTTTCCTACGGCCACATTGGGCTGAGGGTGAGGTCACTGGAGACTTCAAGCATGTAGGAATGATCTCTCTCTCTCTCTCTCTCTCAATCCAGGAGAGGGAAAACCGGCAGAGCCGTCCTCGCTATGCAGGGACACAGCTGATCTGGGAAGAGACCCAAGTCCTGGAATCTGCAGGAAAGCTAAATTAAACCCCCGTTTCTAATCATATCTCTACGTGACTCGCCCTCCATTCTGGAAGCATCCCCGGTGGGAAACACAGCTGGGGAGTATTTGGGCTGCGATGATGTCAGCCCGCTCCTGATAGGCTTCTCCGTAAGGTGACACTTGCTGGGTGAGACCCGAGTGCCTGGCCCTGGGTTAGCACAGCCTCAGCCTGGGCTCCCTTTCTGCCAGAGGATGGCACTCCACCCTCTGCAAAGGCGCTCCTCCCGGTGCCCAGGACCGTACAACTCATCGCCCGCCTTGACAGGTCTGCGAACGAGACATGACACAAATGCTACCTGTTAATTTGTACCTCTTCTGCTGGTGCAGAGACCGGTGGCCTGGCTGCAGGGAGAGAAATGAGAGCAAGATGAAAATTGCAGATGGGAGATTGCTACTTTTGAAATCTCATTATTCAAGGCACCCGGGGCAAATTATAGTAACTGATCCTGATCCAAGGACGGTTCCTCTCATTGCGAAGCCTGAGATGCACCAAAATACAGTGCAGCAGTGGGGAAAAAATCCCACATCTTTACACTGAGAGCACCAGAAGCTCAAGTTCTAACAGCTGTGCAGATGCACACACATACACGGACAAAATGGCACAGGGAACCTGCACATTTGACATGAGAAAGGGAACATGCCACACATAGCAATTTACCATGTGTGCACCACTGGGGAAGGACAGGTCACAGACTGCTGCGACTGCAAGAAATGTTTTGTGTGTAATCTGCTCCTTGGTACTGTCACTGTTCATCTTCCTTCTCCAAACTGCCAGCCTGAGGTGCTTTACTACATGTGTCCATGTCCTGCTTCTCTCTCCCTCTCTCTCATTCTGATGCTCCGGGTGAGGGTGCAGTGTCAGGGCTGCAGATGCTGCAGTTTGCAGCACTCAAACTACACAAAAACGATTTGCAACAGGAATATTTAAAATTAGTACCTCTAGGAAGCACAGTGTTATCCAATATATGTGGATTGCTCCAGCCTCAACACAGCAGAATGTAAGTCACTCAGATAACGGGCAGCATCAAGATAATGCTTTATGATCAGTATGTCCTCATCCTCAACCTAAAAATACCTTTGGAAAGTTACAGGGTTTCTTCCTACATTGCGAACCAACGAGAAACTAAGGTCAGAAGCACAGCCTGCCCAGCCACCTAGGTGGTTTTTCTTTCCAAATTTCCTTTGAACACACAGTTTACATGAGCTGTGCCAGTGTTTCAACCACCCACAACCAAAGCCTCAATAAAACTCTGTACTGCATTTCAGTCACTTACATGTGTGATGGAGCAACTCCCAGGCAGCTCCAAGTTTTCAAGCTGTGGAAATTCACTGCCTTGTGCTCTACCTATCTCTCAAGGTCTCAAGGGTAGGATTTGAGCTGAGTCTAACCTGAGTTTTCTGGGGTGGAAGGTAAAGACTACGTCTCAAAATGTAAAATATATCTTCTTGTACTGCCTACACTGTTTTATATCTTAAAAAAGATATGAAGATCATGTAATTCCTTCTGTGGTTTCTCCAACTATAAGACTGACCCTTTTTATATCCAAGAGTGGCACTGACAGCTCCCCTAGCACAGTGAGGGGGATGATTTTTGGACAAGAGTTGGTCTCACAGATGGATGATGAAGAATCAACCTTGCACGGACCCAAAGCAACCAAGACATACTGAGGAAAGCTGGACCTGGTGGGAGAGTGTACGTGCCCCAGTCCACCCCCTGAGCCCCACCACGCGTTGCCGTTACCTGTGCTCGATGCTCCCCAACCGCAAACTGTATGACGGCAATGCCTGGGCTATGGCTGTCTTCAATCCTCTCCACAGTGCTGGAGTCTATTTTCAGGTCGTTGCTAATTTCCGCGCTCTGTATGAAGTCTTCTGTTTTCAAGTCCTCTACTTTCTTCAGCTCCCCGTTGGCCAGCTGAATGATTGACCCCTTCATGAAGTAGGGGGGCAGCGTGGGAGGCGCGGCGGCAGGGGAAGCGATGGACTGCACCACGGGCAGGTGGATCTGTGCCTGCACCATGGTAGCCTGGTAGGCGGGCTGGGTGGTGAGGGGCTCCGCGCTGAAGTTCTCGTTTTTGGGGACGGCGGTGGTGACAAACGTGTGAGGCACTGCTGCAAACTGGGGAGACGACGTGACGATGGCAGGCGTGACTCCTGACGGCTCGACGTCTGCACCCCCAACCGGGATCAGCAGGGACTGGGTGCCGGGGATCACCAGGTGCTGTGGCAGGCTGCCGGGGTACCCGATGGCTTGCTGCTGGCCGCTCAGGTACCCGATCACCGGCGGCTGGGTCCCGGCGTAGAAGGCTGTTGCTGGCAGCCCGACAGGGAGTTGCTCAGAGGCGCTGTGGGTGGTCTGAATGACGGTGTGAGGGGACAGCGTGGCCACCGCCTTCACCCCCTCGTGGCCCAGAGCCTGCTGTGGAGACAAGGCGTAGGACCGGTGGGCTGGCTTTCCCAAGTGCAAGCTTCCCTTGTCGTTGAGGGCTGAGGGAGAGGTCTCACGGTTGGTGGCCTGCTGCACCTCCATGTCTGCCGTGGGCGTGCTGCTGTTGGGGACTACCATAACAGATGCTCGGACACCTGAGGAATCCCGCACACCGTACTCGGCGGGGCTCGAGTGGACCACCACGTGCCTGGTCTCGTAATGATGGGGAGCTGGTTTATTGCCTGCTTTGACTAGACCCATGTCGGCAGAAGGCGAAATGCCGTACCTCCGGCTCTTCTCTATCTCGCCGTTCAATACCTCCTTGGCCTGCATTGCCTGCAGCCGGCTGCTCTCAGGCTTCTTGGGGGGATCCCTGGTGACAAAGTGGCCCCCCGAGTCGGTGTACTGCACCACCACTTGGGAGGAAGGGCCGAGGGTGAGGGTGTGCGGGATCACCGTCTGATGGGGGTGCAGGGGGACCGGGATGGTTGGAGGAGAGACATTTCTGACAGTGCTCTGGGAAGAGCTGGAAATGTGGACGTACTGGTTCTGCTGGGTGGGTGGAGGAGACCCGGCGGCGATCAGTCCAGGCGTCCTGACCAGGTGCGGCTCAACTTTGTGCCCCTGCTGGCTTAAGCCGCTCATGCTGGCCAGCAAAGTGGAATAAGCCTCCAGCTGGGAGCGCTGGGATGGAGTGGTCGCAACGGCCGTGGCTGCTGCCACGGCGCCAGTCGCAGAATTGGCTGTTGGGGAAATCAGCTGCGAAGGGATGAAGCCGGTGTACGATCCGCTGTACTGGGGCCCGACGAACTGGAAGGTGTGCTGCAGGTGTGTGTACTGCACGGGGGAAACGGGGGTCCCTGACTGGGAGAGGGCGGGCGAGTACACCGTGGGAAGAGTGGTGGAGGCTGGAACGGACCTGGGTGCACTCGGCGGGGAATAGTCCAGCCCTGCAGACAGCGACTTGTGCAAACCCTGCTGCAAGCCTGCCTCCACCGACGAGGTGCCCCCCGGCCGGTGCCGGGTCCCCAGGCCGCCTTGGCCGCCGGGCGTGCTGGGGAGCCATGCTAGGTTATCTGCACGGTGGTTTTCGTTTGGCAGGACCGGCTTCACCTCCGAAGGCAGGCTGGTGGCAGGGATTTCTCGCTTCTTAGGTGGCAGGCATTCATTGCTCCGCTCTTGGTTGGATTTCATCTTTCGCCGTCCCCCCTCCACTGTGCTTGCTTCACTGTCTGTCTGGCTCTGATTTCAGTCTGATAAACGGAAAGTCACATTTGATTTCTGCAAGGGATCCAGTGACTTCATGAGGAATCATCTCCCCGTGAGCACGATTCTCCGATGGCTCCTCTGGATTCTGCAATGAGAGGGTGGGCAAGGGAGAGGAGAGTCACACCATCAGCACTGGGAAATGAGAACAAATGAGCAGACACCCCATAACAGTAAGTGAGTAAAAGAAAAACTTTTGGACAAAACAAAACCTATCAGGCATCGCCACTCTTGTGTCAAGAAGCAGTTGAGAGCAGCGCTGTAAACAGCAGCAAAAGTCCTGGGCACGTTCGCCACTGAATCATGAAAATTTTTAAAACTTTAGGCAGATCAGGCCATAACTTGCCACATTTAGCAGTGGTCACTTACTACCCAAGGCTCACTTTCTCCTTCCTCTGGGCAAACCCTCCATGTCTCTAAGGTGCCCGGTTTGTCTGTCCAGCCTCTCCTATCCCTACAATGGCGATGTTGCCTTCACCCTGCCGTGTCCTAAAAAGTATGAGAGTGCGGCAGGGAGCCCAAGGACCATGCATGGACTAAATATTTACGTTAGCAACAAGCAGCTATTAGTGGTGCAGGAGGGAAGGTGGCGGGTCACTCCTCAACCCCTGAACTCCAGAGCCACCCACAGGGTGAATTCACATCACACCGGACAGGGATGCAGAGGCAGCAGCTGTCCCCTCATCCCCCCACATGCCACGGCTCCTTAGGGGCACACGTGCCCTTCAGCTACCAGTCTGGCAACCAACCTCAGCTATGTGATCTGGTTACAGCAGCAACGCAGAGCCAGAAATGGCTCAGAGCCAGGTTTTATAATGTGTAGGTTTCCCCCCCCTCCCCCCAGTGCTCTGAACTCCCTCTACTGAGACCTCAAGCCCAGGTGCCCAGGCAGGTCTCTGCACTGGGAGATGTCCCCCCACTGCAGGCAGATCAGCTGGAGCCAGGCACCATCTCCATCTCCACTGGGATCTGGTCCTCTTGTTTCTTAGTGACTGCCAGACCACAGGGGCTGTGGGTACCACACTCATGGCCACAGCCACACATCCAAACCCTGTGCAAACTCAGCCCTAGGGATGCCTTGCTAGGACGGCACATTTGGGTTTCCCAACCCAAACCAGGAGCCCTCACCACTGTAAAAGCTCACAATCTCTGGCTAATTTTGCTACTGGAGAAAAACAGCTGCTCTCTTTGCTCCGCATCACTTAATTTGGTGACTTCAGCCACCCAAAGCCAACAAAGTCTTCCCAATTCTTCCATTATCTCCTAAGGATAATACCATAACTGAATCACATCATGCTTTGAAAAAAAGCAAAAGGAGCCGACAGTTTCCCCCTACCTTCCTGAAACCTGCCTTGCTGTGTCCCATAACAAATTTTATGGATAGTGAAACTCTTCCCCAGCCTCTGTCCAGCCACTGCCTGTCACCTGAATGGGTGCAGAAAAACTGTGCACCTCATACAACTGGTATCCTAACAAGAAAAGCATACATTATATAGAAGAAAAATGGAGGGAGAAAGAATTAAGAGTGGATCTGAAAGAAGATGGAAATAGGATACAGCCCACTTTAAAGCGAATGCTGAGTAGCAGTGAGGATACTTATGGCAAGCGATATTCCTTTGGGGGATTTCTTTCCTTGCTGCCTCACTTCTAATGAACAATAAGCCTGATGTTTATGTGTGCATGCAGTACTTTGAAGGGATACTAGACTAAGATTAAACCTATCTTTAAGAGCACTCTTTATGTTTCTGGTCCTCCAAGCTGCTGTAAGCCTGCAGAAAAAGCCCAAACCTTCTAATGATTTAACACAATCAGTCTTAAGTTAATTATTCTATCGTTTAATTCTTGACAAACCATAATCAAACAGCAATAGCCACAGAGCTGGGGGGCTAGGGGGACACTGTTTCAGGGCAGATTCCCTGGCTTTAAGGTGAGAGGGAAGATGGAAAGACTCAGGGCAGCTCCAAAAGAGCCGGAGCTGCCTTGAGCACAGCGGCTCAGGGGCAGCAGCGCCCACCGACCTGCCCCGACCCACTGCCGGCACCATGGCCACGGCCGGCTGAGGACAGCCAGGAGACAAGGGTCCCTGCTGCACCAGCATGGGTCTTCCCTCTCCTCCTAACAGTTGCTCAGCGTGTCTTGGCAACAGCTAAAATTATTACATTACACATGACTTACAGATTTTTATTTTTAAGTTCGACTAAAAATAAAATCGCCGAGCTCACATTTGCGCAGTCATCCTTGGTTAACTTTAGCTCACCGTGGCCTTCTGCCCTGGGCAGTTGGCTTTGGCAGGTAAGTCAACAGCTCCTGGCCGAGGTGGCTGCCCAGGGACACCATGGGGAGACACTCACGCTGACCTGGGACAATCGTTTGATCTCTCGTGGAGATATACATGAGCTGCAAACCCAGGATTTAGATACACTCCCATGGGGAAAAGCTGGGAGCAAAGTGCTGGAGTCCCTGCCTGCAACAGAGCAGGGACCTTGTACATGGGACTGAGTAAGACCAGTCTCTTTTGCTGCAACGGGCAAATCATGCTCTCCCAAACTAGTTGTTCCAAAAGCCCAAGGTGTCTGGGTTCAGTTTCTCAACATCACAAGTACTACTATGAAACTCTATGAAACCTGGTGAACTTTCACTCCACAGGAGCTGAAGAAAAGGTTTTGCTCTACTAAATACCTTTGAATCACTACTGAGTTTTGGGTAGCCTCCAAAGTCAAAGCTAGCACCTTTCAAAAACACCAAATACTAAATCTTTCAGGATTTTTTTTTTTTGTGTGTAAATCTTTCATAAGGCTGACTTCATCATCACCGGTAACAAAAGAGCTGCCCAAAATCTCCTGGAGAGCACAGGAGGAGCGAACGAGCTTAACAGAGACAAGGGATGAGACAGTCGTGGAGCGGTGAAGACTGCCCCACTTTTCCAAGCTCAAGTACTTCACGGTGAGACTTTGAACTCTCAACAGACACAGGCCTGGATTTGCAGAAATGTAAATGTACAGCATAAACCAGCCTACTTCTGCTTCAAGACTTAAAAATAAAATGGTAAGTTCTCAGCATAATTCAAGTTCCAGCAACAGCGAAGATAAGACAGGACTGGTTCTGCTCGGGGAGCAATGAAAGGGAGACAATTCAAACACAGCATCTGAAATTCAAGAGGTACAAGACCTGGTTAAACTGTTCGTTGCTGGCTGCCCTAGAAAGCGGAATGCCTGCCTTCTACACTGTGCTGCACAGTTCCTTATTCGTAGGCTTTTTTTTCTCTTTTGATCCAAGTTATTTTTCTGACTCTTGAGACTTCCCTTCTCTTTAACTCCAGAGCTGTCAATCACGATTTGGGAGATATGCAAACGAGCAGTAAACGCCAGGTGATTTTTTGCTCCTGCTTTGTGTGTGTATGTGTGTGTGTGTATCACACGAGTGTGTGCGTGCGTGAGTGCACGGCTGTGTAATCATGGCTGGGAAGGTAAAGGGGACAAAGAGATCAGGGACAGCAGCTGGACTTTGGTATCTCTGGCAGCGAGTACACATGGAACATTGCTAAAGTGTCTGGACAGCCAGTGTCCGCTGGCAGCCTGCCCACACTCAAATTCCTGGAAAGGCTTAAGGCAGAAAAATAATCACTTGGAAGAGTCACCATCTGGGCTTGCTCCGGTCCCAAAGGGGTTGCTCACTGGAGTTCAGGATGTGCATTTTTCATGCAAAACTCCAGCATTTCTCTGCAAGGCACGTTAAACCTCACTACGTCTTCCAAAACAGTATTTTTGTATTTATTTCATCTAACAACTTGAAAACTCATGAGAGGATACTGAGTTACAGCTTGAGGGGCTGACTTCCTTTATTTATCTGGAGTTCACCACAGCAAATTTAAAACCAGCAAGGCAAGCATCTGTCTCCACCATAACCATATGCTGCCTCCCGCCACCCAGGACCGAGACCTGGGGTGCAGAGAAGTTTGGGCCCAGACTCACAAGCCACCACAGCACCTGGCTGTGCAAAGAGTGGAGCTTTCACTTTTTGCAGTCCCATGACGTAGCTAACATCATTTCTAGGTCTCTAAAACACCTTCAAAAATCTGGTCACCTGTCCTTTCTGCAGTTGCTAACAAACTCACAGCGACATCTGCCACCAGGAGCAAGGGCTGGGACTGCACACTTGTTTGCATTATTGCATGGAGCAATAACCCAAGGTGGGGCAGCTTCACGGATACTTGATTCAAATCAGTCACTTATTGTCTAAAGGCTCCTTTGATCCCAAACCCTAAATAACACACAGATCATTACAACTTTTTAACCTTTACCTCCACCTGTGATCAGTAAATTCTCACATTTATCCATGCAATAAAGAAACTGGGCCTCCCCTCTGTCAAGACATCGTTGCCCTGCCTGGCAAACAGACATAAATGCAATATTCAAAAAGTACTCCAAAAAAATTACATCTTTCCACTGAGCCTGACAAATAGCTCTGTATGTCTGGGGACAGAAAGCAGCAGTGCAGTCTGGTGCTTCCATCTCAAATCACCCACCCATCCCACCATGAGAGGATGAGCAGCTAATTTCAGCGATGCTGGACATCAGTGGGAAAGGAGGGCACTTCATCCCACCTCTCCCCTCCCCTCCGAGGAGGCTGGCATCTCGCAGGATCAGATTCAGAGAGATTAAAAGAGGGACACGTTGCAGAGGGCTCCGCAGCTGCATTCTGGCTCTCGGATCTATATGCCAGCTTCCCCCCCTACTCTACACCCTGCCCGCTGCCAGCTACATATTCATAGTTGTAACCGCTACAGATTTAATTAGCCCTGCCATGTGCAGCTCAGCACACGCCAACAATAGCTATAGGAGTTTATTGTCCAATCCAACCAATTTCACAGAGCTCTGGCAGATTTCCCAGGAGGGCCAACTGCAGAGATCCATTAATAAGAAACATGAAAACCTTTAATAAAGTTTGAAATTCTCCTCCCAAAACTAAAGGATTCCTGCTGAACACCATATCCACGAGACAGATTGTCCACTGCAGTGCTAGCTTTTATTATGCTTCTGAGAGTCTGCCACAGCAAACTGCTACAGGTTTCTGCAGAGCAAGCACCTATTCTGCACATCCCTCCTCTCCCCAGTCAGATCAGATGGCCTCTGGGCAAGGTAATACGAAAAGGTATTGATAAAAGTGAACATCAGTGAGCACACCACTGGATGCGAGATGCCCAGTGGCTCAATATTCCCATGAAATTTTTGGATGCAAATATGTAGAGCTGAGAGAGGAAGATTCAGGAAGCAAAAATAGTGTAAGGTACATTCCCAAAAGGATGGAGAGATGATGGAGTTCCAGGAGAGCCATTCACTCAATGACGTCCATGAATGCAGGTGATACAAACTGGTTATTAGGAAGCTGCTTCACAAGTTAGCTATCAACTTTTGCTACTTAGGTCCTGAAATTTGTGGAAAAGGGGAGACCTGCATGCTCTCGGCAGGGTACATGCCTCCTGTAGTCCTGTTTTACAACAGTTACACTGTGGTTAGGTACACATAGCTATTTTGTGTGGTAGGTGCTAATGAGCTGCACAAGAATACGGTGCTAGTATCAGCTTTGGTTTTAGTTAAGCTAGCTGATGAATTAATTGGAATTAACTTTCTGAACTTTGCACAGCCCACCCTGTGGGTAGCACCCTCGCATAGAAATTCTTTGGCACTTCATAGTGCCAAACCTGGGTGCTCAAGTAACATGAGTCAGGCCCCTCTTCTTGCCCCTAAAACACATGATACTGGTTTACAAATAAAAGATTTCTTAAAATGATAAAGGTGGAGGTTATTTGCTTTTTTATTATTGTTTCTTTCAACTTGCCCTTCTGCTGTGTGAGGCCTTCCAGGCTTGAGGTCTCTAGCTTTTCCACGCAACCCACAAGATCAGAAACTTACTGTTTTTGTGAGAAGTGGAATTTCCCATCTCATTGTTTGACACCAGGAACTGGAGCTTTGTGAAGCACCATCAGATACCTGAGACTAGTGATAAAAATGCAAGAGTTGACAACACTGATGACAGTGACATTTATTTGAGGGTAAAGCAATGGACTTCAGAGCCCTCTGGCTCTACAGAGGAAGGGAGAGAAAGATTTAACTGCTAAGTAAGAACCTCAGCCCTGGGGCAAAGCCATGTGAGCGTGCACAGCTTGATGCACAGCTTTCCCTCTCAGCTGCACCGCAGAAAGTGCACCTCAGCTGAGCCCCTATGAGAAGCACCTCTATCTGCAGCCACGAAGGGAAGACCAGGGTCTGCTCGGGCCTGGGGCTTCAGCTCAGGCTGACCACAAGGTACTGCAGGCAGAACTGATCCAAGTGTGACACTGGAGCACGTTCCAGCAGCACAACGTTTTACCACCACGCCATGCTGAAGCCTTTACAGCCTGACAGAGATCTGCCAAACCCCTCTGAAGCCCTGCTCCCAAAGCCTTAGAAGCAGCTGTGCCAGGAGCATGAGGACCACCAACCCGAGATGCTGGTGATGGCAGCATCCCCCTTCACACATACCCAGTGCCCTCAGTGGCAGCAAGGAAGCCATGGAGCAACACACGTTTCCAAGTGCCCCTTCAATCCCATTGACAGCAGGGCGGGAAGGTGGATCCCATCTATGCTGCTCCACAAGTAGAGCACCCAACCTTTTGTCTCCTGCACCACACCAACTGCTGCCAATGCAGGATGGTGGGCTTAGAGGACCAGCTTGTCTGACAGTGCACAGCAACATCCTTCACTCTTGTACCCAATCCCCTAGAGGTGTTTCTGCAGCTTAAATGAGTGAAGAGAGTTCATTTATAAACAAGTATAATACCAAAATTACTTTGTTGATGTTTTTCATTTATCTAAAATGTGCCCAGCTACAATGGGAGCTGCCTACACAATTTTCCATTGAAAATTTCACACGAGTGACTATAAACGTAGCGACACCCACTCGCCGTTCATTTTAATTTGTGACAGAAACTGTCATGCCTGTATGAACACATTTGCACCGCAGATATGTCACACAGGTCTCCTTCCATGTGTCTGAAAACGCTCGCTAACATTCTCTACTTCTTCAGCACAACAAATTAGGAAGACGCCTGGCTCCGCTGCCAGGAGAGATGAATAAGACCCCCACGAAAAACTGCAGAAACCAGGGGCGTTTCACCCCTTTGAAGATCCAGCCAGTAACACCAGCAAGCAGCAGCCAACTCGGAGCAGCCATTTCACAGATAAGCACAGGCACTCACGGGGAGGAATGTACCTTTAAGCCCAGCTGATAAGGGGACAGTGAGAGAGCACGGCTTTAGGGGCACATTTGGAAAGGTCAGCTGCACACTCGATGCCTTTCCTTGAAAGTCCTCCCTGCAGACTGCTTCTCTGGTAGATTCTGTGTGCTAGCAAATTAGGTTATAATTAGTCCATCTGTAAAGTGCAAAATGTGAATTGATGTTAAATTCCCCTTGAAATGGATTCCAATGTCTCGCCTTCTCTCAGACTTCCTTCGGCAAAGCTTTAACTTGAAGCAATTTTGCAGGAGCCCTCGCTCACACTCGGTGCCTCGATCAGGATCACTGATCATCACCACTGACACAGCCCAAATGCCAGCAGCTCGCCCTGGCCCCGAGGCGTGCAGCACGCTCCTCCAGCACTGCAGAAGGTCGAGACTCAGCTCAACATCCCCCCCAGCCACCTCTCCGCTCTTTCTTCCTCTTCATTCATTCATTTCTTTTGCTTCTTCATTCAGAGTCAGCCTCGGCTGGGTGTGCCCTGCAGCACTGCCTGCTTACCCTGCACAGAGCCTCAAACCACCGTGGAGGTCAGTGCACGTACGGGTGACTGGGAGCAAGAAAAAAAGAAGCCAGATGAACTCCTCCGCACTGCCTTTCCCCAAGAAACGCCTGTCCTGGTCCTGCAGCCCACAAACCCAAGTGAGTAGTTACTCTTCCTGACTCAGCTTTGTAGGGAACCTCTCTCCTGCTTCACGGGGAGCATGGCAGGCAGATAAAATGGGCACGGAGAGCCAAAGCCATCACCAGCATCACTTGATTGAGACCGGCGCAGCAAGGGCGAGATTGCCCTGACTGCTCGATCTGACAAGGCAGTGCAGAAAACAATTAAAAGAAAATGAAATAATGCAGGTTTGTAACAACATAGCAGGCTCCGCAGTCACAGGCTCCAGTTGCAACTAAAAAATCCACTCGTTCCAACTAAGAATGCAAATCATCAGCATTGCACTCAAGCAGGGAACGTTGACAAACGAAGGCGGTGTGCTAACAGGCAGTGCCAGTGCTCTTAATTTAATGTGAGAAACAAAGGTATGTACCATCCAGGACTGCCAGAAAGAACTCGCTTTAAACAGCAATCAGAAAGAACTGGAAGGGTTTAAAAATTACTTTTCTTACACAAAACAGATACAAGAAAACCTTTTGCTTCCCTTCTCCCAGCCAACTGAAGAAGAACCGAGACAGTAAAAATCATACCGCTCCCATAAAGGTTATTTATATAGGAGATTTGAACTCAAGAAGCAAAAACATTCCTCCATTGGACATGTGGGTCCAGTGAATCACAGCTTGGATATCTGAATGGATCTTTCGTTAAAGCCACTGAGCCATGAACATGCTTTCTCACCGGTGCGATCACTCCTGTGAAAGCATCTTACCCATCTGCCACTGGAAATCCGCAGCGCAGAGACAAGTGACTCCCCGACACCAGTGAAATGGACAAAGGGATGACTAGCTACCTGCAGCTGGCTTCAATCAAAAAGCCAAGTAATTATTGCAGCCCTCTCCTGTGGCTCATATGGAGCGCAGCATGGAGCTGTAAAGCATTATGCAAGTCTAAATGTGCTGCCAGATCTCTTTGAGCAGGCAGCAGCCAAGTTGCTCCCTCCCACCATTGGCTCAGCTTCATTAACTTAATCAGGTATTCATTCATTCACTCACTCACTCATTCAAAAAAAAAANAAGCCTGGCAAATAGCCAGTGCCATGCACGCAAGGAGCATGCTCACATCAGCCACCGGGGCTGGGAGAAAAAGGGTGATGGAGAGATCCCTCAGGATTTGAGAGGGGCATTAAGTTTTGTGTGAGTCCTGGGCATACACGCACTTTCGCCACAGCCTCCCCAAAAGCACGGAGGGCTCGGGAGCTGCAGTGGGGCAGATACCAGCTCTGCAGACCACGGAATCAACAGCAGCCCCGTAAGTCAGTACAGCCAGCAAGCAGTGGAGTAGAGTATGCCCCCAGCGTAATGGAGTAATTAACCATTTGAATATTTAGGAAGAGAAAAGGAATTGTGGCAGGATCAACTCAACTCGGTTTGCTGCAAGGCTGCTAACCCTTCCTTTTTTTCTCACGGACCACATACACCACACAGCTTAATCTAGACAGAAAGGAACAAAGCAGAACAGAAAGGGGAAAAATAAAAAAGGAAAGAGGGGAAGCATCACACAACCAATGTTAAGTATGGAAATCTCTGACCCCTGTATCTGTAAACATAAGAATTTCACAGGCATGAAGCATTCAAGCATCAATTAAAGAGTCCCCTCACTTGCACAGCTCTTGCACTTGTTTTTCTTAGTCTTTATGTGTAAGTTTGCAAAGAACGCTATTCCTTCCCTCTAGCTGTCACCAAAACGACTTTCACTGCATTTTTTTTTTTCCCCAGCAAGATACAGGAAAGCTGCTTTATGACTATTCCAAAAAGCAGGTCTTGAGAGTCAGCTCTGACTTTACTGTGAAGAGCTTCATGCAGTGAGCCAGGCTGGGCATTAAGGGCAGGGAGAGGTGTCACATTTCCCACAGTGGAGGCTGAGCGACATTGTGAAAGCACTCAGTGTCTCTCCCCCTTATCTCATCCTGCCCTGTGTGAAAAACTACTGGGTGGCAGGTTACTCCAACCAAGCCCATACAAGTAAAAAAGAAATACAAAGCATTACGACTATTTCAAACTAGTGCTTATGGTTTTATGATGAAAATGATACATCCCAGGGCAAATTCTCAGCCACCGACCTGCCCACCATGCCTCAAGAATATCCACACTCCCCATCTTCCTCCAGTGCTGCAAATCAGACCTCACAACCTCCCATCTTCTGTTATCCCGGAGACCACAAATCCTCTCCATAAGAACTTCAACTGCCTCTTCTCTAGCTAGCCTCCAAATTGCTATTTCTCTTCAGATCTTCTATGGCCACTGCCACAAACCACAACACAAACGGAAAATCAACATAAAGCTTTCAGAAAGGGCTATTAATATAAGGCCAACGTTTAGCTAAGGATCTGCTGTTCAGATACACTTAGTAAAAGCACGCAGAAGACCCTACACTGAAACTCTGACTCTTCCTCTGACCATACTGCAGAAGCCCACAGTTAACTCCTGGATCCCTTCTTGAATTTCTCTGTAGGTGGATATACTGAAGAACACCTAAGTACCTAACAGACAAGCAAACAGACAGTTTCTGGGGAACCAGCTGTTAAGACGTGTAAAGACTACAAGTACACGTTACAGTTTGCAGCTCATCAGTGAGTGAACAGTGTGGTGCGGCTGAACATCACTTCTTCGACTGCTACATGATAGTATGTAGGATTTGCTGACTGAAAAACAAGACCTACTCAAGATGCTTTTACTGCATGAATAGAATTTTAAAAAGAGATCAAAAGGTGTCTGAAGGCAACATGTTACTTAGTCTTTGGCCTTCTGCACTCCAAAGTTTGTAGGACACCAGTCAAGCAGCTGAAGTACTCTACACTCAAATCCTTCACCAGAAGTTCAATCTTGAACTACGGGCCTTAAATTAACTAAGCAGTTAAGCACCGTGTCTCTTTCATTACTGCCATCCACACCTCTAACCTTTCTTTAAATGAATTCTGGAGTTTGAAGGTCGCTCCTCTCTCACTTCACCTCCCTTCTCCTGCATCCCTGACATCACTACTTCATTCAAGACACAATGTGAATCTCTCCTCCTCTGTCCATACCACCAATTTTAGTGTCCCCTCTCCCATCTAGCAGCTGCTCAAGCCTTCTTTACAGCAGCAACCTCCTTTCCTTGCATCAAAGCAACAAACCACTGTGAGATTCCATCTTCTGAGCTTCTCCTCCATGCCCAGGAGGAGCACCCAGCAAGGTTGTAATTTCTGAAACAAGAAGTAGTTACATAAGTTTTAGAGCAGGCCATCAAAAGAAAGATGGAACATAAAGGAGCAGGAGAAGAAAACCAGCCCAGGAACACTATGAGTCTTTTATCCCAAATGGCTCAAACTTGGACAGAGGTTCAAGTTTGGTCTAGATACATGAAAGGGATGCGGTTTGAACATTTCTGGTTCTTCATATGAATCATTTCACTTCTCCCCCTGAAAGAATCATTAGAAGAATGTGGGGTTTCGTGATTCAAGGTAGGAGAATGAGAAGGCAGTATTTCAGCACTGTGAAACAAGGCTTGCGTGTCTAACCACACCGCCAGCTCGCAGTTCACTTCTCACAAGTGTCAAGTATATTTTCCCTTCTGTATCTCTGCAA
This sequence comes from Thinocorus orbignyianus, assembly GCA_013400375.1. Taxonomy (NCBI): domain Eukaryota; kingdom Metazoa; phylum Chordata; class Aves; order Ciconiiformes; family Thinocoridae; genus Thinocorus; species Thinocorus orbignyianus. The sequence continues at coordinate 551,355 of VXBW01001787.1, forward strand.
GCCCCAGTTCTGTCCGTTGTCATCACTCATGGGATTTACCTAATCCCTGAAACAGCAGAAAAAAATCATCTTATTTGCTGGAGAAACAGAATCATGTCTCGAGCACACACTGAAAAATTCAAATCGTACGTATCATTTATTGTACCCCCATTCATCCACCCGGTGGTGACAGCATAAATACAAATGATGCCCATAAGAAAATGCTGAACTGCAGTCCAGTGTATTCAGTGGTATTTCTTAGAGATTTCCACTCACTTTTGCTGTTTCTCTGCTTGCATTCTCACACTTCAGCATATTTAAGCAGCTGCCTGTTTACACAAACAGCCTGAAACAGAAGTGTTGATTCCTTCCTTCATCAAAGCTGGTGGCTTTAGCTGCATCCACTGGTCTGAACTAGAAAGTGGGGCAGAGGCAATCAGAAGCTAGGCATTTCTTTAAAATCTATTATCTCATGATTCAGCTACACAGGGGGACTTTACAACTTTCTAAGCACAGAAATTCACCTTTCCGGAGTTTTATTTTTAACGCTGGTGGACGGCGATGTTGACCTTTTAAATTCATTATATCATACGCAGCAGGTACAACTTGCTGTACAGCTCCTTTCATACACTAATACATGATGGTGCTGTTCCAGATTTTATTGGCACTCCTTGGACTCAGGCCAGCGAATCCAGCTCATGGCTGTGCATCCTCTGCTGACAAAGTTCTCCTGCCAGCCAGGGCAGGCTTCTGCACAGCGCCCAGTGAAACTGTGTTAGCCCTTCTGCAGTCACAGACACATCCAACTGCAGTTGGCCAACACGTTTCGGTGGGTACTACCAACAGGGCTCTGAGGTGCTCCCTCCAGAGTGAGGCTAAGGCAGGACCTGGTGTGAAAGCTTGTTCTCTAACCAACGATACCTCACTAATGACAGGATTTCAGTTTCTGTGTCAGCTAATGACCTTTCAGAAGTGCCCTAACTAAATTAGGGGAAAAAGATACAGCTGGGGATATGAATGCTCAAAACCTTTGTGCATTCCTCTTCAAACCAGTGTTTAAGTGCTGTTCTCCCAAAGAAGAAAATAGTTAAAAATAGGCTCAGATTCTCCCATTGCTAAGCACAATCCAATGGCGAGACTTTTTTAGGAGAAGAAAGCTCCCGGGGGAGTCCCTTGCAGAAACTGCCTCATCTCACCAAGATCTCTGCTCCTGCCACAACAAACAAAGCTGAATGTTGGTCGAGTCCACTCACAGAGGCACGCTGTGTCTCATTTGTGAACTCTGGAATCAATAGCTGCGTGGTGAGGTGCGATGCATCTCACTGCTCCACAGCTTCCCCTGTGGCCACAGAGATACCTCCTGCCATCGCCAGTCCTATGGTAAAAAGCAAAGGGGATTTTTCCCCAGGTTTTACTTGCATTTGCTTGGTTCTGAACTTAGTGATTCTCCAGCATTTGATCTGTTTACTGCTCTTTCTCTGCCTACTCTGATTTTTAATTCTGAATGCATACCAATCTTACATCTGCTAATCTCTCGTCTGCTTTTTTTTTCATGTTGTTTTTGACTTGTAGACTCCTTATGGTAGATATGGAATATAATGCTGTTTCTTCTGTCTTTTGCTCTTGTGGTTACAAATTAATGTTACGTTTTCTTAGAAATGTGAAAAAAAACCTACTGCAATGGATGATACATAATCTCCTGGGTACAACAGACGTGTTAGAAAAATATGGAATAACCATGAGATCATACAACCAGGGTGACTAAAACAACATCATCACCCACAACATATTCAACTCCCAAGGAGGAAAAACCTTGGTAATACTCTGCTACGAGGCTAGTGAAACTAAGAGTGACATAAGCAACACAGTCACTGTTGCCCTTGGGCTAAAATTAAGTAAGAACTAGTGTTTTTTAATAGAAGTGGTAGGAATTTTTCAAGGAAAATTTACATTAAGAAATGCTTGTTTTCAAACTCAGATCTGTTAGAGGTAAAAATGGTTGAATACATTTACAGTTGGGGAAACCTGCTGGAATTCTTTTGTTATTTTTTCCCAGCAATTAATTAAAAAAATAATAACCAAATTGAAGGTTTGTTTTAAACATTTAATGACGTTGTAATTAAAAAATGCTCTAACTATAAGAGAAATTTGGTTTGAAATGAAACTGTCTTCTAGCTAGAAAAAAGAACTATAAGCTTTGTTGTGAAGTTTTATAAAACACTTTAACCTATTACCTGGTTTTCACTGTATCTCAGTTTTTCAAGTTTTCTGCCATGACAGCATGAGACATTTCTTTGAGATCTTGGAAATTCTCACGGGCAGAAATACCATTTCCTCCTAGCTCTGATTGCTAATTAGATTTAAATCTTTCCTAGCTGGGGCAAGACCTACCCATGCATTTTGAAACATTGCCAGGTTGATTACCCATGTATATGAAAATTCACACCCTTGTTCTTGCCTAGCAAAAACCAGGAGCTGTACTGGAAGAAAAGTCTTTCTCCTTCTGTGAAGGCATCATTCAACTCACCCCCCAAGGGTCCAATTCTGTCTGCAAAATCTTTCCTTTTGGCTCAGATCGCTGCCGAAACAGCACAGTATCCTCGCTGATGTACAGCCAGGTTGAGATGACAGATACCACAGTGGTTTAATGACAGAGAAAAAAAGAAAGACAGGGAAGGGAACTGCTGCCCCAACTGGTGAATTGAGATTGAAGGATCTACAGCACCTCAGCAAAAGCCATAGTTGCTGGTCCATCCCGTTAAGTGGGGAATGAGAGAGAGACAAGACACGTCTCCTAAATACACATTGCCTGAGCTGCTGCAAGCTGCCAGCACAGCTAACAGAAGGGGCACTGCTGAATTTCTTGACTGTCAGCATGAGCCTATCTTGCCTTTTGCCATTTCGAGAAGTGGGCTAATGAGGAGATCTTCTGGTGGTCCAAACTGCATTTCTCATATGGGCTGCACTGCTACAGCTTTATTGGCAAAACCTGGCACAATTTCAGTTCACTACTGGGCTGCTGACAAGGCTGAGAATATGCCTGTTACACCTATCCACTGAAAATGTTGGAAGACTCTCAAAAATTACAGATTTTAGCAGGTGATTTTGACAGATATGCTTTGAGATGCTACTCAGCACAACTGGGCTGAAATCACTGCAGTGAGGAGTTACGAAGGCAGAAGTAACATAATTAGTAACTCATCTGTATCATCTATGTCAAGTTCTTGCCTAGGACCCCTGCTGAGGTCCATGGCAGCTGCTACTCAAACTGTACGACGTGTGAGAGCCCAAGGGGAGCAAAGCACTCCAAAAGCACTGTAAGCTGCAGCACAGCCACACTGCACCAGCAGGCTCTTGTATGCAGTTGCACTATCTACATCCATCAAAACCCCGTCTATGTCACAGATAAACTACCAGCTGACAGAAAACCAACAGAAACCCACCTGTGTACCACCTAGTGCACACACCTAATGCTCCAATTAGACTAGGTGCCTCCCTGCACAGCCTCCTTCATTTCCAGTGGAAGACAAATCAGCCCAGGGATCACCAGCAGCAGCTGCTGCTTTCTGCATGCAGAGCGCTGAGCACATCAACAGAGACGAGCTCCTGCTCACATCAAAATCTCAAAGACATGGATGACAACCTTGGTTAATCAAAAGACACCGGATCAGACCAAAGAAAAGTTGTTGCTCAGCAGCTTAGACTCAAAATCAAGCTGGTGTGACAACACACAGCAGCTTTCCCAATTTTAGTCTGTGGTCAAGTACTGTTTCTACAGTTCTGGTCTAAAATTATTTCCCTCCACACTCTGTTCTTTCCTGAACTACTCTCTTAGCATTTTTCTTCTTTATTTTCCTCATCTTAGCATTTCTGTCATTCTTGCTTGCTCTTAAATGTTCAGTTCTGTCCTTACTTCAATATCAGTTAAAATGCCACTACTGCTAACAACATGAGACTGAGTCAGAATCAAGACTGTACACTCACTCATTTCCGACTCTAGGAAAAAATTACTAAAAGCCAAAAAAAGTACTGTGGATTGCATCCATTCTCACTAATGCCCACAACAGCAGAACTGTGCTAGTACAGGCTTTCATTAAAAATGTACATGATTGCTATGAAGTGTTTATTGTGTCACCCTCTATAAAAAAGTTTTGCTCTGTCCTGTCAGTTCCCAAACCCCCAACTTTAAGCAGATGGAAAACACACTGAGAAAGTTGGCAGGCTCCTGTGGGCCTTAACTCATATCTTCAACATGTTCTTAAGGTTGGTTGTTTTTGCATCACTCCCATTTTAACCACATAAACCAGTGGCCAAAGAGCCTTCCTGAGAGGACTTCCTTGTATCCTTGCATGGCGGATTATCCTGTCCATGTTTGTTGCAAAGAATCCATACTTCATAGGCAGGTAAATCCAAAATTTCTGCAAAAACTCAAACTGCTGATCTCAAACAGGGCTTGAGGAATGTTAAATACACACATGAAATTCCATTGTTTTGGATTTAATGTTTTTTAAATATAATCTTTAAAAATAAGAGCTGATGCAAGACAACCTCTCCTTTTTCTTCATTTCCTACCTGCAAAATGTGACCTGGAAGACACTGGATGCAGAAGAGCTAACACAATCAGGATCATTCTGGTCAGATAATAAAACTAATGAAACACTTTTTGCAAGTTATTACCTGAAGTCTTGCTCCTTTACTGCTAGAATTTGTTTATTGTAACGGGAACAAGATCAGGCCTCTTTATACCAGGAATTTATTAATAAGTCAAACCACAGCAGTAGCACAAAGGCCAAGTGCCTATAAAAGCAGTTGTAAGAGCAAACCAGACTGTTATATTTCCCTTGTAAAATGGTATGTCAAATACTTCAGTAAGCACAGGCCTAATTTTACCTCCATAACACCTCTAAAACATCCAAGAACCTCAAGTCCAAAATTACTCAGGTCTGTTATCCTATCAGTTGTTTCCATGCTTATTCAAAAGGCCAGCCTGAGCCATTCTCCAACCAAACCTGCGCCCTCCTTGGAGAGCAGTCTCTCTCTTCCTAGAAGCTCCACCACCCCAAGCGATGCTGTGTGACATCAAAGTTCTGTGAGCCATATATGCTCTTCCAAATATGAAGGCAACTGAGAGCTTTGCAGTAAAATCATAACTAGGTTGGTCTGAAACCAATTAAATGAGCAGAAAAAAATTCCCTCCATGAGGCATACTCATGCAGTGGCAGCACTTGCAAAACAGAGAAGACAAAGTCCGTCCTTCGCCATCAGAAAAGAAAAAGCCAGTGATGAGCAACAGTCTTTAAAAATCACAGTTTGGCAGTTACATGAGATTATCTAATTACCATCATATTTAACATTATATGGCTTTAATAATTCTCTGTTATCATCAAGCTGCTAGCACTAAAATAAAATGTGTAAATTGGCTCTGATGCCTTACAGGAGAGATAATGGGAAGAGAGCCTCTGCCCTCTGGGTCCTTGGTCTGGAGCCAGCTCAGGTTGGAAGCGACAGTCGTTTCTGCTGGGCAGCCTCTAAAATGAGCTGATGTTGTCAGGCTCTGTCCAGTTCCACACTTGAGAACAAAACCCAGCACAGCAACGGGGTGTGCTACAGCAGGAAATTCTTGAAAATGCTTTTGTCTCTTGCTTTCTGTTATCAGCCACGCAGATCTTAGCCTGGAACAAGGATATTTACACAGGCATATTTACTCCAAAGCAAATCTCACCAAGGATGACTGTCTGAAACTTGCATTAACCTTAGACTGGTTTAAAACTAAAATGACTTGCCTTGGAATAACGGGTGCTTTTACCCCTGTTGCAATCCCGTTACTTTGGTGTGGAGCAACAAATCTAAAGATGATGAGGACTGCCAAGCCTTTGGTAACACTGCCGGCTGAATGTGCACCTCAGCATTATTATTGCTCTCATTCTTAAAATATCTGAGCAAGGCTCAGCTTCAAGGTGCATCTCGGGTCAGGCTGAAGCTGGAACACCTACACTGGCAGAAAAGTTTACAGTGGGTCCGTGCTGCCCAGTAGGTCACCTTAAATCCAGCTAAATGAACAGATAAACCTGGTTGAATTAACGCAGGTGCAGGTCGATAAAGAGCTGAACAACTGGGGTTTTTTCTGAGGTTGGACGCTGCAAAGTCTGAGCTAACACCATCTCCCTTGGGACTGCTCTGCTCTCAGCAAAGGCTGCAGCACATGAACAAGGCAGAGCAGCTTGCACTGCAGCTGCTGTGCCTGCTTGATGGATTAATATAGACTTTGTCCACTGTCAGTCCCAAGCCTTTTCAGGAGAAATGAAATCTTCAAGCACAAAAAAAAACAAAAAGAAAAAAAAAAAAGAAGAAAAAAAGGAAAACCAGTACTGGAATTACAAGTAAGTGTCTTTCTGACTTTCAAATGAGATCTCAAGCATCTTCATTTACAATTTAATATTTTAGTAAGCACTTTATTGAAACAGACTATGTAATGGGTTAATTTCCAAATGTCATTTATCTTTACTCACTGGGGATGACTTTCTGTAATTCACTTGAGGCTGCAACACTCATGGATTAATACATCATCCTCCAACTTGAGAAGATAAAAGCCTAACAAGCTCTAACCTGCTACACAGGCTATATTTAAGCAGTACAGGGTAATGATAAATATCGCCTATAAAATGTGTTCTCTTCACACTTCCTGCGAAAACTGCTGAGTGAGCCAGCTGGCGAGATGGAGCCGACTGTCCTTGCTCACAGCCCCGCCATCCACACACTGTGAAACCAGAGCTCTTGCTTCCCCTGTGTCCCCCCTGATTCCGGGCTGCCCACCAGCCTCTGGAGGTGAGGCCACTTTTGTCACAGGCTGCCAGTACCCATGGCTCAATCTGCACCCCATCAATGCCCCTCTCTCCTGCCTGGCAGGCAGGGAAAGACTGCAGGGAGCATGTGTGTGGGGTATTTTGGTTTTTCTTAAACATGCTCCGTTTCCTATATTGGACTAAACATTTTGCAGAATAAAATGAAGACATCTCACCAGATGCACTTATAAAACACGGGGGACAACCGCGGCAGGCAGAGCAGGGGCGATGCAGGAACCAGTAGGAGGAGAGACCCCACAGATGCACGTGCTGCAAACTGAATCACTTCTCGCTTCCTTCTTCCACGTACACGTGGTGGGTGCCAATAAGCATGCAGGGACCCCACAGTGTGGACTCTCAAGCCATGCTCCTGCATCAGGAAGCTAGAGGAGGTCCAGGCCAGTCCAACCACTGCCTTTTCAATTTTCCTTGTCTCCTGTTGACCAGATGTTACCCCAGTGCTTTCCAGGACTGCTTTAAACATCACAAAGATTTAACTGCAACCAAATACGACAATCTCCGGCTGGAGTTGGCTTTCCCTCCCAGGGCCAGAAGCCTGAGTGACCTAAATACAGCATAAGGATGTTAACCGAGCTCCTTACCGTACAAGGGAATTATCTTCTATCTCCAAGGGATGCTGATAATCAGCACGCTTCCGGCGCCACCTTTGCCAAGTCCCCTCTTCACTTTCATCACTGCTTTACACACACCGATCACTTCCCTAGATCTCCCTAGAGGGGTAGATGAACATGACAGCCCTTCCTCTGGTTTGGAGAAAGAGGGAGGAAAGCAAACACCCTGCCTTTCCAACATGCCGAAGAGGAGTCCTCGGCTACAGCTGCCAGCCATCAGACCCTGGATGTGTGCCACTGGGAACTGGAAGGGTAAACCATTACCATTAAAAATTACAGTTACCTTCTATAGATGTAACACATATCCCATCACAAACTTCCTCATCTCATTAATGCCGGAAAAGAGACCATCCTCCCACCCACCTGCTCATTTTAACGGGTTGAACACATCCACCATAAGACTGATTCAAAACAACCTCTTACGATACAAGGTCATTTATTTTGTTGTGTTAAAGGCTCCCCAGGCCTTCACCAAGCCTGACTGTGGGAGCTGCAGAAGTCTCACTGTCGTCTGCCAGGGATGTGCCTTCTTTCAGGGCCGCCAAGATCAAAGTCTGGTCTAGAAAAAATGAGCTCACACTGGCCTTGCCCTGGGCCTCCAGGCTTTATGAATTCCTTGCACCACAGCTGGCTGTGCACAATTCATTCATGTTTATGTTTCCCTCTATCTCCCATTAGTTAGGAGATTATCAGCTCAGAAACAATACAATCAGATTAAGCCAGTCCCATGTTTTCCTGCTAATTCTCCCTACATTTTATTTAGATGGTGCATTTGGATTCCTGAGGATATTTCTTCTCAAATCATTGTGATCTCATGGCAGGTTACTGTTTAAACAGATCCTTGACAGCATACCATTGACAATCACTTCTTTTCCAAAAACACTTTACAGAGATGATGAATTCAGTTTTTCGGCAATGGCAGAGACATGATAAAACATTTGTTACAATTATGAGCTGGTAGTACGAACTATTCTTAGAATTGTTTTATCTTTGTCTAAATTTAAAAAAATGAAGAGAAGCAATAACAAATGAATGGATGAAGATACACGAATGAATACAATGAAGAAGAAATACTCAATACCTGCCATGTATCTATTCCCATGTTCTGATTTTAAATGAAGAACTACTGAGACAAATAGCCTTTTCAGTGATTCTACAAAGATCTTTCTTTGAAGGCCAAAGGAGATAGTGGGCCATCATTTTATTAACCTAGCACACTTTCCCTGCCACTTTATGCTGTAGCACTTTTGGCTTCCTTTTCTTATTCTACGCATTTAGACCACAAGAGGTGGTGAAGAGATGATCTGGCACTAGTTCTGCACAAGGCCTCCAGCAAAACAAAGCAAACGTGCTCTCGGTCAATTCCTAAATGCTCCCGCAACAACACATCTGGCTTCTCAGGTCCCACGTAGGGGCAACATTAAATAGTTCACAGAAAAGCAAAATCTATGAAAGCAATAATGCTACTACTCACGCATGAAGGCAGCCTTAAACAGTGTAATGCAGCAAAAATAGTAGATTCTGTCTAACTCTCTGCAGTTTCTGCTCTTGAACACTGAATGGCATTGCTGACATGAGTGGCAGCTGCTCCAGCATACGCACTACTGAAGATCTGGGCACAAACACAATAGGGGTGGGATGTAGAATGTATGTACAACTGTCGGTAAGAGAAGGGAACTCATTCTTGCTGACAACCTTTTTATGTCTTTTTTTCGGGAATCCCTTGTCTTGCCTCAATGAATGTGTAGCAATAGTGAGCAGTGGGATGGAGACACTTTTCAGACACTTTTTCCAGCTATCCCTTTTCATAGACAAGAGCATACACTGGAAGACCAGAAGGTGTAGAGTCACCTCCAGTAAGTGAGCATCTCTTCTCCCAAGGGCTTCGCAGCTTCATGGAATTCAGAAACATGGATGAAATCCTAGACCTAGAGGAATGAAAGGTAAAATCTCTGGGAAATTTGTCAGGTTCAGAATTTTGCCACATTGTCTGGCCTACCCTGGGAGGTTTGCCCCCCCAAAAAAGCTTTTGGAAACACAACATCAAGTCATCAGCTGGTTGCCTGGCCACTAAAGTGGTTCTCCAGAAGACTGTACCAGTTTTACACATAAACTACGTCTCTGTATCTTATGATCAGGATGCCATTTATGTTGGTCCTTGGAATAAAACAAAAGATTGAAACCCAATGTTCAACAGAGACTGCATGGGATACAGTGTCTTATAGAGAGTAGCTTAGATTTCTGTAAATCTGAAACAACTGTACAAGGAGGAAAGTTTCAGTATTAACAGCACATGCAAAGGCCAGTAATTTCTGTGCATTTTTGAAACCATTCAAAACATGATTATATCCCTTTTTCTTAGCATTGGTTATGCTTGTTCTATGTACATGCATAATTTACAACTACTTAAGCTTTGGTGGAAAAGCAAACACAATTTTGCACAGCCATACCACCTCTTAGACTGCTCCACCCTGTCCTTTTTTTAAAAATTATTTTTATTTCTTTTTTTACCAGCCCTAAGGAAAACTCTCAGGAATTTTTCTAGGGGAGTTTGCTGGGAGTTAGGCAGATTCATATGATAAAAATGCAGTTGTCCTCAAAACTTACCAAACAAATCTATAAAAGTAAATAGCAGCCCTTAGAATATAAACAGAATGATTCTATATTTTAATTTTCAGATCTTTTCCTTATCTAGTAATGATTTTTTTCCCTAGTAGGAACCTTTGCCCACAATGTTTTTAATACAGATCCAGTCACTGGATATCCCTGTGCACAAAACAGCTGCCCAACTGACTTTAACTCATTTGAGTAGAGATCAAAGCTGGTGTTTCTCTAGGCCCAGACCTAGCAAACCACTTGAGTGTCTATTAATGTGAAACCATGGGGAACTAGCCCTGCCTAAAGTCCCATCACTGAGAACATTTAGTGACTTAGCCAGAAGGGCAGGCTTATGTTCTCTGTTGAACTGGGCCACTAAGACTCCAAACTTGGTTGCCATTGTGCCAGGCAGGGCTATCTGAGGGAGGGTAGAGGCAAAAGTTACATTTAAGCAGATGGAGATTGTGAATCCACTGCTCTGCACAGTGAGTAGGTTCAATGCAATGAACTATGGAACTGACCTTCATGCAACCAAGCAGCTTTATTCAAGCTTAAGCCCAAGCTCCATGTGCTGTGCAGTAGTACAACAGCACAGTGACAGCCCCATTTCCTGGGAAGCAAGTTAAGTTGTGACTGATGCATGTTGTAAACTTCCTGGAAAGAGTACACTTTGGTTGTTTTTTTTTAAGATCAAAGGAATACACAACAAATGTGTCCTTTCCTTAGCACTACTTCATATGATGCAGTACTGCAGACTGGACTTCCACAGAAAGGGCAGAAATGAAGAAAAATGTTTACAGAACCTTGACAGCTCTAGAGGATAGTTACTGCATTATTTGCTATTTCTATTTATCTGGTCATGCATGTGTTGGTTTTTTTAAATTTAAACCCTGCACTTAAAATACTTTCTCCTTGGAAGGAACGGCTCAGCGGTTAGACTCTGGACTCTCAGATCTTGTTTCCAACTCTCCATTTGCTCAGGAGGTAGCGATACGCACACTTATCTTTAAATCACAAGGAATCTATTCCAAATTTTAATGGCGTAATCCCATTGCATCCCGGCAGAGTGAGAACTCTTCTTATTACTTCCACTTCACAGATGGGAACAAACATGTTGAGCTCTTCAGGGGATGCTGCAAACTGGCACTGGTAGCATGTTGCTCTAAAAGGTCACGCTGAAAACTGCCGTTTGAGGAAAAGGCACACATCCTCTTCAAAACACCAGCAAAACAGGCTGAGGGGAGAGGAGGGAAGTGGGATGTGGACAGCTAGTAGCTGCTGCCAGTTTGGTGATCAGCACTGCTTTTAATCACTACCCTCATCACTACTCTATTTAAGTTCTTACAAGCTTTTTGGGGCACTGACAGGAGCCTCCAGAAAAAAAACCCAAACCACCACCAAACCACAAAAAACCAAAATGACACCTTTATGCAAAGTAACAGAAAGAGTTAAGTTTCATCCATCATCAAAGATCATAATTTATTTTAAAGTGTTCCTTTGCACATCACTTAATGTCATCATTCAATTGATTTTAACAGAGAAGCAAGGTATTTTCAACCTCTTAAATGGAAAAATAATTGCTGATATTCTGTTTTTTCATAATAATATTGATGATGATGTCACCGAAAAGTCACTCAGTAGAAAACTCTAGCAGTTGCTGATCAACTCAGCACTTTCAGGACAACGCTATCTATCGGATTCATGAACGACAGATTTTACTCCCGAACCTTGTCCCCTGATGTTTGTGAAATGACCCCGATCACATGGGTTATCTCCCCAGTCCTGGCAAATCATTCTGGCTTCAGTTTGTTTTAACACTGCATTTTTCTCATCTTTCACTTTGGGTACACTGTCCTTATGTCACCCTGAAGAGCAACAGAGGAATTAAGAGGGATTCTTGGGCAGAGCAGAGATAAAACAGGAGGATAAAGGAAAGAAACTATTTGTCTGCAATCCCGTTAGTGTAGAAAATGCTTTACAAGGTTACCTTGTGGGGAACATGCCCTGTCCAATATTAAAAATTCCTCCATGCGGCTGCTCTGTAAAATCCCAAAGTATAAAACACTTCTTTGAAGCCAAATTAATGATCCACAGCACGTTGGAAAGCATTTCTTCTGACATTTCCGTAGACATAACGTTCTTTCACCCTTTTGCCTTTCAGAAGAGCCTCAGGAACAGACTTGCTCAGACTGATAAAACTCAGGAATAGAAAACACCGGCAGGGATTGCCACAATGGAAACTACAATGAAGAATACAGGATGCGTATTGTGCCCAGCTGTCTCTCTAGGTAACTCTAGGCTGAACATTTGGGGATATAAAGGAGGTATTTTGTGCCCATTCTATTATGAGTTAAGAATAGAAATGACAAAGAACGTAATTCTCTTAATCTGGTTTCTTAATGTTTCCTCTTGGTTTTATCTAGTTAGTACTCCTTTTGTTTAGCAGTAAAGTTTTAATTTGTTTAATTTGGTCTGTGGAGAACTAAAAGATGGCCTGCGTTTTATGAACCGCTGAACACAGTCATCAAAATCTTCTGCAGGCCCTGGATAATTACCTTAAACAATGGAATTTCTGTAGGTCAAATTTTACCCTTCACAGTAAAATAAAACTAAGAAAACCAAACCAGAAAGGCTAAAGAATAATTTAATAAGACAGCCTATTCAGGTACCTGGAGAGCTACAAAAAACTCTCAGCCCTTCAGCAGAAGCCTCTCATCACCAGTGAAACCGTGGGCCTCTCAAGCAGTTTGTAGATCCTAAAGACAACTTCCCCAACAGTCTGCTGCCTGCCTTCCACTGGCCATGCCTTTCCTTCTGGATCTGTGCACACCTGCAAGGAACAAGGTGCTGCCCATGGCAATGCCAATAGGATCACCATTATTTCTGTGTAAACTTTTCCAAAAATCTGTATGTATTAGCAGGTGGAGCACACCAAACAACTGTCTCCCAGTTCCCTTACATCTTACCTGACCCAGTATCCTAAAAAGACAAAGCTCCAAATATTGCTGTTCAATGGAAAGGAGTTGGTTGCATATCCTGCTCCCTTTCCTACCTACCCACTTAAAACTGCTCTGGTCCCTTTAGGGAGTCTGGTCTCTTTAGGGGATGGATCACATCCAGAAGGCACAAATGAGGTTCCTCCCCACTTATTTTGTTTTAGATAGAAACGTATTTCCAATTTGCAGCTACTGTTTCTCTAAAGTGCCCAGATTAAACAGTCAGGACACTGCTTCTCTTTTTTTCTCCAAGGTCAACCCGTAGCAGTTTCTCTAGGGGATAAAGCACAGTGGCTCTACGCTCTGGTCTGCAAAAGGAAATCCATGAAAGATCATATATATGAAATCTCTGCCTAAGAGCATCTGAGCCCCAAGGGATACTATAATGCCCAAATGCCACTGAAGGAAAGTAAGTCATTGCTTAGACACTGCCTTCAGTGCCTCTTAATGTTGGGTAAAATTTGGCTCATGTTGTTTCACATGATACACACAAGGGCAGCCTTCATGCCCTTGAGCTACTTGCCCCGTAACTGAGGATCTGATAATTTTTAAACAACCTCAGAGGAGCTTTAATTAAAACCCATTTCTGGCCTATAAAATGGGTGAGAGTGATTGAACAGTGGTTTCAGACTTGCAGATATACAGAACTGGAACAAAACATATTTATCAGTGCACTTTGCAGGGGAGCATCATACACACCATAGGACAAATGCTAACCTCAGTTGCTAGGAGACTTCCATTTACCTTATCAAGAATGCCAGATTTAGACCAGAAAGGGTAAAAACCTCAGATCCTCAACTTGCCCTCCTTCTTGGGTTGAGCGTATGAATCCAGCAACTGGACTTGAAATGTCTGGATGGCTCCCCAGCTGCAGCCCCTCTTGGCCTTAGAAAAACCCTTCCCTCCTTCCTCAACACATGCTGGATCCTGCAGAAAAGAGTAAAGCATCACTGCAGCAGCGCTTGGTGACCTTGAACTACCTCAACAGGTGCCTTGCTCTTGCGGAAAACACATGTTGCTCTGTCACTATTAATACCCCAGGAGTGTGAATGGCATATGCATGATTGTTTGCGTGGGGAGCATAAATTACGGAGTTCCCAGGTCTGCAGTCATCACCTCTTGCAGCTATAACAGTGCTGTTTCTGGGGATGGCGTAGGCACAGGACCACAGGCACCTGGGCTAAGTGAGGAGTGAAGCCCTAGGGGTCAGGCAGTCATGGGGAGGTGTGCGAGGGCAGACCCTGGATGCTGTACAGCTGAAGGTCTCAATGCTCCAGTGACCAAGAGGGTTCACAGATTGGGGATGAAAATAAATTAACTGTGCAGCCTCCAGACAGTCTGGCTCAAGAAATCCTTCCATCCACAACCTCCTGCACAGTCGCATGGACAAGCTGCTTGCTCCTCACACTGTTAAGTACAAAGCAGGAGCTGTTTATTGTTTCAGGTTTAAGAATTCAAAATGGCAAGTCAAATTGATTTCCTGGGAAGTAAAAAGAAGAGAAGTACATTTAAACAGTCCCTCTACTCAGCATCAGCTCTGTATTGACCGTAGCAAAAACATACCCCACAGGGCTAACAGCAATGGGGTGATATGTCCCAACAACTGGGCACATGTCCCTCTAGATAGCTCTGGAGCCATGCACAGCAGAAGAATAAGGTCTACTTTTGTAGTAAGCAAAAAAGGAGCAAAGGTCATGAACTCATGGACAAAAAACAGGTTCTCTGCAGAAGGCAAAAGCCTCCATTCCCTTCCAGCTCTTAGCCTGACTAGAGCCATTGCTCCCAAGCCACATCAGATGAAAATAGGGGAGAGATGATTGAAGTGCTCTATACTTATTTGTCTCACGACCTCCCAGTTTTGTGTACAGATAGAGGAAACAGTGCCCCCGAAACCTTTCCTTCATATCTGGAAGATCTCTGGAAGGTGAGAAAAGCATTGATTCAAACTTCCCCATGATCATATCAACCCATGTTTTCATTGTTCAGACTCCACCACTCCTGCCACATCAAAGCCTTAGTTGAGCAGTACAGAATGAAAACAGAAAACACGAGGCAGGTAACATTACTTTTCCTCCCTGAATTCACACAGCTGTGCTACAAACCTGTACCTTCCCTAAATTACTGATGAGAGAGAGAGATAGCCAGAAGAAATACATACACGCCCCAAACACCAAGTGTACAGGGACTAGAGTGGAGAAAGCCTGCATCCTCTACATTCATGAAGAAAACAATGATAAAGCAAACCAAAAAGAAAAACACCCACTGCTGACAGCTTAAGGGAAGGAAGACTAGCTTTTTATTGCCCCAAAGGGGTCATGCCTGTGCATGGTGAAACCATGGCCATTAGTAACAGAGAATACATGTAGGAAGTGTTACCACCCATGACATCCTTTGCAGCCACTGGGGAGTCCAGACCTCACACAGGGGTAACATTTTTTTCTGCGAAGTGGTTGGTGAAGTGGATGTTCCCACACCCATCCATGCCCATTCCTCCCCCTCCCTTTGCGAAGGGACAGTTCATAGCGCTGCAGGCAAACAAGGCAACAATCAGCCCCGGCCATAACCTCCCACTGGTGACACAATACAAATGCCATTGGCCCTGATGCAAGGAGTCAACAGAATGAGGTCTATGTGCAGCCAGCTGCCCCTTGGCTGATGAGACCACCTTCATACTCTCAGGGCAGTCCCATAGATCCCTTCTCACCTTCCATGTCCCCTTGGGCTGTGATTCATATTGCAGCCTTGTCACCCTCCACCCCTCTCCTGCAGTTCCTTTCCTTCCCGGGCCACCTCCACTGGGGAAGCAACTTGGGAAGGCTGATGGCAGCCCCATGCCATCCTGGAGATGACTGCACAGTGCTGCTTCCCCGTTCCATTTTCCTGCTATCTTCTGCCTATTTGCCTCTTTTCTGGGTCACCTTTAAGCAAGGGCAATGAAAAAAAAAATCAAAGGATCTAGAAACACTGTACTGAGATACAGTCTTTAACTGCTCATTAATGGCATTGCAATGGAGACAGGTAGCAGCTGTCGCTCTCCAGCTCTCACCATCCAGATTGCTAAGGCTTACTCCCTCCCCTCACACAATTGATTAGTTTGAAAACAACTGTTTATCACTGAAGCATTCATTTAATATAACTGTCCACAGAGGCCTCAGATAACATGCTTCACAGGTCCCATTCTCAGACTCATAATGATCAGCTCAATCCCCTGCAGCCTCAAATCCCTTATTTAACAAGCACTTTTGGATCCCAGTACAATACCACACAGCTGACAAAGCAGCAATTAAAGAGAAATATTTTTAAAAGGTAGGGATGGCGAGAGAATAATCAGAGATACAATTGCCAGATCCTTGTGTTAACTAAGGATACCGGAGATCCAGCCTCCTCACCACTTAATGTGAATAAACAGCTTAAGAGTGGGAGAGGCTGAAAGGGGAGCAGCCTCCTCCCCTGTCACGGGAGAGGGAATGTGATGAACACCAAGTACCAGAAAAGCTCCGGTTTGTGAAACCCGTGAAGGAAGGAGCCTACGGCTCCTCCCCACAGCTTCCTAGTGGTGATGGTGAGCTCCCGGCACACTGTGTCGCTCATCACGCCATCTCACGGCAAGTCTCACATCGTCTTCACAACACAGAAACACAACCGGACCAAAAAGACAAAAGCTTTCCCATAGCCTGTTCTTTCAGACGCCTCTATTTCTGGATGTATGACCACAGCCCTTACGCTCGTGTTTGCTGACAAGCAGCACTGAAGCTAAACCAATCCCATCAGTCTTTTGCACAGCCACACAGACAGACGTTCATGTTCTCAGAAAACACCAAACACAATCCTCACACCTCAGGGAGGAGAACCTCCAGGGAACAGTGCAGGGTACCACCACAGGGCAGCTTCTCTCCCAGGATGAGAGGTTTCTGCAGTGGGCATGGGTGTGCAGCAAAGTCCCAGGTCTCCTGGCATGGCAGCTCCCCTCTGGTCACTGGCTGACCACCTGCCGTCCGCGAGCAAGGCTTCGATGGCCTTGGATCTACAGTAAACTGCTGGAAGGAAGAGCTGACCAACTGCCCTCTGCGTGTTCACCCAACAGTTGGCGTTGTTTAAATTGAAACACTGACCATTAAATTTGGTCTCCAGCCGGCTGCAGCAAGGCAAGGCTGTACTTCTCAGTTAGCTGAGAAGCAAAATAAACAGCACGGCCTTGACCTCACACTCCTCTTGCCTGTAAAGCCTAAGGAGGGAGTAAAAGGGACAAAACTCCAAGCACAGAAGAATTAGAGCGCAGACTCCTCCCTCCAGCATGCAAGGGGCTGGCTCTTCCCCTGCAGAAGTGCTACCATGTACCTCCACCATCAAGCTCTCCACAGCACGAACAGATGTACAGCCATAAATCCACAATATAAAGGTCTTTACCTCGCAACTATAGGAAGGAGCTGCACTGCTGTCCTTAGCCTAGAGGTTTCCCTATGAAGGATGGTTCTACAAGGGCTGGGCACTGGAGAATGGCTTTTGTTAGTTCAGCAAAACAATCTCTACTGCCTAGGTTTCCCCATCAGTTTTCTTCTCATAAAAAGCAGCCTAGATTGAAAAGATACAAACGACGATAGTACAAATACCTTATGCTAAATGACTCCTAAACAGCAAAATCCAAGCTCTCCCAGGAGGGGTTCAATATTGGACTAGGCTCTAGATCTGAAGTTTGCAACAGCTTCCCTCTCGGTTACTGCGAGCATGAGAGCATCAAAGTCACGCAGCTCAGCCCCCTCACCCCCCCCGTGCTACTGGCTTGTGAATAAAGCCCCTCTTTAGGTTGGCATCAACCACCCTAGCTCCTGTAAACAAACTTATCAGATGTTTAAAAGTAAAATAGAAGGGAAATGGGCCAGGAAATTATCCAATATAGTTCTGAATGAACATTTCAAGCAACGGAGACCTCAGGAGTCCCATAGCTACCACTGCTGGGAAACGATCCCCAGCTAACAAAGACATAAAAAGACCCACCCAAGTTGGAGAAGTGGTGCAAAGCTAAGGAACTAGGAGAAGTCATGAAAGAAAACACATTATTGAGGAAAGAGAAAAAAAAATCAAAGAAAAGAACACCAAAGGGGAAAAAAATAAAGTCGTTGGGATTAGCAGGGAGAAGTACAGATTTAAAAGAGATCCATTGTGTCAGTACAGCTTTATAAAAGCTTACAACACAACGACCTTTAAAAATAGCTTTATTTATATTGCCAAAGCACCACCACAACCTGCATCAAATAAAGCTACAATCTGCCAAGGAGCTGAATGCACTGGCTTTAACGGGATTTCATGGTGCTCAGTAACTCGCAGGATTAGGTCCCTGCCACAGAGCACTAAATTGTCTAGGGAAACACACAGGAGGAAACAACAGTAAAACAACCCTGGAAAGTTAGTCTGCACAATTTTTTACATATAACTGAATGCTATCAGCTGTTACAATAATGAAAATCTCTGATACACTACACTGGAATTGCTATGCTGATGAGGGGTACTGAATGCTTTTGAAAAATGCACTGTTCTCCTCAGCTGTTTCATGTGAGGTTACAGCAAACTGCCAGGCTCTTTCTTGCGTGTTTTGGGGCAGGGGGTAACCCTTTTCTTCAGTGACATAGCTTATAAAAGCAAGGAATTGTTATCGATAGCAGCAGTTAGGTTAGCTGCTACCCCTAATCATCCCTCTTGATGACCACCTTGCAAAGCCTGCAAGTCCAAAGCACTGGTTATTCCAAAATGCTAGGGAATAAGGTGGATTTAAACACATTTTCAAACCTAAGACTGTCAGAGTAAAGGCCTAGAACTGAGAGAGGCAGGCTGTAGGGTGACCACAGCATGGCTCCCAAGGTACTGCCTCATTTGGTGACAAGACTCAAATGGCACAGCCCCCAGCAGCGACTCTGCACAAGGGGGCAGCAGCCAGGAAAGGGTGGCTGGCACCGTGCTGTGTCAAGCAGTGCTGCTGAGCACACCTCGGATGGACATTCATGAGGGATCGCATTCCCCCATGAACAAAGGAGGAACCAAAGTTAAGCATCCGCACACAGGCAGCTGACATTTGACATACCTAGAGGTTTCAAGGGTGCTTTTTGGTGACTAGGACAAGTTCTAAACCATTTTTGGTAAGAAAAGTGCACTGGTACTCCAGGAGCAGGGAGATATATCAATGGCATTTTCACACTAGCCCTTCTTTCAAGGATCACCTTGGAGAGGTAATTTACACAAAAGTACCACCACACTTTCCACTATGATAGTTTTTTTTATCGAGAAGACTTATGCTCTACATATTCACCCAGAGAAACAACTGAGTGTGCAACTTGCACAAAACCAGGTGAAGAGATGCCAGGAGGAAAGGAACTGGTGAGAGAGTGAGCATGCTGTGGTCACCTGTGATGGGGGATGATGCTCTGGGTGTGGGTAATGCTGTTGGTGGGGGACCACGGTGACAGAACAGCTGGAAAGACACCAAAAAAGGAGTCACTTGCAATAGTTGAGGAAGAAAAGACCCTGCAGGTCATTTGCTGCTGCTCTGCAGGCTGCCCATCTTCAAGCTAAGCCTGCAACCCCATCTGTGAGGACTGTGGAGCCGCTCGAACTGAGTTTGAACACACCAGCAGTAAGGCTGTACAATCACATCAGCCTGGTAGCCTTGCCTGTGCCAGTGTTTGTCACAAGGCTGACACAATCCCTTCTCAAGGGACTTGAGACCAGAACTGAAAAAGATGCTTGTAGGTCAGGTTTAATCCTCAAGAGCCTGTGGGTGGGTGAACAAAGAAGGGGTGGGTGTATATGTAAAAATAAAAGACCGCAAGGCACCTGGTTCTGAGTACTGCTACTAGCCTATTCCTTCCAACACCATTAATAGCATACCAGACTTCACAGAAACAAAAGGAAGCAGCCAGGCTCTTCCTCCCTCAAACAGTAAAATAGAATAGTAAAACAGAGGCAAAGATGGATTCAATTAGCCCAGGATCTTTTTTGATAAAGGTTACTCAAATAAGCCATGCACAGAAGCTCTCTGCATCTACAACATTTCTGCACCATTATTTGTAATGATATGACACCTCAGCTTGCAGAAGGTGCCACACTGGATACTAATAGCACACTTATTATTAGATTTTCTGCATGGTTACATAAGCCTGCAAAAGGGGAAAAATGTAAATGATTCAAGAAAATATTCTTCTTGTGGTTCTCATGAAGTCTTTAGTATCTGAAGATTGAAGACAATCCCTCCTGGCAAGAAACAATCAATTTTTATGCTTCATTAAAAGAGTTCTTTTAGTACTTTTAAGAAAATGCTCAAAGGCAAGTCAAGCAAAGAATATATATATATATATTTTTTTTAATCTAAACATTCTGTGCTAAATTTTACTCCCAGATCTTTCGAACACTTCTCCTAAAATAAAACGAATCTATGCATGCAACTTTGTGTTTATTTCTTCCTCGTAATCCAACTGTGATCTGAGGACATTTCACCCTATCTAAACCCAGCTGCATGAGCAGGCATGAATTTTAAAGAAGGACATAATACAGGCAAAAGCAAGGGAGGTATGCACACTCTCTGGTAGCACTGAGGCAAGAAGACTCCAGTCATAACACAGGCTTGTAAGTCAACATCAGCCCAGCCAGAATGCCCTACTCATGTCAACGCATCAGCTGTAGGTACTCAAGAACCTGCTGCGTGACCAAGGCCACATCTCTTCCATTATCCAGAAATGCACAGGCCATAGCAGTGATCTTTTAAGCCCATGATGATGGCATAATCCCCAGAGGACCTTTTCCCTGAAATCAATCAGTGGCACACACTCATTCCCAAAGTCCACTTCGCACCTGCTGGATCTAAGCCTGCTGACCTCTCTCTAGAAATACTGTCTAACATGACACACCCCCAAAGGAATGGAGGGCTAAGCCACCACTATCAACCAAATTTATCTGGTATAAGTTTACAGGTCACTTAGCCATATCACAACACTGCACACAGGATCCTACAGAGCAGCAGATGCAGGAAGGGTTTTCTATGCACCACAGCATCTCTCCTTACCTATCAATGGGCAGAATGCTAATTAAAGTGTCATGTTGTCTCCAACTTCACTGCTGTGCAAAAGGCATATAAATGCTGCTGTTACTGGTGCACAGGGTCTGCTCGCTGCTTAGATAAGCGAGATAAATCTAACACAAGTTCAGAGGGCTGGCTGACAAGTAGCTGCAAGCAGGACTCACTGCTCTTCTCCCTTTTAACGTAAATGGTGTCTAGCAAACTTACATTTTGGAGGACCCAGCGCTCTTGCCTTCATGCATACGGAACAGTCTCCGAGACCAGGGCCCTCCAGCAGCAGCAGGGAACTAGATGGACATCATCAACACAGCAGAAGGTTCTACCATTGTACTGCCAGGTCCTCTAACCCACCTCTAGATCACTGCACGACAGCTGACTCACTTTACCTCTGGTAAACGCATTAGTTCCACAACTCATATGCAAATACACATAGTGCCTTCTGAGACACCCATTGAATTGCCACGAGGTAGTTTTAGGGTACTGTACGACAGTACCTTCATCTACTGCAAAAAAAAATGGCCAAGTTCAACCTAGTTTCTTCATGTGAATGATGACTGGAATGAGCTATGTTCTACCTCCAGGTCACACCCTGGTAAGCTGACACACACTACCATAGCAAAGCTGGGATGCAGAACAGTGCTGGTAAGAAGCAACCGTTACCTTCTGGGGAAGCAAAGGTGCTTTTTTTTTGTAGCCCTCAAAGACCAGAAGTTGGAGTTTCTACCTCATGACCTCTATTTGCAAGAAGCAAAATGATTTTGGGTACTGCAGGTCCTCAAATCCCCTCCAGAACGTCTCTGGCTCTGTGAATACAACACTTTGAAGAAGGCCTTTTCTGTCCCACACTGCTCCATGGAGGGTTTACTGTAACGACAGGTAGCTCTGCACAAGCACCAGAGTACATCTCAGTGCATCGCTGAAAATGGACTTAGTGCGAACAGCTATTTTGACCTCATATTCTTAAGTTAGGCTTCTAAATCAATTTTTAGGACCCTTGATCTTTAGATGAGTCAAGCAGCTGCATCTCCGTGCTACTTAACAGGAGGCACAGTTGTTCAGCACCTTGTAGTATCAGACCAGCTTTATTTAGGTCTCCAGCTTCAGCCACCCGCAGAAGAGCAAAGTCAAGCGAGATTGCATTCTTTCCAAAGTGTCATTCCTTTTATACATGCAAGTGATGAGGCTGCCTGTATTACTGAGCACAAAGCCCAAAACAGCGTACTTGGAGCCACTTGTACCACCGACATCCCACGTCTAAGTAATTCCATTCAAATGTAAATGAGACGCGTTGCAATTTCAGGATTATTTACTACATTTGTTTAATACAATCACCTTGCAAGAAGTCTTTAAGGGCTTTATTTGCAAAGAGCTGCAAAAATTGCCTCTAGGAATGCGGATACAATGTGTCACATTTAATTTTTTTGGAAACACAAAAAATCTGAATAGAAAAAACAACAAAAAAAAGCCCCTGAGAAACACTCTTGGAAACCTGGAGAGGTGTAAGATCCGTTTGAAAATGCAGCTCTCAAAGCAGAAGGAAAAATGCTTGCTTGCTCTTCACACAGGTGGAATTTACTTGCATTCACGGGGGCATAGGAAGCAAAACAAGAGAAAAAAAGGACTAATCTGAAATGCCTTGACTAACTTAATATACCTAGATTGAATTTGTAAGCAGGTTATTATATTAATTATTTACAGTCTTGCCTTAAGAGGACGTAGATTTTTGTGTGTGTATGCACATTTGGATTTTTTCATACATTTATAACTGCTGATATAAAGAGTTTTGTTCTTTCCCTCTGAAGAAATTATCTGATTCTGCCTTCATTTACACTGATCTAACTCTTAAATCCAACAGTTACATTGCTGTACAATTACTATTATCAAGGGGAAGAACATTCTAAAATTATCCCTTCGGCAGAGAGCACGAAGCCTGAAACTCTCAGCGCTTTCAACACCATTTTATCGGGACTGTGATCTCGGCACAGCCAGTAATGCAGTCAGCCGAAGCCATGAAAGGGAGCTTTGTGCCCGGCTACGCACCAGGCCATGTAAGACTTCCAGCTTTTTGACTGGCCAACGGGGATGTTGCTCTTAGTAACACGGCAAGATTGATTAGGTACAATAAAAAAAAAAAAAAAAGGCGTTTAGAAAGACAGCAGTGGAATAAAGTTCCTCCTCTTTGAAAGCTGCTACAGTGCATGTAATCGAAAAATGCCAAGCTGTCAAGAAAAAAGGAAGGTAGTAAACTAGTTAGGAGATTCAGAGATTTGTTTATAATGGGAGAAACCTCAGCCCTGTCTGATCCAGAATGAATGCGGCGTGATATCTCTGGTGAACCACACACAACCCTGCAACTCTGTCTCCGGCGTATGACCCTGCAAGGGAAAACGCGACTACTCTCACTATCGTCATGAAGTTTGCCCTCAAGATTTTATTCTGACTTCTACTGGTACGTCGCTCCTGTCGGTGGAAGTTGGCCAGCAAAAAAAGAGAGATCCTCCCTGGAGAGCTGCCCTCCTTTCAGGAGGCTCCAGCAGACTCCACCAGGATGTGAGAGAGCAGAGATGGCTGCGGTGAACCAGACCCCTCTCTGATCATCCCAGACTCCAACTCTTCCCCTTCGGGGCTGCTTCAGGCAATTTAGGCTTAGGAACTAGCTTTTTCCTGGGAAGACAGGGGTGGAGGGGAACAGTCCTGCTGACCAGCTGAACACCACAGAGGCAGGTCCTTCACAGGGTGCTCCCATGGCAGAAGGAATAGGTTAAGACCAACATTTCTGTTGTATGCTGTGCATGGGAATATCATGTTGAAAAACACTTTCTTGAATTTTCTACCATAGAACTCCACACTAAGTGAGAACTGCACTCAACATCTCACCCAGATCCACACACAGTTGTAAAATTTACCCTGACATTACACCATAGTAAAAAATTCACCAACAGATGTGCTGGTTGAAAAAGGCCCCACACCTATCAGCTAATCTGTTCCCAAGATGATTAAGAACAAATAGCACAGCACTGATCTTTTACTCATCTGTCAAAAAGAATGACTCACCGTGGGCAGGTGGTGAGCACCCTGCACCATGACTGGGGCACAGCAGGGCTTCCTGACTCCTTTGGGCTGAGCTGACAAACAAGTAGCTGCCACCTTGCTACCTCCACTCTGCCTCTCCACGTAAAGCACAAGCATGGCACAGGCCGTCCTGGCTTTCTCCAGGCTTCTGCCTGCTTTTCAAATCTCTGTCACAGTAAGTGAGGTCAAAGATACCGATCCTGAAGAAGTTAGGTGCTGATGATTCAGTGCTCCCTTAGCACATGGGGATGGCTTAAATGACCTCCTTCTGTACTTCACTCCATGACACCCTTCATGGGGTTCAAATTACATTTTGGGCTGAGTAACCCCTCTTAGCTGCTTGGACTTTCCCCCTTCATCTGTATTCCTAATCCACGTGCCTGTTTCTTAGCATTTATAGAGCTAACCACCAATAAGTACTCAAATTGTATACACAAAGAAATGCAGACTGAACCAGCTTTACTGCAAGTCCCTGCAGAGACAAGCCCAGCTAGTCTCTCCCAGGGCTATAAAGTTTGCAGAATTGCTTTAAATATCTCTCTTCTTCAGAACACAGATTGGCTCGGCGAGGTGGTATATACACATTACTCTGTATACTGTGTATGTGTGAACATATGTTTGATAGCTAGATCGCTCTATTCCCATACATAAAACCACATATACACTTGTTCTTTTAAAACCTCGCTGCTGCTGACTTTAGCAGAGGTTCCCTCCAGGAATTTCACTCCTCTCTGTCCCTCTCGCCCCCGGGAAGGTTTTCCTCCAGCCACTGGCAGGGACTTTGCAGCTGGCTCCCAAGCAGAGCAACGATGCTGAGAGCATCAGCCAGAGGGGGCTGCGAGAGTGTGTTGTGAGATGCAACCGCCTGGAAGGGCTGAGCCTGCCGACTGTGCTAGAGGCTCTTCTCGCTTGCGTAAATCACTTCTTGAAATAATAACGCTTAAAATAGTTCAGCAAGTCTCCAGGTTTCTCACTTCTTTATGCACGTAGAATTAAGCAGCCGGGATTGAACACATACATCTGCACACCGGCCAGCTGTTAGTGCCAGATACCTGTGTCTTCAGCAGTATGAGACATGCAGCCAGGTTCTGATGCCACAAACTCACACAGATGGTGCTGCAAAATTTCTTTGCCAAGCCACCATCACCTCCAGTTTGTTAACGCGGTCTCTTGTCGTCCAGCGTTTTTTTTTTTTTTTTATCCAGCTAGATGTTACCAGTAAAGAAAGGGGCCAGACTTCTTGGGATAATGTATTTGACAGTGATAAAAAATGTTTCCATGGAGCTTTTACAGCAAAACAAAAATTGCTGCCCTTTATCTGATGTGCACACATTTCATACTTGCAATATGTCTAAAGTGATTTTATGACTAAATCCTGGGAAAAATGCAAAGAATGCTTGGCTAGAAGCATACTTTTCCAGTAAAAACACAACATGGCTTATTAACTGCGGCACTTGGAGGAGGCTATTCAACATGAAGTGCATTTTTTTTAGCTCAAGACTGAAAACATGTGTTCGGATATACGTTTTCTTTGGCTTCAGGCACCAATTTGACTGACTACATTAGAGGGGTCTCCAAGCCCTTTTAGCGTACGCTAGCTTCGGTACAAATGAAGTGGTATTCTATTAAACATGCCAGGGTATTGCAGCTGAAGGCAAGGTTAAAACCTCCTGACTTTTTCAGAATATATTAAGCAGAAATAATGGAAACAAAAAGCTCCATTAGGTACCTCGTTAAGATTTTTGTAGTTGCTGATCAGCAACCTTGTTATGGCAACACTTTTCAAAGTCACTGCAAGAAATGTTAATTGTGGCGATGGCAGGGTGGGGACGACGCACAATGAACCGCGGGAGCAGTACTATTACTGTTACCCTGAGAACAGATTATGCCATTTCCATTCTATCTTTGAATTCTGGTGGGTGTAGGGTGATGTGACTCCGAATGATGTCAGATTACCCAGCCTACATTTTTCTTGGAGAGAAGCTCCTTCCTCCACTTCTCTAGCAGGAG
Organism: Thinocorus orbignyianus; assembly: GCA_013400375.1. Lineage (NCBI taxonomy): Eukaryota > Metazoa > Chordata > Aves > Ciconiiformes > Thinocoridae > Thinocorus > Thinocorus orbignyianus. The sequence continues at coordinate 577,549 of VXBW01001787.1, forward strand.
GGCTTGTAAATACCGCGCGCTCGGGAAATCTCAGCTTCATCAGACTCTGAAACGATCCCCGCGCGATCTGGAATTTCTTTGATCGGACAACTGGGAAGGCATAAGCTTCTTGAATACCTGGAAACACCAGAATGTGCTCGCTTGGGCTTGAAGTGGTGAGAACTGATAACAAGAGGTGGTTTTCTGGACTAACCCCCAGGAAACAGGGCTTCACTCTCCCCAGTGTGGGCTGAAATCCAGACGATCTCAGGCACATTTGTAAGCGGGTCACAATGTCACTCCTCTTCTCTCCCATTAAAATACTAATTGTAAAAGCTTTTGTCTGTAATCTGCAGCTAACAAACCGGCGGCCACACTGCACAAAGAGGAAGAGTGCAACTCAGTCCAACACGCCTGAAGGGTACACTATCTCCACGCCATACAATGACAATATAGGAAACTCAAGATAGAGTTTGTCAGGAAACGCAATCAAAGACTGGGATTTGCTTTGAAACAGATGCAGATTTGCACCTCTCGGCTTCCCCCTCCCTTCCCTGGTCCACCACACAAAGTTGTACAATCGATGGGTGTCCAGGGCAGCGGAGGCAGCCAGCCCAGCAGCCAGGGCTGCACACACAGCCCTAACCCTCGCCCTGCCCCACCAGGATGGCAGCGAGCAGTCGTCTCCCAAGATGCATCGTTCAACATAAAAAGAGCCAGAAATTTTCGCTTTCTCTGCCTCCCCCCACTCCCCTCCCCACACACAGAGGCTGCAGGATGGGTGGCCAAACTATGAGGATTACTCCATCTACATTTGAGCCAAAGATAAAAGATTTTAAACCTCAGTCAGGAGCAAAACATGCTCTCTCCCCTCACTCCTGAGGTGCTTTTTGCAACCATTTGGATAGGTCATGCTGGCACTGGCTCCTCTCAACCAGGTGATTTTTTTTTTCCTTTCCTATCAGGAGATTGTGGATTGTGCTCCTGGGCAACAACAGACCAGGATAGGTTTTTTTACTACCCTTTTTTTGTTACACTGCCATGGCTGGGAAGGCATGTCCAGTTCAGTTTATCACAATACACCAAGAGACTGACGTTTCTCCCCACTTTGGCAGCACATGTGAGGGTGGGCATGCTCCTCGCATTCCCCCTTATGTATCAGGGCACAACTCCAGTAACATTCAAACCACTATAAGCCCGCTGCCAACAGATCCAGGATGAAGCCCAGAAAGAAAACCAACACCAAATTTCCACTGCTGCTGAACTCACGCAGGACAGAGCCCAGACAAATTACAAAGATCATCTCCTTGCATGCAAAAATCATTTACAGAGCACTACTCTCCTCTTCATACGGCATCAACCAAGCTCCCGGTGATACTAAAAGCGGCGTGGAGACCCACTGATGCCAGAGCTATGAGATAGTGCCTACACTAATCACACCTCCAGCTTTTTGAATGCTTAAAAAAGCACCCTCTCACAATGAAACAAGGAACTGCACATGCCAAGTTCAGAAGCATTTGTTCCTTTTCTGGAAGTAAATATAGGAACTGAATTTTTCCTAAAGAAAAAAAAAAGACGCAGTGCTTTTTTTCCTTTGGGTTAAGGCAAAATATCCCAACCATTTCACATCTGAAATTCAGAATTTATTTACTTTTTAAAATGTGTTTCCAAGGTGCACTGAAGCTTTAAAAATGAATTCTGAAACTCATTGGGGAAAAAAAAAAGTACTAATTTTCAGGTTTGATAATTCTTCCTTCACACACTCTCTCTTACATAAGCACACACACGTAAACTTTTCTATTGGGAAAGTCATGCACACAGGGAAAGGAGTCTGTCCCCAGGTGTGCACAGATATCCCAGTCATGCTGCTGAAAGGTGGAAGAATGGAGAGACTGACTAAAGCAGACTTCAGCATACAGCTGTGCCAGGAAACACAGAGTAACTCCCCACAGCTCTTCTTACAAATCCGAACACTGAAATGTGATGGGAAAGTGAGAGTAACACCACCTTCTTTGAGGTGAGTCTGCTGGTAATTACAGATGTGTTAATGTGTGTATGTGTAAAAGGTGAGGACTGTCTATGATACACTGAAACATGTATTTTTATTCATCACAAGACTGGCGTGCACAGTTTTCCCTCTGCTGAATAATTCCACGCCTTGCGATCATCCCTCAACTTCTAACACTTCTGCCTGCTTCTGCTATAACCTTTTGGTGCCTGCTCTTTACTCTTGAAATACAGTTACTGTTGAACCATTTATATCTCATCCGAGATGCTCGTCTCACACTTGGCACAGCTGATGAGCCCTAAAGGGAGCTGCTGCCATGTGAGGCTGATTCGCTCTACACTTAGTGCCACTTCATCCGTGTCAGTGTCCCATTTACCTTTACAGTTACAACCCAGACTCGCTGATATGCTGTCCGCAAATGTCAGGTCGAGCTCTGAGTTGGCTTTTGCTCACTTCCTCTGCTTCTTAAATCTGCGAGGGAGTCTATAAGAGAATATTCTGCTGACCCACTGCAATTTTTCTGGTGCTTCTAAATCTTTGTGTGCTTACCTCGATCTGCAAAACAGCACACTGCACATTACTGTTTGTTAGCAAAACAGGCAACTTCTCTCCAAGCATCCTCCTCGCTCCTTCATTCCTCTCTATTCTGAGCAACTTTCAGCTGAGAACAGTATCAGACTGGTAGTGCTTGAGACCAGGGTATTTCAGGGAGAGGAGCCAAGCACAACTCCCTTCCTCTATCAAAAGCGAAAGGCTAGCTCTCAATCCTCTTTGCTGTACTGTAAGAAACTGCATCCTCTTTCACTCTGTCTTAGTCACTGAAAAGCCCTTGTTCACCAAACTGATGTGCTGGGCAGGTATAAGACCAAACCTGCCCACACAAATCCCTTTGAAGGACCAGGATGCAACTCCCTGACCAACAGGGATGAGCTATACTGGTGAAGGCGTCGCTCTCCACTGCCCTATAGTCCCATATCTCTGCAGACAACAAAGGCAGACCCAGGCAATGTGTCTGCAAAGGAAGGCTTCAGTAGACCTGCAGGGAGCCTGGAAATACAATCTTCTGTGCTGCTGGCCACGGCCAGGAGGGGCCTCCCCAGCTGTCAGTCCCAGCAGTCACACCAGCACAACGTCCCTGGATGAATCATGTCTGCACAGCCAAGATGCCCAGGTAAGAGTGAGCACTTTGCTTCTCATGCCCCCTCCGGAGGGCAAGACCCTCCATTTTGCCTCCAAAGGGAGAAAAAAAAAATGTATGAGGATTTTTGACCTTCCAGTTCTGCTGTCAGCAGTGCTGATCACCAAAATCTTCAACTGATTCCTTAGTGAGAAGAAGGTGGCACTGAAGGAGCTGCAGTAATGGGAAGCTACCCTCAGAAACCCTCCAAAACCACTCTCACCAGTTAAGTGGATTTTTCCAGCTGAGGAAACAAAAGTATAGCCTTACCCTAAAACATTCACTTGTTCAGAGATCAACAGGCTGAAGAAAAAGTTAAGTGGGTGACACAGAAATGTCGTACCATGCCCTCTGCAATGGCTGCCGAGGAAGGCAGCACTGCAGTTGATTCATTAGGTTAAAATTAGTTCACCAAAGGATGGGGGAGACACACATTTCATAGATTATTCTTTTGAGATCTAACAGTAATGACAGACAAGACCATTTAAAAACTATCTCAGAATCTGAGCCTAGCAGGACTACTTACAGAAAAGCTCAATATAATACAAGGAGGATCATATTTTCTGTTGAATTCTAAAGGACTGAGCAGAAACACAGCTCCTGTTTCTATTCTTTTTTACCACTGCTTCAATTCAGCTGCTTCTTGACTGCACCATTCATTTAAAAAAAAAAAACAAATAAAAGGCAAAGAACACCTCACAAACATGGTCAAAAAACGTTGCTACTTTCCTCCAAGATCTGGAACATGGGCTTTCATTCAAAAGGATCCCAATCAGTTTTGAATAATTTTTGTTTTCTACAACATACGCTTACAAATATACAATGTCGCCTGAGAGATGACCCCAACTGCTCCTTTGAAACAAGCCCACAATGAAAACAACAAAAGCACATTAACAAGCAGAAGCACGGTTCATTACTCAGTGTTGATAAATGCTGGCTAAAAAATGAGTAAATAAGGCAACCAAAGCCCAGTGTATTATTAAGTGACAACATAAACCTTTAAAACCTTGATTTTCAGGCCAAACCCTACTTTGGGGTTGTTGAAAGAGCCAACCAGCCAATAGTAGACCAAGATGTGCAAGATGACCAACTACTACATTAGTTTGCCAACATCCATCACACAAATGGATTAAATATAGTCTGCATCAGTCATCTAATATAGAAGAAATAAAGCCACTGCAATAGAAAATAGTTTGCAGGATCGATACTTCCTGCTAAGGAAATAAATGCTTCGACAACACCTTGACATATACTTCTCTCCAGTACCCCATCCACGTTCTGGTACTTAGGTGGCAGTGGGAAATCGTTAATCTTGCTTTTCAGAGATTCTGTAAATTCTGTAAACAAAACCCAGCTGTGACATGATAGCCTGTATGAAGCCAGACAAATTCTCTTCCCCACTCACAGGGCTCTTGGAAAGAGAAAGCACAGTACTGAAATACCAGGCAGATACAGATGTAGGATGCTGTTAGCCTGGTCCACACACTGCAGCCGAGCTCTGTGTTGGGAACACCATGTAGGATTATATGCCCGCTTGCCTACCTACTCAAAAACCATCTGAGGATGCAAACCTGCAAGCTTCAAGTGAACAGCTCTCCCAGCAGCTGATTTTTCTCTCTAAAATTTCACAGCATGGACCTGACCTGAAGAAAGTGAAAAGAGGGAGGTGGTAGCTTTAGCTCCTTCGTTTATCCACGGAGCAGCAAAGAGAGTATAGCACCAGCAATTCGGAGCAGTGTGGGGAGGGGAAGGTAAACACGTAGGGGAGAACTTTGTGGAGTGCAGTTGATGGTTGGACTTGATGATCCCAAGGGTCTTTTCCAACTTGAATGATTCTATGATTCCCTTTCCATGCCATTCTTTGGAAGAGAACCTAGCAAAAAGGTAAAACTATGGTGGACATGGTGCTGTGAACCTAAGTTTCATAAAAAAATCTCTGCAGATCTATGAAAATACCCCCTAGTTTTCAACATACACATCGTAGCTTTCTAGCCATATACTGGAAAATTAGCTTTATGTCCAAAAAAACCCAACCAAAACCAATCCCACTCTGAAAAACCACAGGTAACTGTGGAAAGCAAGCCCCTACATGAAAAGTAGAATTTAAGAGCTTATGACTTGCTTGGATACAGCAGAAATGTGAATGAGTAAAACAGGCCTGTTCTGCTCAGTCATTCTCACTTGTAATGGCTGTACGCAGCTTGCCAACAGCTCTCCCTCAGCCTTCCAGAACAGCCCCAAGAGCCTGTTCCAAGTGAAGTATAAAAAAGTTTGTCACTAGGTAGTTTTACAGTAAGGCAACTTCTGCTCTCTTCAGTGTCGGGTTTGGGTTGGTTGTTTTTTATTTTTTAACATGTACAACAAGCAGAGACAGGGCAGAAAGCTGAACAGAGAGGGATTTTTGTGTTTCTGCAAGAAAATCCCTATTCAAATACATGCTATAATACAGTGCTCTCAGAAATCTCCACGCAATTCCCAGCCACTGTCAATGTTGGCACCACCCACAGCTAATGCAGCAAGGAGGGGGGGAACACCTCAAAAGTGAGATGCTCAAACCCCTCCCCTACATGGGATCTCTCTTGTGCCACACTCAGAGAGCTCAGCCTTTTTTTGGTCCAGTTCAAATGGCTCGAGCGATGTGGCTTCCACCCCTTATCACTGGGGAATATTCCACAGTCTAACAGATCTTCAGAGCTGGAAGTGTTTCTGGATTTCAGCCTACATTTTCCACACTAAATTTTATCCCACTACTCCTAGTCATACTGCTTGGACCACCCAAAACAACTCTTTTCCAAACTCATATATTTATACCCCTTGAGTACAGGAATGGTTGTTTTAACATCGCCCTGTTGCTTCATGCTCTCTGTCATTTAGATCAATCTGTACGTATTTAATTCTTAAACTTTCTTCTCCTCTCTAGTCCAGTATCACCTGTGTTGCAGCTGTCTGCATTCCCTACAATTTGCCAAAGTCTTTCTGCTAATTAAAGACCCACGCACATATGAACTTTGTATCTCCTAAAGCTCTGTCTGATAAAAGACATGGACTAATACGTATGCGTACAGAAACGCCACAGACGTTTTCCAAATTCATTCTTTTTACAGAAAGAGCTTAGCCTCTTTCAGGCAGGAAACAAAAGGCATTTGCCTTTTTATGTCCCCTAACACAGGTGGAAAAGTAACACACTGTACTATTTTTTTTCAGATAACAAACTGCCTGACTCTCAACTGCTTTCCACGATCGCTCGTTCTCCATTGGAAAAGCAGTGTATTTATCGATGCCCTCCTCTTCCAGTTCTTTAAGAAAGCTCACATGGAGACTTGACATCCCACTTTTCACAAACTTGCCTTTAGAAACGGTTCAGTGAGTGCTTAACAGTACCCTATACCTGCCCTTTGCCCCCTCCTTTGCCTCCTTTTTGCTATAAAAGCTGGGAAGGGAGACAGGTTGCAGCTATGAACAGGGAAACCCAACTCAATATTCCCCTTCCTTAGCATTTTAGAACTTCAGGTTGCTGCTGAACAACAAAATAATGCATAGAAGGGAAATTCTCCCTTGGATCCCATAGCAAAACTTTTGCCACCTTGATGTGGAACTGTATTTTCGCTCTGTCAGAGGCTCTGGGCTGATCCTGGGCAAGTGTATTGCTGATCTCTGTGCATGTGCTACCTTTTGGTAATGGACTTATATATATATAGTATATACTTTAACACGTTTAAACCTGAACACTTTAAAGGCTATTCAGTAACTACCACCTACCGCAGAAGATTAACTTCCTAGCTATAGTTTGGGGTCAGATAGAAAATAGAGACCTTGATTTTGCAGCCAAATACATACATGTGATTTCATGTTCTACTTAACTGCAGCAAGAATGGGAAAAAAATAAGGGAAAAGAACACATGCCACATCCAAATGCACTTCAAACTGAACACTCATTCATTGCAAGGCAGGGCAGAAGGAGAAATGTCCTTGCAGGTTGATGCCACTTACCCATAGGCAAGTTCTCTGCTCCAGCAAAGACAATTGTGAGTATCTACCATTCGAAGTTATTTTATTCCTTGAAAACGTCTAGGTAATTTTCACAGCAACAGAATTGCAAAAAAAACCAAAAACCAACCAACCAACACAAACAAACAAACATGCTCAAATAGCCACTGAAAACCGTGGTACTGATTTTTTGTTTTTATTCAGAAGTGAAAGCAGTCGCTCAAAACTCTTCTTCACTTGCTTGCTTCATACCAACATGTACATGCAAATACCCCGAGCATGAAGAGAAACTTCTAAAGTCATTATAACATCATTTGTACCCAGAAACGAGTCATAATTTGTATGCATTCTGCCAAGTACTTTCTGTCAAAGTTGAAGTAATTATTAGGAAGGATTGAAAGCAGGTGTCACTTCTGGCAAGGTATAAGACTGCTTTATGTTCCTAGCTGCAATGGGATAAAAATGATCCCTAAAAAGAGCATAAGAGCATAGCAGGCTACTTTTATACAACTAGTATATATGTGAAACATAACAGTTGCTGCCTGTACTATTTTTTTTTTTTTTTACCCTCTTTGGTATTTTAATTAAAGATTCAAACTCCTAAAAGACAAAACCTAAAAATATGTGCAAAATCAATCCCATTTTGCATAATTTCTATTTAGTTTCATAACCAACTGTCAAGCCATCTGACCCGCATTTGCATGTGCTATAAGGCAGGCAGTCGAGCTCGCTTCCACTGCAGTGAGACACAGACTCTGTCCCTGCTCACTCCCACATACAAACCTCCAGCTTCTCGGATAAATCTCTGCTACAGCACTTCAGGACAGAGGGGACTGTGATTGTTGTGATTACAGGGCTAAAACTTTTCCAACTTAGGTGCCTAAATCTAAACACTGAACTTCATCTTTAAGCATGTGAATAAGCTGGTAGTGTTTCAAAGGTGCTGGGCACCCAGCATCTCCCATTTGTTTCTGTCAAACTTGCCAAAAAGAACATCTGCTTTTAATTAATCCACCAAAAGCTGCAGGTACGCAGGACCTTTGAAAGCCATCCCACTTACTTCAGCCCCTAAATATAAATCCAGGTGCCTACCTCTAGGCAGTCGACTTTTAAAATGCTGAAAAAGAAAAAATAGCATTATTAAATAAATATATCTATGTTAAAAACACACGCAGATGTACCCAAGGCCTTTGGATTCTTGTTCCATACTTGACATATGACATGATGTAAAAGAAAGCAGATCTGATTTTGTCAGAAAGTACTATTCCATGCTGTGACTGGAGTATGTACGTTACTAATAATGAACATAATTATAATAAGGAAAGGCATTCAGGGAAACTTACTTCAAAATTTGCTCCTCTTCCTTGGATAAGCAAACCAACCCCCCAAAGTGGTTGTATTTATGCTAAGAGTTTAGGGAAATTGCAAATTTACTAGTGTGTTTATTATGCAAGTTTATTTTATTTTTCTTTCATTCAGCCAGACACCCACATTCTTGACAGTGTAGAACTTGAAAACATTTTTTTTCTTTTAATTTAAAAACTGCAAACGAAACAAAAATACAGGCTACCACCTGCCTCTGCAAATCTTCCGCGTGTGCATTTGTGCTTCTGAGCACGATACAACCGACTGCCCCGTAAAGAGTAATACTCAAAACACAGCAGCAGTATTTCACCCTACAATGAGGCACTGACTCAAACAGCAACATGACAACACACGTTTGACTGTACATAAAACGCTGTCTTGCATCAGGGACCAGGGATGCCATGCTGCAAGACCTAGAGATGCTCTGGCAGGGCTGACTGGAGAAGCTCCTGACTCTGGAAAGGAGCACTGCCTGCTGGAGTCAATGGAGAGACTCATGGGCTGAGGCTGCCCTGTATCTCAGAGGGACTCACAAGGTAATTGCAAGGACATTGCAAGTGTGCAGGATCATACCAGTGCTTGAGATTAAAAAAATTTGCACAAAACAGGCCTACAGCACCCACACAACACAGTTAGTTTGTACCTGAGCAGGGGGGAAAGGCTGGTATTGCCGCATCTAGATCTACACAGTTTCAGACACTGTACTATGGCTCCAACTGAGCCACCAGAGGCACAAAGATCTGAGAATGAAGCAAAATATAATTATTGTTGTTACTATTTTCCAAAGAAACAAAGTCTTAGACTCCAAGCAGGACAAATCTCTAAGAAAGAGGAGGAAGAGGAAGAAGGGGAATGAGAAGAGGAAGGGGAAAGAGTCAAGCCTGGGGAAATCCAGAAGTGTATTTATGGAAGCCCTATATAAGGTTTGTGTAACAACAAAGGATAGATAGTGCCTCCACGACCAAGACCAGGAGGGTGCCTGACCCTGCCTTGCCTGCAGCATCCTGAAGAAGCTGTGGTTTGCTTCATCAATGTAGTTGACACCCTTGCTGTCATTTCAAAACTTCTCCCACCACTAGCCCTGCTGGCACAGTGACTACATGGGCTACCACTTCCCCACCATGTGCAATCCCAAAGCCAGTGTGAGAGCTCTGCAGAGCTGGGGCATCACTAGACGACTTATCCCATCAATCTGTGTTTGCAAATGCCATGTCTTGAGTCTCACACACAGCCCACTCACAGACGTGCAGGTGACCATCACCACCTCCTTGTTCCCATGAGCCCCAGCAGACTGCAACCTAGCTCACTCTGCAGCCATGCCAAGGCAGGCTAATCCTCACACCAGCTCCAGCAGTATGTTGGAAAGGGGTTTGTAATCTTTACAAACAGACAGTTGTTCTCCCCGTCCATTAGCAGCAGCCACATATTGCTGCCACTCGTACCAAGAAATGCACAGCCCACAGGGAAACTGGTCCTGGTGAAGCAGCCAAAGCCATCGAGCTCCAGCAGCATTTTGAGCGGACACTCCTTCTGCTCCTCCTCATGCTATGTCTTCGTGGTGCACATGGGAATGGGAGCTGGGTACAAAGCACATACACCATGCTCCCTTCTGCTTGCTGCAACAGGATCTGTCTTGCACACCCATCCTTGCCCTTCCTACAGCGAGAGTGATTGCCAGAAGCACAAAGGGGCTACAAGGATGGTTTAGGGGCTTTTCCGGCTGGTCTTTCCCCGATAAACCAAGCAACTGCTTGACATGGTGCACACGCAGGTGTTATGAGTGGGAGGATGTCTGCCCAAGCATGGAGGAGGTACCCACCTCACCGTCAGAGATGCCTCCTTCCTTTACTTCAGTCTGGACCTACAGCTACAGATTTTATGCTTCATGGTGACTGCAGCACAGCACAATCAACTGCTTTACAACTTAGCAAATAACTCTTTTATGGGCATGCACACATGCTGGGCAAAGCATCAAAAGCTGCAGGTTGCCCACCTCACTCAGTAGGCGGCAGCTGAGACACCAGCCAGCTGCTCTACCCTGGCTCACGTCCACCACAGAAAGCCAGGTCACTCTTCCTTACACTCAACTCCACAGCCTTCACTGTGGCTCTGCCTGGAAAGACCAGCCGACAGGTCGGCAGTCCCCACTGGGGTAACTTATGTTGGAGACTGCTGAGCTCTGGATTCATACAAGAAGGCTGGAGAGCAGCCACCCACCTGCACCCTGCTTCCCACCACAGCTCTCCTGGGCTCCACTATTGTTTTTCTTTGACATTCTCAAACTGAAAAGAAAAAAAAAGACAAAAAAACATAAAAGCAGGGGAGCAACAGGAAGAAGCAGGGAAAGCCACCACATATTTATTGTTCATAAATTGTGCTTGGGAGAGCATTAGGTACAACAAGCCACCACTCATCAAAGCAGGTTTCTGCTGTGTGTCAGAGTGCTGCACTACCTTCATTAAGATAACTGGACACTGGCAGAAGATGGGTCTCTGCTGCTTTTCCTCTCCACCCTCATTCCAATTTCATCAAAAGATTCTCCTTGAATTGCTTTGGTTATCTCTTGGAAGAGGAAATATTTGTTTTTAGTGCACAGGACAGTGTGTTACTTGAGGACTTAACAGGAAAGCCTTTACCCAAAACAAACGTGCTTCTGGTAAGAAATGTCTCTGCTGAATGCACAAGAGACCAAATGTGTGTATAACTCCTCAGCCCTACGTCAGAGAGAAAACATGGTGGCAGTGGGATGTGCTAATGCAAACCGCTGTGTTCTGGGTCTCGGGGAGCAGGTGACTGCAGGCTCAGAGAGGTGGCTCCTGGCACTGGCCTCCAAATTTGTCTGGGGGGCAGCTAGACTCCAAAAAAGTCTTGGACATTATCCCTGAATGGTTTCCTTGATGAAAAGTCGACACACCATGTGAAGAATCCAACAAACATTTCTACAAGTGTCCCACTAACAGTCTATTACCAGGAGGATGTCATTCCAGTGAGACCAGGTTGATGGTGAAAGCCCTGATACACACAGCTGGACCATGCCATTAGAAGTCAGGAGACAGCAATTTACTTTAAGGAAAGTGCTCTCCAACGAGGTCTGGGATGGAAACAGGGCTGCATTTCATAGGTGGAGAGGCGGCAGCCCTTGAGGAAGAAGCACTGACACCTGCCACTGAAATAACCCAGCCAAAAGCTGAGGAGGCTGATTTGAAAACCTTGACACCTAAAGCACAGACAACTCAGTGCTCTCTTCTGGGCTCTTAAGCAGGCGCTGCTGCCCCAGCTTCTCCCACCACAGGCTTGTGTTGCACAGCCCCGCAACCGAAACACGTGTGTGTTGTGCTACGGTGTCCTGTCACGCAGGGACAGCCACGAGAAACACTCGGTTTGCAGGGAGAACGAGGAGCATCACTTGTCTTCCCCCTGGTACCAACAGGAAACAGCAGAGAGCTGCTGACAGAGCAAGGAGGTATTCCCAAGGGTACATGCAAAAAAATGGCAGGCGTGACCCTGTTTTCCCTGCACCTTACTACCCCGAAAACACTCAGAGCAGCCACTTTGAAGGGGCTAATCCACCCACTGCAGTATTTCTGCTAATGACTCACAAAATCCCACACAATTATTCTGATACCATTTTCTTGATAAAACCAGCTGCCAAAATGAAACTATACATTTGGTGGTTGAAACAAAACAAAAAAAAAAAAAAAAAAAAAAAAAAAAAAAAAAAAAGAGGAAAAAAAAAAAAAACAGTGGAAAAAGAAAAGCAGCAGTGGAACATGAAACTGAGAGTCAGCGTGCAGGGCGAGAACAAAGCTGATGGCTGCACAGACCCTCTGCAGACAGGGGTTTGAAAGATGGGCTCTGCAGCCTGCCACCAAGAATTTGCCTGCTTGTATGTTGCGACGTACACAGATGTTCGCATAATTTCTTGCATATGGACAGCAAAGGGAGCATTCATTTCAAGAATGACGTGATTGTCTGAGTGGTAAGAGTAAGAAGGGAAAACTTTCAACACGTATCCAATGATACAGCTAAATGAGGAGCCAAACTGTTCCCAAATGCACTCAAAGGGCTTCTCATGAAGTCAATGACAAAATTCAGTCGAGATTTCACAGCGCTCTTTCTTCCTCTCATTTAAAACCCCAAATTAAATTATGCTCAAGTATCTTACAATGAGATTCAGGAGCACAAAACATATCGGGACATCACAGTGTTCTCTCACCAGATTTACTAAACTACTTGCTCTGAAAAATGTTTTGACTATTTATAGAGAAGCCAAGGGGGGCGGGGGGGGAAATGAAGATGCTTGCTGGGCTGCTTTTTTTTTTTTTTTTTTCCTTTTTTTGGGCAGACTTCATTTGAAAGCAGCCAAACCCCCTTCTGTTTCTCTGAGGCAAAGAACGAGAGCACTGGGTGTGCTGAGGTCACAGGAAGAGAGTACTTATGCTCATGCTTAAATCTGGGACAGTGCTGTATGAGGTGCTCATCATACCAAACTCCTGGTTAAGCCCTGCCTTGAAGAGAGATGTTGCTTACTTGCTGCCTTAAGGAGAGTGATTCTTGAGCAGCCCTTGTAGGACTCCAACCCAAAGTCTAGTGCAGGTTAGCAGTGGACATTTCACTCGCTTCCAGGAATGTAGGATCACCACATGAGGACTGAAAACCCACCACTTCTTTCCAGTGCCCTACAGGATAGGGCTGTCACACAGCACCAATGAACTGGGAAGAAACGCTGGAACAAGTTCACCCTTGTGACAAGTAAAGCATATACAGAACTTTATATTTGGTCTGTTTTCACAGCAGAAAGGGTAACAAATTTGTGTTCAAATAGCTGGCTAGAGAGAACGTGCAGCATGTGAAGGCCAATGCCAAAAAAATCCAATTCATCTGATTTGTTATTATGTGATTTTTTTTCAATTCAATATACTGAACAAATTCCTGAAATGAAACAAAACTTATATGAGGAAAAAAACAGGTAAGGTCATTTCAGAGGTACTTTCCAGCAACACTTAAAAAGTGTACCTGTCTGTCCAAAATAAAACAGACCACAAATGGCTCTGAGAGTGCGTTTACCTGTTGTTCTCCCTATAATAGCATTATTATACACAGAAACCTCAAGTATGCTCCCACTTTCCTTCTTAGTTGGGCAAAACAACAGGTTTTGAGAACTGCCACGGGTTCAGTGAACAAAAAGGCTGTGAAACTGCACTGTCAGCTGCTTGTAACACATCGCCCTCACGTGTATATTGCTCTAATGATCTGAGCACCCAGAGAGCAAGATCTCTCCATCATCTCCTCATCCTGATGCTTTCTAAACAAGAGTAAAAACAAAAAGAGTAAGACAGCAGAAGGGAGTCACTTTGGAAAGTTGAGTAGCACCAAACAAAACCCACTAACCTTCTGGCAAGGTGGAAGATTTGTATAACACTTTTTCCTCCTACTAAATGTATTTACTCTTAAAAATCGATTTCCTCTGTCACTATTTATTGCTGCACATTGCTCAGTGGTTCTGAGAAACTGCATGGAAAATCACGATACACTTGTTAAATTGACCCTACAGGGCCACAGCACCAGTGCATACATCATCCCAAGAAGCAAGCCCGCCAAACTCATGCTGTGCATATCATCATGAAACCCAAGACAAAATGCAAATGTGGCTGTATCATAGCTGATTTGCATAGCTTTCCATTGGTTTCATGCAACCTTTTTACAAAATGCCAATTTACTTCACTTTCCTACCGCTTATTACCAGTGTGAGGTACTCAGAGCTTTTATGCGAGGCACATTTAGTAGTTAAAACATTAAAAGACATAATTAAATGCTCTTTGGAAATAGAGCATAGCCTTCAACATGACGACATAAGGCACAGGGCTTTGGAACACAGGAATGCTAATGTCCCTCTGCAAAGGTGCAGACCTCTCTCTCTCACATGCTGAGAGCTGCACAGCTTTTTCTGGTTTTTATCTGATCTGCAAAAGCAGAAATATTTGCTTGCAAACTATGAAGGGCCTGAATCCAGTTACTGAGTACACATTTCACTCACATTGATATCAAAATGGATGGCTGCCAGTTGAGTGCCTTGGCTGGCATTCAAACATGCTGATTGCTGAGCCTCCTCCGATTTGGAGTTCATGATTTTTAAAGAAAGGAAAAAATAATAATGCTCGAACACGAAACAAAAAACCCTCCACAAACATTTCTGAGATGCTACCGGGCTAATTTCCCTCCCCCACACTTTTGTAAGCTCAGAAGCTCAGTTTCTGGAAGCAAACACATACAAGTAGCACACTCTGTCAGGACAAGCAGCTAGGGAGCTTGGACTTTATCTCCAAAGCTACGATACAACGAACATTACTTCTTTCCTAGCCAAGTGATTTTCACACGTGTACCAGGGGCCAGCACTCATTCAAGTCAGCAACAGAGGAAAAGATCTGTTTACACTTCCATATCTTAACTTGGAAAATAAAAAAAAAGGAGAAAAAGAAGAGAAAGAAAAACTTGAAATGTTCTGAGGCTTACGCCACATCGAGTAACAGGGATGGGAAAGGCTGCTCGCCTTACACAAACCTCTTTTTTCTTTTTGCTCACTACTAACTACAAAAACGCACCAGATTCAAAGGCAAGCCAAGAGCTCCTTCAAGCCCCCCCTGAAGTCCCCAACGCCTCATCTCTGAGCACGCTACTCGAGGCAGCTGGCACGCTGTGTGAGCCCTGCTCTCGCTGGCACGGCAGCAGACGCTGTAGATCAGGCCACTTAGACATTTCAATTGAACTTGACAGGTGTTGGTTAATAGGCTCTACAATACGTTTGGGAAGAGCTGCCTGGAATTGTAAAATGGTTTATTATGACAGTTTAATAAGCCCAGTGCAGAAGACAGTTCAGTGTGTTATTTTCTGAGACTGTAAATGGAAGTGACCAAAATCAGAACTGTTTGGTAATACACGTATAACCTGTAACTAACTCAACTAATGGTGCGTGCATTCATTTAGTATCTGTACAACTAGCAGACAGCTGGACCTGCTCCTCCCAGTTGGCCTGGGAATCTCTCTGCTCCTTGCAGGATCACTCCTCCATGTATCACTACAACTCAAAGAAATCAGGTATATCTATTCAGCAGTAATTGCTTGGACTAATTATTAGAAAATTAAATTTATGCTAATTTGCCTGAGGAGAGGGGGGCATAAAATTAACTTGACACATTTATTTAACTTTTTACAGTATTATTGTTATTTAAAATTTCTGACAGCATTATGCCCAGAGGCCCATGTCAGGATCAGGATCCCACTGTGCTCAACATCCCACTGTGTGCAGGAATGTCCTCCCAGCATAACTTCAAGGCAAAGGCCCCAATCCCCGCAAACTGTTACACAAATGCTTGTCCCAAAGACTGGCCGTGGAAATTAAAAGTGTGTTAGTCTTGCTAATGTGAAGCAGGTGCACTAAGCCACCACATCCTACCATGCACTGGCAGCCCACACCAAAAAGGCTCTTGTTCTGGAAGAAAGTGACAGTTGAGTCACTTTTGGTTTTACCATTGAACACGCAGACACATGAGCATCCCCTCCTATCTACAGCTGCCCTTTCTTGCTTCTGTCTTATAAACGGGACCATCTTTCAGCGAAAGGGCACCCCAAAAAGAGAGAAGATAATGTGCAAGTAACTGAATTAGGGAATTGTCAGAATCTCACCTTTTATTTTAGATGCACAATATGTAATAACAGCATTTATCCTTGCAATGAACTCTGAGTATTTGCCTGAGAAATGCAGGTAGCTGATCCACCTGCCTTCATTTCTGGATATGCAAACAGCAACCCTGAAAGGTCATCATTTGGATATTCATAATCCCTCACTGTCCTTGAATAAGTTGGTCCTTGTATGTTTATCCAAAGTATACTTAACCTCATTAAACAATTTTATCAATATTATCACATTATCAGTATTATCATATTAATCTATATGCTATCGTTAACTGAGTAAGATTAAAATATTTTACAATATTTAATCAGAAGTAGGGAAAAGGGGAGCTTTTCTGAGTTAGGGCCTTAAAATTAAACTCTTCAGAGTACTGGTTGTACTGACAACGAGGTACGCCAAAGAGTGAAGAAGGAATTGCTGAGAAAAGGAATGGTGCCTGCAGGAGTCATTGGAAGAGCATCAGAACTAGGAGAATATAGGATTAGAAGACTATCTCTTCCTCTGGCCCTTTGATGGTGTTTTAGAACCATCCATACCATATGCTCTTTGTGTCTGCTAGGGCTAAAGGGCACCACACAAAAGTCAGGGTGGTCTAACTTTCAAGCGGCTTCAGAGGCTCCTCAACTCAGGGGCAGGGGGGATGTCAGCAACACGCTCCACCCCTTGTTCTTCCCCACACCACAAAAAGAGGCAAGATTAGCCCTTGTATGCAGAGAAAAAAAACGAAATATCAGAAAAATATTCACTTAAGTGCGCTATCCTAACAACCTCATTTCAGCACAGCATTTCAGGAGGGGAAGGCAGGCAAACTCATCTTTAAGGTTACTCCTCCACAGCTAACATGCTTCCCTGTGCCCAAACACCACAAAGACCTTGGAGCAGATTTAAACTCCAACCTCACACCAGGGTAGCAGGTGGAGTAAGGACTTTTCGGGAACTGCAGGGCTTTATTTCAAAATGTAAGTGTGTCTTCTGCTAGATTTCTGGTTTCCCTGCTTCTCTTTCTGCTGCAGTTCATGGGAGCTGTTTCAAGGTCCCATTAAGTATGTCAAGCTTTATACATGCAACCATGCAACACAAAGCCAAACAGAGGCAGATGAAAGAAAAAGAAACTATCACTTAGCCACACACAATTTCTGTATATTTTGCATATCGCTTCTAACACGGACTGTCAGCCCACACCAAAAAGGCTTCTGTTTGGGAAGAAAGTGACATTTGAATCACTTTTTTAAAAATCATTAGATACGAAGACATCAAACAGCACCTCCTGCCTAAATGTCTCCTTTTCTTGCTTTTGTCTTAGGAACAAGGGCACATGTTTCTGTGGTCCTTTAGGGCGCTGCCTGCTTGACTCAGCACCATGACATCTTTTGCTGCGTGCAGATCGTCCCATAAGTGATGGAGAGTGTAAGATGCCACCCATGGCTCTGCTGAGCTGCCATCCTGGCAGGATGCAGTGCCACTCTAATTTTGACTACTGGAAAGGTATGAAGGAACAGGTCTACGAAATGCTCTTTCTGCTGAAGAAGAGACACCTGAGCTGTGCTGGCTTTTCCCCTGCAGACCATGTTTTTTCAATGCTAGTCCCATGAATGAGACACTTTTGGTTAGATAATGCAGTGAGATTAACTTCTTGAAAGGGGGATTTTAGCTCTTTTAACTTTTTACTCCTCCTAATGGTTGGCTCTAGTCTTTTTAAATCCCAAAATAAGAACAACAACTTCCATTAATTGACAGCAGGCCTTTATCAGGTTTAAAAAAACCCATCAAATTAACCTGCTTACTTCAAAGTCATGCTCTCATAATTTTAGCTGGCACATCATGAGCAAAATGGTCTAGAACTAACCTCAAACAGTCATCTGGAGAAAAACAACATATTTTCCCATGTCATCACCACTACAGCACATACTAACCACAACTATTCAGCCTGTCAATTTTCAGTTTATATTATGATAACTTTACCTAAAAGCATTTCGTGGTTCAAAAACAGCAAGTGCAATGCCAAGGAAAAATCTGCTGAGCTGGAGAGCATGGCAGCACATAGTGTGAGGAAAGTTCTGCAGAATGGGAAGCAGAGTAAAAGGAGATTTCACTGGGGACAACAGATTTCTCAGAAATTCCCCAAAACACTGCTTCAGCTTGGCTTAATCCCACAAACTAATCATGGCTGGTTACTAAGAAGGAAGCTTAGTCTGGTCCTTGGGTGGTGAATTTTCTGCAAAAGCCTCCAAGAGCTGTGATGAATGGGAAAAGGAACACATGAATCTTTTTTACTTGCATTAGCACCTCCAGTTCCACACACAGAGGAAGGTTTTTCACATCCACTAAGCATTTAGGAGAGGTAGAAAAGTAGAGATTCATAGGAGTCCAGACCGGGAATGACGTGAGAGACACAAGAGCAATGCATTTCAAAAGGACTTCAGCAAATACACCTGTAGCTGTGCAATCCCCATGATTCACAAGGAACCAAGCATTACACATTCTTCAGTTACTTTCCCAATTTTAAGGAGGACAAAGGCAAAACCATCATTAAAGAAGCACTGTGGCTCAAATTCTATACTAAAAACCCTTGGCTTTGACAATTGTACACCCACACTCAGGCTTCAAAAATATTCTCATGCTACAACACTGCCTGTGTCATCACTCCAGAAGCAAACGAAAAGTCACTGCACGGAGATCCGGGGCAAGGAAAGGATGGGCAGGATTGCAAAACTTCAGCTGGATGCCTAGGTAGGGACAGCAAACCAAGTACAAAACCTAAACCAAATTAAAACAAACAAAAAAATACTTGAGAAGCCTATGAAAACACTCTGCAACCTATGGTATAACTCTCTCTGTAGCGATTTGCCCAAAGTTGGGCCACAGTGGCACCATGCAGGTTTCCATAATAAATTAATTGGTAGTTTGCTTCTGTGGGCTGCAAGAGCAGCCTGAGCCCTTTTGCTTTGACTGTATCTTCCCTGCCCCTTCTCCTCTAGCACTGTGGCTTCCTAAGGTGCAGTCTAGGGCAGCTTTACTCCTGGGGATGAATGGCAATGCATTTCCCCTTCTTGATTTTGGTGGGAGACGCTCTGAAGGTGACATGCTCTCCCAGAGGGCAGCCGATTTCAATATTGACTGGACTCTAAATGAGTCTCCTTTAAAGGGCTGCTCTGAAGCCAGGCATTGCTCCCCTCTCCTAGCCTTTTATGAATTAGGAGGGATACATGTCACTTTGTGTCCCCTCTGGATAGACCTGCTGCTTAAAGGAAGAAGGAAGTGGTAAGAAAGGGGCAATGATAGGAGAAACAGGTAGGGGCCCTATAACTGAGCTTGCATTTATTTCAACAGCAAGTGAGCGGTTTTCTGACCGCGGTGCCTCACACCCAAGACTTACAGTCTGAGGTGCAAGTTTGAGCAGATCTTCCATGATCTCACAGTTGAGTCTGAGAGACGGCATCCAGCCCTCACAAAATACACAGCTGTGTTCCTCCACTGCTCTGACGGCAATTCATGTCAATGAATGTACTGCTGCTAATGCTGAGCTCCCACTCCAGATGCCAAAGCCATGCTCTGCACAAAGCTGGGACTGTGTGGTGCCCAGGCACAGCTTGCTATTAGCTGTATTTTCCCCTCATCTCATGGAAGCTTTAAGGGAGCCATTAGCAGTAGCATTGCAAGCTGTGTCCAAGCATTCAATAAACTAACCTCAATTTTTTTATGCAAGTATTGCAACTCAGCAGTTCTACTATGGGATCCCAGAAAGCATGAGACAGTCTTAATTTAGCAAGAACAACTGCGTACTATGTCTACTACTGAAAATCCGTGTACAGCACAAAATGTTTTGAGTCAACAGACTGAAAAGCAAGGCTGCTGGATTTTTGTTTGATTTTACAGCATGTTTGACGTTTTCAAGATGAGACTTAGACATAGCATCAGATTTGAAGTCTTACTTCTCTGCTTGAATCTTTCATTATTTTCAGACTGTGCAATATGCTTTAGTTTGATTTTTTTTTAATATAAAAATCATGTTTCACAGCTGAGGTTTTATCATGTTCACAGTATTTAAAATGTGTACCCAGAGCTAAATTAGTGAAGCCAACTGAAATAGGGATAAGAGGGTGTTAAAAAGGTAAGTGTACCCTTAAGTGATGTCCTGAACATGCATTAGACTTAAGTATACAATTAGGTATTTCTAAAATACACCTTCCCTGTCTAATAATCAACAGAGGTCACAATATACCTTGTTTATCAAATGGCAGCAAAAGCTATGTGTCTTGAGGAGAAAGACTGAATAGAGAACTCAAAGCCTCTGGGCATAAGATGTGACTGTTTTATTAGAGGGAAGATTAACACATAGAGGGCAAGGATAAAGCTGAAATTCAAAAGGAATATGAGTCAGGGAAGTTGTTCCAGATGGCAGAGCCGTGTGGGATGTGACTTCGCCATCTACTGTGGAAATAAAAAGGAAGAAACGAAAACTTAGCGTTGAGAGAGCCCATAGGACTGACAGGAAAATAAGAAAGAACTGAGAGTGGTGCGAGGAAATTAAAGACAGAGATTAAATGAGGCCTTCAGACATTTTGAAGTGCAGCAACACCGCTTTAATCAGCCAGTGCAATAAAGACTCAGTCCCTTTCCTTCAGATAAACCTAAACATCTCAAAGTTTCAGTGCCTGTCTAGAGCCTATTCCCCCTCTTTTAGTCAAGATGTCGGGGTTTGTCGTATCAAGTGGATAACTTCTTAGGAGCACCTTCCAGCATGTACTGAAGCTGGAAGCTGATTTGCAGTATCCCTTTGCTGCTGCTTCCACCCACGCTGATATGTCCAGCACCATAAATGAGTAAGACAGATTTATGTTAGATGATGTCTTAGACAGCTTAAGACTAATGTGAAATTTTAAAAAGTCAAAATTAGGCTGAATAGCAACTAAAATTGCATTGCAGGAAACTGTCCCATCTTGTCAGGAAAACACAGCATGAGCCACATAAACAGGTCTTCTGCACCTCTTACTTCAATGCAAACAGGAGGTACATAAAAATAAAACATAAAGAGTAATAAAGTATGAGGTAATGGACAAAGATTTGAAACTATTCTAGTCAAATTCCCTTTGATTCAAGGATGGAATTTTCAGTCAGACGTTAGAGATGATCTTCCTTTCCTAATCAGTCCATCCACTGCACAACAGCCCAGACCACCATCTGCAAAGTGACTGCAAAAAGGTAGGCTGATCTGGGAGCCAGCATACACACTCTCTAAACTTTCCATTCTCCTCCATGTACACATACAGAAGCATATTATGACTTCTTTGGTTTGGAGAGTCTTTTTATTAACATTTAAGTATTCAAGTATCTAGCCAAAATGGGCTTTGACTGGGGCCTACAAACCTAACACCATAATAAGTAATAACAAGTTTGATATGATAGATTCTTATTAAAACAGTAGAGAAGTACACATTACACACATTATCCCTGAAAAACAATTTCAGAGACGTGCCTGATCTTGATTTTCTGTACTAACCTAAAGTTTATGCAGTCAATAAAAAGACTTGGAGACTTCAAAGTTGACTTTAGGCTATCGTATTTTTCCATGACTGATGCTTTCCAGTGATGTTCCTTCCTGGTTATGGCTCCTCCATTTCAAAACAACTGAACTTTACATCCACCTGAACTAACATAGTTGAAAAAAACTGACCTGGAGGTAGCTTAAGAGTCTTGGTCTTCATACAGTTATCTTAGAAGTCAAAGAGCCTGTGGTCAGCTGGCTACTTGTATACCTGTCCCTTCTTCCCAGTGAAATGATGCTTGCTTACATATTCTTTGATTTAAAAAAAAAAAAAAAAAAAAAAAAGTAATTTTTTTTCCAAATGTCTTCTTTCTTGCAAAGTATAAACTCATTCTTCCAAGACACAATATGAACCTGATTGCCTCAAACTGTCTTTGCTTTATCTGGGTGCATAAACGAGACATCTAAATGCTACAGCCACGTAAATCAGCACACCAGGCACAAAGTAGTGCAAAACCCCAGGCTGCAACTCCTGCCTATCTTTCACACTTATTCTTTCAGCCCTGAGGATGTTTTCTTGGTTAGACAACTTTAAATCTATCTATTGTATATACACTACTATTTAAAAACAGCACTCAAGTGTACAAGATAAACACATGCTCCCACTGAGTTACTAAATATGAGATAATAAATTTACAATCCTGTGATTATTCCTACTACCATGTAGCTGTCTTCAATGTAAAGAGCAACACAAAACCAACACACTGTGCCAAGTGAGAGGCCCTGAGGAGAAAAAGGCAAGCTCTGGAGGCACAAACAGAGCCGTGCAAGGGAGAAATTCAGCAGTCACAGTGCCTGCCAGGCATTAAGTGTGTAGAATGAGAACAAAGAGATAATTTCTTCATGAGAATGGGAAAGTTCTTCCACTTCGGATATGTGGGAAGAAGCCTCACAGTTACATGGACAGAAGGCAGCTCTAAATTTGCATTTAAAGCAGAAGTAAAACACAAGCAGTGTGGAGAGGAGGGAGCACAAGAGTTTTGCTGCAGGTACCAGGAAAGATGCAGAGCATCTTGTGGCAGAGGAACACACAGGTCTGCACAGAAGGGGAGTGAAAACTCACGTTATGAGCTATGTATGTTATGAGCAGCCAGAAACAAAACCACTACCGGGATTTTAAATGACAAATTGCATTGGAGGCCTTCTAGTAACATTTCCCATTCTACTGAAGAACAGCAAGAGCAGGATTCATGCTCTGCATCTCTGCTATCCCTCCACATTCACCCACCTCTGCATCATTTCCCCCCTGGCATCCTCCAACAGCCCAGCCTTGTTCCACATCCCACTGTGCTCATCTGGCACCTGGGCAAGGGCTGCCATGGTCCACTGGGTGCAGAAGTGGCTCTTGCTGCTGGCCACTGCCAAAGAGTGTTAGCAAGGGCAGAGCTTGGCCACCTCCTCCTCTCCAGTGTCAGCAATAACCCATGCCTCTCACCTCCCCTGCCCATGGAGTTTAGCAACAACAATAAAAAAAAACCAAACCTGTAGGAATTTCATTCTCTTTGATACTTCCTGCCAGATTTGGTGGGAATTAGCCAAGACAACCAGTGTTACGGGAGAGGAGGAACGGGGACAGACAAGCAGACAGACAAACATCATCACCACCATGCACACCTCACTTCCTTGGAATCCAGGCTAAAGAACACCCAGGCTCTAGAGCAGAAATACTCATAAAAACATTTCATAATGCTTTACCAAGGAGTGATATCAGTATCATTATCTCCATTTCACGGCTGCAGCACTGACTGGTCAAGACATGCCTCAAGTCACCCATCAGATTGCACTTCCTTCTGGCTCTGACACTGTCTCCTGATTGCAAGTCAGTGCCCTACCAGCGGAGGCATCCCAAACTGCAGGCTACATGAGGGCAAAGGGCTGCAGGAGTAACACAAGAATAGCTAAGCACCGCTAAGTCTCTTTGCAGGCAAGAAGGAAGGAATTTTAAAGGTGTGATAGAAACCAAGAAATGCAATTCTCCTTCCAAAAGGCAACACCTGCCTCTACCAGGTTCGGTGCACTAGGTGTTGTAGACCCATTTCATGAAAAGGCAGCGTAGGACAAGACTTCCTGCAACCAGCATGCGTCACAGAGCTGATTGCTTAAATTAAGAAACAACCCAGAACCAAAACAGAAAGCCAAAGTAGTCTGAGCAAGGGAGTGGGTGGGATCTGAACTCCAGCTTTCTAACCGGGCACCTACTGTATCTGTATTATGACCTGAGCTAAATGCTTTGATCTAAACACCATCAGACCTTTGCTTGGAACAGCTTTTGGCTCTACCCACTCTTCTCAAACTCCTGGGGGACCCACACTAAGAAAACCATCACATTTGCACTGTGCATCAAATCCAGCTACGCTTAGCATTATTGGGCCAAGTCTTACCAAAGCTAAATTTTTACCATTTTTCTTTATAAAAGGATAAAGTAATTGGTAGCAACTCAGAAATCATTTAAATGATTCATTATTCATTAAAACAATGTATTATCCCTTAGGTTTTGAGTTTTGCATATCAGAATTACTTCTTAACAAGGGAAGAATGTTCCTATTATAATTAAGTTGAATCTGAAAAAATTTAGAAAACAAGAAGACAGGACTTATTGAATTTACTTCTTAATGCAGGAAATTATATGAAAGAGCAGTGTGAATTACCATTTTACTTCTCTCACTGCATACTCCTCCTCTTATCTCCTCCCTTGTTATTGTTTTCAGGTAAAAGACCAAGGATACAATTTCTCCTCTGCTCCACCACAAAACAGAGAGCAAGTAATGAGCCAGCAAGACTTGAACTCTGCCATCCGTCTCCCACCTGCTGTCAGCCTTTCTGAGATCGGCGAGGTAGAAATGCCACAGACCAGATACCACGAGCTCTCCCACACGGCTGTTATTACTAGTCTTAAGACTGATGGTCCACACAGATAATTACATTTGTAGTGACAAACACTGCCTGAGATCAAAGTTTTTGCAGTGTTTGTTTAGAGCTGCTGTAGAGCTCCCACCACTACAAGTTATTGCATTTTAATGCAACGTCAGAAAAAGTACTGTGCAGTGATGTCAGGACACCTCATCGTCCTCATACTTCCTTCATCAAGGTATCGAATTCTCCTTCCTGGTACACCTTTGAACTACATCAAAATAAATCAGGTGAAAGGAGGCTTATCAGAAAGGGAAGACTTTCAAGAACGCAGTGGTTTGATACATGGGAATGGTTCCCCAAATGAGTGCTCCTCTCACTCTGCTGCAAGCATGATCATACTATCTGCTCTGATGAGGCAGATAGGCTGGATGAGAGCCACATGTAGCATCTTCAAGGGTCAAATACTCTTTAGATAAGGCACTGGTCTGACTAAGAGCCACGAGAAAGCCTCCTACAGTCTCCGTTCCAGTAAGACAGTTTACAGACAAACAATCATCAATCTGCAACTCCTCATCCCCCACACCATCTTTGCCAAAACAAAAATGGAAAGACAAAAAAACCCACAGAACCAAAAAGAGATGCTTTAATATGACAAATACTTTCTGTACCGAATCACTTTTCCCCAGCACAATACAGGCACTGAGTCTGAGCACTGAGAGCATATTTCAGTTTCAGGTACACTGGTACCACACCAGCTTTGCGCAGCCACAGTCAGATAGTTTACTTTGCTTTTTGCAACATTTTGAAGTCTTGAAGGAAGGAACACTTAAAAAGAAATGCCTTCATTGAGCCTAAATGCACTATACCATAAGCCTTAAAATACCAACCATAACTCAATCAAGGACAATTTACCTTGCTTCCATTTGCTCTCCCGGAGAAGCAATCACCACTGCTTTACATGTTACCTTTAGCACTGGTCTCATCAGACAAGGGGCTTTGTGTTGGGAGAGTGGTTTCCCCCTGTGACCACGGATAAACACTATTCTCTACTGCTTTGGGGCTCCAGCCCTAACATACCAGGCAGCCTGACAAGCTGTCCAAATGCAGTGGATTCAGTGAACAAAGCTCTTCCTGCTCTTTTAAACCATTTTATGCACTAAATGGATGCAGATTTAGAAGCAATCTGGAAATTGCCAGTCTCAATGTGACCAAGGAGCAACATTACATCTGCAATTCTGATTGAGATGTCCTGTGAAAGTGTTCCTGACAGGGGCTTATTAGGCTGCTCGAGTGAAACCAGTAACTAATAGCTGTGATTGAAAATTGGTGACTGGTAAAATACCTGCATCATGAGGAAAAATTATCTACATTTTGTCTTCACAAAACAGACTTCCTCTAGAAAATGCAGAGTACAGCTCCATCTGAGTCTAGCCTGTCTCATCCATGCTCCCGGGGTGCAGGAGCCAGCACATACTCCTTTGCAAGAACAAAACACATCCTTCTAGTACTAGACACACTGAGCCAGTGTTTACACAACGATTTGCTAATAAGCAGACCCGGGAATTCCAGAACATGAGATTTATATTTATTACTATTTTACATTACCACAGAACGTGCCAAGTTCAGGCACTTTAAATTATGAGGGCTGCTATCGCAGGTTCCCTTATCAGTCTTTCACACAACTGCGTTACTGAAGCATCCCGATAAGAATGTCTAAAATGTCTGCTATGTTTTAAAACAGCAAACTTCCTTTTCAGCTCTGACCCAGCCATTTCAGTCAACAAAGCTCTTTCTACTCTTTCAAAACACTTTCTACTCACTTAATGGCTGCGATCATACCGACTGTCTTGGAAACTGCTACTCCCCAAAATAACACAGAGCAGCTATTTATTCATGACAGTGGCTTAACGTGATATTTTGAGGACTACCATTTTGCAGTATGGAATGAAACATGGACATCCATCTTTTGACAAGAGACCTAACCATCACACCAGGCTTCATACACAGAACATTAACACACCTTTTAAATGAAGAAAATCAGGAAACTGCGCAACTAAAACAAACAACTTGCCAAAAACAGCATACGTCTTTGCACTTGCTTTTACATTCCCAGGCTCACTAAGATCAATGTATATATAGATAGGCATGTGTGTATGTGTGTATACATATGCATTCATTCTCAACTGCATTTCTCAGGAAGGTGCCAGTCAGAGGAAGAACAGTCAAGAGTGTAAAAAGACATTTCAACTATAATGAGCAGAAATAGTTCTATTTGTTGTCATTTTGGGGTTGTCGGTTTTTTTTTTATTACTTCTTCTAAAACCTGTCTCCTGTAAGCTCAGTTAATGTCTTTAAAACAGCAATTCATAGCAAACTTACCTATACTGCAATAGAATCAGCTAGAATCAAATGTTAAAACATCAATTACTAAAGTCACCTATCCCTGCACTCATTTCATTCTGCAAGAATCCCACTTGGGAAGGAAACAGAAAGGGAGAGGTGGAGTGGGGAATGTACAGCTAATTAGTGAAGTTTCACAATCTCATTCAACCTGTCAACCCATTTTTCTGCCAGCCTTACACACATCAATAAGATGAAAAGTATAAAGTCCAAGTTCTTCACACTTTTATTCCTCAGTCCCCCAATTCTGACTGTCTGCCTGGGTACTTCTGTCCCCTCTCCACCCACATCTGCCCTGGAGCTCCAGGCCACCACCTCCTGAACCAGGGAAGTCATTCACATACAACAAAATGAGCAAGACAGAAGACACCTAGCAGCATGTATTTTTCTGATAGCAATGAGGCTAAGGGCAGTTAGCTGTCCAAGATCTTCCTTAATGCTTAGCAGCTTTACTGCAGTCCCTGCAAGCCACCCAAGGCTGAGTGATTCTTGACAGCACGTACAATAAAACTCCAGGAAACACCTGTACTGCACAACCATGCAGCACAGACTCCTGGGCTTGTGCTGAGTGGGCTCAGACATTTGTAGGACACTGTGGGGCAAGGCTATACAGACACACTTGTTTGACTCTCACCAGTGTCAGGCAGCACCCTGCTCAGCCTAATTAGCATAATCAGGGAAGATGTAAGGGGAGAAGCAGGGCTAATTAGCCGGAGCAAAGCACCTTGTCAGCTTGGGAATCTCTGCACGGGGCTCAGATGCACAAATAGATGTACCCATCGTGACTGAGCCTTTTACTCCCTGCAGTCAGCAGGTATTTCATTATGCCCAAGAACTACTTACTGCTGAAGCAACGCGTCTTGTCATTTGAGAGCCGAGTGGGGTGATTCCTCACTTCTTAATGCTGCTTTTTTTGAAGCAAGTAACAGCAGGGATCTTACAGATCGATGTATGTTTTCCTCCCTCTTTTTAGGCAGATAACTCAACAGCCTTCCTTTGCATAATCATTTTTTGAAAGGAGGATCCTATTATGTCTGTCATGTATTTGTTTTTTTCTATTTCCTTGTATAGCATTTTAGGTAGTTGAAGAGGAGAAGGAAGAACAGGGTGCTAACAATAGTTTCACTACTTCACTGTACCTTCCACATCTCAAAATACTCTCCAGATGGAAAGAGTTTATTTGTAAGTAGGCAAGCAGAAGGCTGACTGAAGAAAAGTGATAATTACATTAGAATAATAATAACAACAAGAAAACCCTGAGCTAATGAAGACTGCCTGCTTCATTTAATTTAAGAAGAGACTTCAACCTATAATGAAGACAGATACAGCCCTGTAGCTCACTCACCCATTCTACAAATGTCATCAGGAGCAGTAGGGCTGCTCATTAAGACAAACCCCTTCAGTTGAACTGGTTTAGCTGGTCAATGATAACAAGAAGAAAGTGCTTGTACTTGTATCTCCTTGATCGCTCTGCAGGCTGTCCCTCAGGTTCAATAAATATAGTTATACAAATATTTAAATCGATCTAGTAAACTTGAAAAAGAATCATGGTGATTCTCACTGCAGGTCTAATGAAATTGACATGTCTTAACTCAGAAACGAGTTAGGAGGACCTTCTCTCCTCAAACAAAAGCAGTATATGACTCAGACTGAATGACAAAGAGACATTATTTTGCTTTTCCCTCCCCCCATAAGAAGCTGATTCTTTAACAAAGTCAATCACAGTGCATGGTTTTACAAAGAAAACAAACAAACATCACTTCTTTCAAAAAACGTAAAATAGACCCAAACCAAGTTATCTCTGAACATGAGATTAGCTCCTCCAGTTGCTCCACCCTGAGTGTCAAACTCACTTTTACATCATCAGACATTTACGTTACCTGAGGTTTCTTTTTGTGAACTATTTGCAACAGAAACACTAAATCAAGCTGCTGAGAAGAGAGGTTGTATCTACCAGAGAGACAAACTCCAGGCAGCTTTAAGGTTTAAAGTACAATTTGCCCACTGTCTCTATTGTGGACACCTCTCCATTGGAAGGAACCTCTGCAGCTCTGGCCACAAAAGCCTGCCCATCAGGGAAGCCAAACCACATTTTGCCCACCTTATTTCAACTGGCACAGCTTTTGTAATTGTTCAGCAGGATTCACTGCAGTCTAAGTATTGGAATTGAAACAAAGGGAATTTATAAATCATCACTCCAATTCTGACTGAAGGTTACTTGACACAGAAACCCACAAATAAACCTTCTTCTCATCTGCTGCGGTCCTCATTCCGCAAACAGATTTCTTCTATTACTAGGCCAATAACTTGGTAATAACTCACACTAAATAATAAACATTACTTGCCATAGCAGGGACAGTTTCTCGATTATTTAAAAAGCTGCCAGGATAATCCATTAGAAAAAAATAGAAGACTACAGCACCTCAGGTTTCCTTAGCCTGTCTGTGCTTCTGGCACCTCAACAGAAAAAGAAGCTAAATTCTGCTACAAAGGGCTTGTGATTTATCGTCTTCCTCTCGACCTTGATGCCATCAGGCGCATGATGAACATTCATGAAACAACATTTCACTGATGAAACATTCATCAGTGTCTGCAGTTGGAAACACCAATGCTGATTAACAACGAGAAACATAAAACTTGCTGAGAAGGAACACTGATAGCATCAATGCTGGCAGTTTCTTGAAGAGTATCTAATATTCCTTCCCAACACAAGCATCCAGGGTCAACATGCCTAGCAGGCTGCAAACAAACCTGGAATAAATCTGAATGCGCAAGTAGTATTCTGCTACAAAGGGCTTGTGATGAGATCTCTTTTAACTAACCTACCAGTAGCAGCAGCCTTTTCTTTTAAATGCACACTCCAAAGAGAAAATGGAAAAAACCTCCCCTCTTAGAGAGCTTAATTTATATTCTTTTCCTGCTGCTGCCGCCACCAACATTATCAGTGTTGAGAGAAGCATCGACAGCCTACTAGATACTGTTAGGGTCATCGTGGGCAGAGCAAACCAGCTCACCAGTGATGCTCACTAACACAGCAGCACAGCAAAGCAGCAGTGAAACAGAGTAGAGACAGAAGAGCAGCAGCAGCAACGTTCTAACAGGTGTGGGACGCACATTTTGGTCAGCAAATACTGGAGCACCTTTCACACCATGCTATGATCTGTGAAGGCTGGGCTTGGTTCCCAATGCTGCTTCTTGGTTTAAACTGGAAGCCTCTCGGCCCAGGAACCACTGCAAGGAAGGACCTGAAGTTTCTTCAGTCAATACCACCAAGTTAAAAACACAAGCAACCAGAAGTTCAACACCGTTGAACTACAGGAGAAGCTTCTCCCTTATGGACCATACTGCAGCCACTCTGGTGTTGTAATCATTAACAAACATACTCACCTGCCTTGCTCGCTTCATTTACTCGCTCCAGTGCTCTAGTACTGCCTGGACTTCTCTAACAGCAAATCATGAAACAAAGCTGACAGCAAAAAGCTGGGGCAGCAGTTAAAGCGACTGCCAAAAAGAAATCTGTTTGCTCAGGCAAAAGCTGTTCTCAGTCCAAACATGGGAGTCATAATCTTACAGCCATTTGCTTGGAAGACAATGAAGGGAAGGCAGAACAGACTGGGAAACTACAGCTTGCCGCGGTAAGAGAGGAGAACAATCTTTGTGCCCAGATTTCTTTGCTCTGCAGGGTAAGTTTTACAAAGCTGACAACCAGTAGCAACATGTAGTGGCCCCAGGCATCATGCCTGCCTATCAAAGACTTGGATTTTAGCCCTGGAGAAATTACAACTTTTCAGTTCTCTGGAAGCTCTATCGGCCGAGAAGAAAGCAAGAGAATAATGAATGACCTAACTAAAAATTAATTTAATACACGGATTGCATATGGCAAGCCATAAACTTAGGGGTGCGGGGAGACCTGGGGGAAGACAGGGAGGAGGAAGATATCTTGCATTTGACAAGAACAGCACAGCCACAGATTACAAAAGGCAACCAACTGGGGCTGCTGTGACAGTAAAGTCATCTAATAGAGTGGCAGGGGCTGGCACACCCAATGGAAAGTATGGATCCAGCAGATAAGCCCTGGAGACAAAGGGAGAAGAAGTTCAGCAGTCCAGGCTGGAAAAGACAGTGGAGGAAAAGCCAGGCTAGGAAGTCATGAGTCAAAGAGCCAGCCTGCAGGTACATGGGGAAAAAAATAGGTAAATCTGGGCAAGCTGTACAGACATGAATAAAAGTAATGTGTTTGGCCCCTCATTGGTGGTCTGTGACCTCATCAACCTTCTGCAGGACTCAAGTCACCCTGGCCACCTCTCTGGTGGGTGGGGGCAAGGGGCCACAGCCCAGCTATTGCATGCTGTCTGTGGGTGCCCACACACTGACTGTACAGGGGATGCCCCACACCAAAACAGCTTGGTTGCTGTGTGCTGCCAAGGCAGGTTTGCCACCCTTGCACACTCAGGGGATGGTGGCTGCAGGAATGAGAGAGAGGGTGAGCCAGGCTGACACCCAGAAACACCTACCACTGCCCACCTCGCTTCCACACAGACACAGTAGCTCTGCTGTATTTCTGCAATGTCCTTTTTAATCCAACGTTCATCAGATAAAAACTGTCAAACTGAAAGCCCAGATTAATGGTCAGAGACTTCTTTTTGAAGCCGTGCAAGAGACCCAAACTGTTTCAGCTTCCTCTCCCAAATGTCAGCCTTGAGTCGCTCTTGCCTGGCCAGCGGAAGCATGTGACATGAAATAAAAGCCAGGAAATAAGACTTTCTGAATAAACATTTATTTGGTGAGAAATACTTCTGATTTTTGGCAGAGAAATGTCAGAAACCTGAAGCCCTATGTATAGCATGCCTACAGAGTGCAATTTCTATTTAAAGGGAAGCTGCAGCTGTCTGTAGTTCTTAATGAAGAATAATGCCTGGGAATAAATTACTGCCGCTTCTGAGAGACATTTCTCAAATGACAGCGATTCTTCCCTTTTTCTCTCTCCCCATAAACACTAAGTGGCATGTACTGGGCAGTTGTTTGGAAGAAGGGACACATGCAGCTCTCTCTTTTGTTGCTAGCCTGGTAATTTCCGTAGAAAACCATGAAGGGGTTTAGCATACTGATACCCAAGCATTTCAAAAGCAAAGACATCCAGAAACATTAAAGCTGCATGTGTCCAAACTTCCCAGCACTCTTCCAAAGTGCGCACAGCTCATCACCATTTGAACAGACACTGGCCACCACTTCCAGCCAGCCACAAACCCAGTGTGGAGGCCCAAGGTGCAGGAGATTGCTGCTCACAGAAAAGGGGTGCAAAAGGCTCCCAAACGTCCAATTTTTATTTATCCCTTGTGTATGCCTCCTCTCTGAGGGGCTGCCGTAGCAGCAGTGGAAGCAGGAGGAGAAGGTGATGCTCTGGGGACAGGGTGTGCCTGGGCTGCTGCCAGCCAGGCCGGGCGGCTCAGGAAGCGGCACTGACATCAGCTCCAGGAGCCATCGCTCCCAGCCCTGCTGCAGGTCCAGGTGCCAGGAAAAACAGTCGGCAGCCAAAGGAGGAGTACGGATGAGATAGACTGGGGTGAGGGGAGAGAGGAGGGCCAAGGAGTGGAGAAAGCAGGCAGCAGCTCAAAAAATGAGATGGGACCAGGGTTAAGCCCAAAGTCCCTGAGATCCTCTCGGGGGTCAGCCTGTACTGCAGCAGGTTCCCACTGAAGGCGGGCATAGGAAGCCTGTTGAAGTGAGGAACAGGGATGTTTACTATCCTGCCATCTGCAGTTTGCCCAAAATAACAGCTATAGATATGAGATCAACTGAAGATGCTTCAGTTATTGACACATACTGGATTTAGAGATTTATTTTCCATTTCCCACAAACCGTGCCAGAGGTTTTCATGTAAGTGAAAGAAAGAAAAAAAAAAAAGTGAAGAAATGCCTGTGAGTGAGGAACATGAAGAGTTTACTCACTGCTTCTGTCAGAATGTGTTTGTGCTTGTGTGGCTAGCACTCCAAAAAAGCTGTGGCATATGTTTTCAGGATGGAAAAAAACACCTCAGGATACCTAAATCCTACCAGAAAATTACAAAACCGTATGCTGGAATTCGTAAGGTACCCTCCTTGAAGAGCACAGGAGCCTCGCCTCACTTTGTTTTTACCCCTGGCAAGTGAAGGAAATGTTCCTCCTTAACAAATCCTCCTGACATCCCTTCCTCTCTCTGCAAAAGAGGAATATGGACTTGATTTGTACAAGCTCTGCTATTCCAGAAATGTGCTTCATCCAAATGAGGAGAGCAGGAGAAAGGAAGTGAGGAGTTTGTACTGTTTAGTAAACAGGCAGTTTCTAGGTGGATACAAGACACTGGTCCCAATCTACTGTCCCCCTCTCTCCTCACACCCCCCTTCCTCTGAAATTTGCCAAGGTGGCAGGAGGAGGAGGAGGTGGAGGTAGAAGGGATGAGAACAGCTACTGCTTGCAATGGGAAAGGTCTGATTGCTTTCCACACATCTTAACATGATGATTCCCTGCAAACACTTAGGAAAGAGGGAGCAGTATTGTTCGGTAAAAGTATTGTATGCTGGCATTCCCTTTCAGCAGAAACACAATCCCTCCTCATCTCTGGTATTCCTGTCTCCCCAGGAGGATAAAGGAAAGAGGGGAGGGGAGGAGCCTGGCCAGCTGCCGTCTTCTTGCAGCACTGTCCTCCAGGCAGAAGCCAAGTGAAAAAGCGTGCTCTCAAGGAACTTCCAAAGAGCTCTCCATCACCTATGAAAAACTCCCCTAAAGAAGCTGGTCCTGGATGCCAGGGTGAGAGCCATTCTCAAGAGCACTTCTTTCCATCCATACCTGGTGAGAAGAGTGATGCTTTTCCAGTGCAAACCCAGACCTGGCGAGTGTAATTCAAGGTTTTGGAAACACAACAGCAGCCCACCATGCTGTGCTTTGAGTGGGCTTATTTTAAACCATTTAGGACAGGTCAGAATGTAATAATCATACCCACAGCATCTTTGACAGATACTCCATCCCCTGTAATGGCTGATGATCACCTCCTTTTCTCATGCAGTTTATCTGGCTGATCTGGCACACCACATACCTTAGAGCATCAGGGGAATGCTCTCCTCGGTGTGAGGTGGTGCTGCTGTTGCAATCAGTGGAGGTGATTGCAGTATCTTGAACAGGCACCTCCTGTTATCCCAACAGCTTTGCATGCTAGGGCAGTTTATTATTATTATTGTTATTATTGAAGGTTGCCCTCCTCTGCTCTAAGATGTCAGTGTGCAAAGTAAGCCCTTGTGGTTTCCAAGAAGTCTTTTAACGTGTGGGAATAGGCTGATATGGTCATGTCTGCTTGGATACATAGACAGACAGTGAGATGTCCTGGGTCTCATTCATCTTAAGGAGTTACTAACTTGGAATCTTAGTGGTACTAGTAACTAACACCTCAGAATGTCAGCTTTGTTAACTTTCACTGTAGATCTAAGCATGTGGGAAAGGGGAGAGACAGTGTCTTCTCTAACATCTATTTTGCAAATAGTCTTGGGAAAGTAGCACCGGTTAGAATCTGTCTCAGTCTGCTTCCCAAAGCTAGAAACCAAAGGAAAAAGCAAAGCAAAGTAGGGCATCCAACTTCCAGGGAGCTAGAAGGCAGGCCTAGCAGTCATAAAATACATTTATATTTACTAAATGTATGAAAAGTTCAAAAATTAATTTGCTCAAACTGGCAGAATCTGTAGCTATTTTATCATTAACATACTGAAGGACCACTGCATACTTTGGGCATGAGGATTTAAACACTAAGATACCTAATTTTGAAATTCCCAAGGCTCCTTCTTAAAACAAAAGTAATGATTACTCTAAAAACTGGCAGGCAGAGAATTCTTTTTTCCTCTGTTTGTGAGAACGTCTACATTTGATCTGCACATTTACCCATTTCAACCCAGAAAAGCAGTGGGCTTCAGGAGAAAAACAATGAACATAAAAATACTTAAAACCTTTTCTTTAGCCATCCCTCATGGGAAGGGTTTCTTTTAAATGCGGCAGGTGGATCATGGTGGATCATGGTTTTAGTTATGTGACTTTAGTTATTTAGTTATTATTCCCTCTGAAAGGTGTGCTACTCCAATTCCCATGAACACAAACCTCCACGAGAAGCACTGGTATCAAAAATATTCAAACTAATATAACAAACTAATCAAAGCAATAGCAGTTTGGAATACCAGGTGCAAATAACCACACTGGCATTCCTCTAATTTGAAAGTGGCCAAGTAATTTCAAGCATTGTATAAGAATACATAAAACTCCTGAACCTGACCTGTAGATTGGCAACCTGTTATCAAGAGAATTCTTCATTCTTGTTAGGCTACACAGTCACAAGGCCTTCAAACGGACTTACATTTTTAACTAAAAAGCGACAGTAAGATGTTAAATAATTGTAGCAGTCCAGAGAAAAGAATCCCCACATCTTTCCTTAGATAACACTATTCTGCCCTTGAAGACATTAAAAGAGAGAAAAAACACGAGAGAGAGGGAGAGAAATTCAAGTCTGGCTTTGCAACCCAACCCAACCCAACCCAAACATATCTACCTCTGGTTTCAGCAGAGCAAAAAGATGCTCAGTACATCACCGGGATGGGAGCAAACCATAGAATGCAGGTACCACCCCCCAAAAGACACAATTGCAAGCACACGTTATCGCTGCTAGGAACTCACAACATTCACTATGTTCTTCTTCGGGGAAGTCTGGATTATCCTTTAGCATGAAGATTTTTCAGAAAGTGCTGGATTGCTCACACGTCCTCACTGGCTTTTCTCTTCTGAATATAGCGAGAGAGAGCTGTAAGAGAAAACCAAAATAAACTAAGAAAGAAAGAAAAGGAATGAGGAAAATCCACAGAGCTGTTTTGCAAATGAACAAATGATTCTTACATCTCCTTGAAGCAAATGCATTTTTAATGAGCTCCCAGGATGGAGATTTCAGTACAGAGTGAGTGTACATCAAACACTGACCTAGGATAGAAAGAGTCATTTGCTCTGTACTTCTTATTACCAACAATTACAACCCAGTTCAGAGTTGCTGAGGCAGATACATAATTAAAATAGTTCTTGGATACTTCTGTTGTCATAACAAGAGGAAGAAAAAACTACTTGAGGTTGTTCTTTTGAGAAGTGTATGCAAACAAACTCCGTAGCGTGCAGAGAGATCCATACAACAAAGATTTTTGCTCTCAATGAACTTCTCTAAGGAAACACAAACCTATTTCTGTGGTTATTAGCAATATTGCAACAAAGGAGTACTGAAACCAACCAACACATACACACACTTGCTACTCCTCAGTAGGAAGTATTTTTTGCATATAAGACTTTAATATCATGTGGTTCTTTCATACTTATTTTTGACAGAATTTCATTGTGGACTAACTCTTAATTTTTTGACCCACTGTACAAGGTATCAGACTATCCCGAGCCTTTTTACTGAAGTCTGGGAAAACTGCTATGCTTCATTTTTATGTGAACCCCACACAGAATACTTAAAATAGTGTATATTTCCACAGGGCATGTATTGAATGCTTTTTCCTTCAGTCAGGTTTCTGTGGTCTACTTGTGGTTCCTAAACTCTGAGTTTCACTTTGTGTCACAAACCTTTCCTATCCTCTTCACCTAAGTCTCCTCAGACACTTCACACATAATTTCAGGATCTGTGCATAGGGAACCCATCTTATCAGCACTACGCTGGAATCTGCGTCTGCAAACTGAAAACATATGTAGGACAAAAGTCTACACCTGAGACAGTGCAAGCTCTCTTTACTTCCAGTGGAGGAAACTAGGCAATCTAGAAAATGATTAATTTGACCTATCTTAAGCATCTGCTTTAGGACAGAATGAATCACTCTCTAGAAAGGTCTCCTTCTCTCCCTTCATAAAACGAGTCTAGACACTGAGCTCAGATCAGATGGCTACAGATGCATGCAGATGAATCTTACCCTATATGAAAGGCAGGAAACAAGTCAGACAGATGGACAAGAAGAGTTCATGGGTGAACAGCAGAGGGAAGGCAACGCAATCATAACCATTCGAAAAAGTTTACAGGCCTGAGACAGTCTGTTTTAGTTGAACATGCAAACCATTAACAACAAAAGCTTCCAAAACCCAATCCAGTACTTGCCCAGCTGATCCAGCTTTGGTGTAAGACTACTCCTGGATTTACTAGCTGAGGCTAAGACTTCACAGAAAAGCGTCTATCAACCAGCATCCAGCTGGTTAGGACCCTCCAAGGCACACTGAACAATGATGATGATGACCACAAAGTTACACATGTCTTTGTCCTCTCCCTGATGGATTGTAGCAATCCAAGTCTTCCCAGCCTAAGAAACTCTGAGCTGGAAGTACAGCTCCTCTGTGACAGAGGCACTGCGTAACCTCAAGATCCTTCAGACACCCAGAGGCCCTGGCTATATTTCCAGGACTTCAGTCAACAGTTTCTCTTCTCTACTAAAATGGGACTCTGCTGATTATCTGACAGAGAAACACACTATCTGATACGATTTCACAAGCTTTTTAACTTTACAACGCAGACCAAAAAGAGGAAAAAGCCCCAAACCCAATTTTAAGTCAACACTCAGCATTTTGCTTAATCCAAACTAATTTATTTTCAAGTAATTTCATTATTTTTTAAACTAAGTTTATCTCAAGATTGAAAAAACATCTCAAGCTCAAAATACTCAAAACATTTTGTTTCTAAGTGTTAACTTTTTATTTCTAAGTGTAAAAATGAAACATTCCAGCATTTTCAAAATTATTTGTTTTCTTCCCCAATAATTTGGCAGTCTAGAAATCTCCTAAGAATTCTATTTTTTAATATCCATAAAAATAATTCAGCCAACACCCATCTCTTATCATTCAACATTCAGGGGATCTTGAAAACGGATTCCAAAGGACTATGAGAAAATATTTAAATTTCTGCCAAAATTAGATGGCATCCAATTACTTTTAGTAAGCACAGGGAAGTTTACTGTAGGCACACCTTGTCTCTCACACCAGAGTTTGCAGCTCCTGCTTGCATGGACTCCTCTGAGCCTCTCCGCAGAGTGAGCTGCGGGAATGCTGGAAACCCACCGTGCTCAGCCCAAGTCCTTCCACTAACCTCAACGTGCAGGAGTGGGATTTTGGTTCTGTTCAAGCCAAACAAGGCTCTGACTGCCGAAACAGGCGCAAGCAGTGGGTGCTAACTATGCAGTTATCTTCCCATCAGTCTGGGATTTGTCTTGCAGACCCCTGCCAGTACATGGACACGGGACCAAGTCACAAGCAGCACCTGTGTGATACTGTGCGGCAATGCTCTGCGGCAGATTTCCTTCTCCGCACACTTTTCTTCTACAGGAAAGACAACATGAAGCAAGGCAGCCTACCCCTCAGGGAAAAAAGGGCAAGACACCTTGTATTTACTGCAGGGTGCACCACGCACACAGGCAGTTATTACGGAGCGGATGATGCACTGTAAATTCACAAGCCAGTTTAATCTGCTACAACTTGCTCACTTGACCTTACCCGTAGGCACTTCTTTCTGCGAGGGGCAAGGCACGTCTGCCTGCAACTCTTTCCTGACATTTTTATGCCTTAGATTTAAAGAGAGCATGGCACAAACTTCAGGATGCACAGGGAGATACACTGCTTCCTGAAGCACAATCCTTGCTTGAAGAGCAGAGCACTCATTCCCTAATTGGGACGATCCTTCTGCTGTGCAGATCTGACGGGCTGTGATGACATGCTCTTCTTGGAACGTGCAGAGTCGTAACTTGGGACCAACAAGTGTAGTAGGTTTTAACCAGGCTTTGCAGCTGAAGTTTCAACATGATCAATGAATCACTATCACGTATGTGTTACCGATCACATCTCAGCTATAAAAGAGGAGTGTTAGGCAAGGAAGCTGTTTTTCATGGTCCCACAGCATTATGGTTATTCAAATATCACAGCATAGCCCTGCCTCTGAGTGCTGAAAAGCACACTGAGTTGACAGATTAGAAGTGTAATTGAGAGATGAACAGACCTCAAATCAAAGAACATGGAAGTACTTCTTGGGAGTATTTAGTCACTAAAATTGGACCCCAGGGCAATCAACAAATAAGAACCATAGTACAAGCAGGCAACTGCAAATTGGCAAAACTGAAAACCAGAAGTCAGCTCTGTGCAATACCCTGTATTTATTCCAAGAAAAGGTCATGCTCTCCATCTTGCTTTGAAGAAGAGGCAGTGAGAGATCACAGTTTTTCTAGTCCTTTCCTGCAGGTTTTTAATTGCCATTCCTTGCTCTCTTGCATCACGTAATTTGGTTTTCCTAATTCACAAATCAGCATAAGCTAATAAAACTGTTTAAGAGACGGCAGCATTGTTTCCAAGTTGTTTCGTTGTGCGCTATTATCCCACAACTAATCCTTCAACTCAAATAAAACCGTAATTCATTTCCTCCTTTATTCTCCCTATGCATGAAATAGTTTTAGACAGGTTCAATCCTGCCCCACCGCAAATGGGAAAGGCGAGGTTCCATCTTTCTGAAGCGTGTGCGATTTCAATTACCTAATGTGCATATCGTCTATCAAGTCAGGAAAAAGCTTTTAAATGATTTTCAACAGGTTTAGTTGATTTTACACATACAGAAAAGATTCTAATGAAAATGAAAAAAAAAAAAAAAACAACCCACAAAACAACCAAGAATTACTGTCTTTTAGATTCTGAGTTATTAAAAGCTTCTCTACACCAGCCAAGCCAAACTTTACCTATCTGAAAATCTCCTGACATTTTGTCTACTGTACAAAGGCTGCTCCTGATGGAGCTGAGTCATCTTTACATTCTAGTGTAGAAAAGACTTAAATCACAATTATGCCTACTTTAAGGCTATGGTGAAGGAGTATCACCTTAGTACAAAAGAGATTTTGCTTGCAAAAAACAGGCAGGCAATCACTCTGATTTCCATTTACTCTCTATTCCTCATCTGAAGCTTGATTCTCCACAGCTCTGTCACATAAATAAGCACTTCCTATGGCTTTGCATGTGATCCACGGTGAAATGCCCAGCTTCATAAGGTGTTATACCCACTTTGTGCGGCTGAATAACTGTATCTGGGTGTAAGGGAACAGTAAATCAAGTTGTCAGCACTTGCATATCCTGCAGGTCCTAAACCAGAAAAACAGCATGCAGATCATGAGGCTCAGACAAAGCAGCAATCCATCCGCAATTTGTAGTAAGGTGAAGAAGATGGATGTTTCCCTCCCAGCTCCATTGACACATCCATGGGCTGCCCCAGCCCAGTGTCTTTCTCGCACGAATGGCATTTCCAGTGCAAGTGCTTACTCACTGGGAAAATGAAGTGCTGCAGGATGGGAACATCTGTCTGCAAAAGAGCAGACAGACAGGACCGGCATGTACATGGGGATGAAGAGGCAAGGATGCAGTTCACACCTTCCAGTGCAGGAGCCACTACTGAGGATGATCATTGATTCTGCACAACCAACAGGAACAGTGAATCATCTAGAAATCAATGTCCCAAAATTTAATCTAAAAAACCATTATTCATTATTATTTTATCCACAGCAGGCATTCTTCCCAACTTAAGGCTCAGGCAAACTGCCCCTGGTTTTAGCATTAACCTATGCAAGCGGGCTGGAAGCAGGCTTTCTCAGCCCTGCTCAGTGGACACCAGTCCTTCAAAATCTGTTATCTGAAAACCACGGAAGCAACTTTATTCCCAGAGCAGTCCTCAATGCTCTTGTTACCTAATTCCTCACCCCAACACCTTCAAACAAGCAATTAGAAAGTAAATGAAAGTTCATCACTACAGAGACATTTGTAAATACAAAAGTATGCGTGCCAGCTTGAACTTACACTCTCCTTTCACATGGTGCCTAAGAAAAACACAAATACAACTCTGACTGGCACCTCTGAGACATCACTCTACACAAACAGCAATCACAGCCACACTCGTTATTCATACTTCAGTAATACCCAGTTTTTCCAAGAAGACTTGAGGTTAAACCATGCTTAGCCCTGTGCTTCATTTCGAAGCTCTACAAGATTTTCCCCACAAAGAGAGTGCAATGTAAGGTATTAAAAGAGGAAATAAAGAGGTTGGCAGCGGGTGCAATGCACAGTGACACCAGATGAAAAAAAAAAAACTTAACAGGGGCACATCTAGGTTGTTTTGCCTAAGCAGCAATAGTACAGAACTGGAAGATGAAAAATACCTTGCAAATACCTCCTATCATGTCAACGTCATTTTTTAAAATAAAAATCCAACGTCCCATTAACATTGGCACCCCTTATTTGCCACATTCTCACAGTTATCATAGCAGAAAGGAGGAGGGGAGATTTCAACACTGACTTACATTTCTCTCAGGATGCCAGCTTTCTCCATTCTCACACAGAGGTTTTAAATAAAAACAACTCTATTGCCTGCATGCTTGTAATAGTCATTCCTACAGGTCTTCTGAGTAGAAGAAATTGGAAAAACAATTCAAATGGTCCATAGTAATTCAGGCTCAGAGCCAGTAATGTTGAACAGACAGAAGCAATAAAAATAACCACTCTGGATGCTTCTGTTACATGACATAAATATTTCTCTTTTTCTTTTGTGGGAGCTATTATGCAAAAAATGCAGCTCAGCCCTGAGTTGAGACAATGAGCCTCCTGCGTATTTGAAGAACTACAGCACCCTTGTAACTTGTTACAGATGAGAACAAGCTCAAGGGCTAGGGCTTCTTTAAACATACAAACATCTCACAGACCACGGCCACTGGTCTCCTGCAAGGTGGTGAGAGGGGAATCCAAATGCTGTCAGTCCCAAAGGGGAGAAACACCAAATCCAACACCTGAGGTTCTGTTTATTTGTAGTATTTTAACAAGCCAAAGATAAACCACCTGAAGAAGATAGCTCTATGGATTCTAGCATTAACAAATACCAGCAGAAAGGTGTCAGGAGTAATCCCAGTGGATTCCCACCACACCGATTCCCTGGTACCAGCAAGATTTGAGCTTGGGCCGTGACTTTTGCCTCACTGGGCTCAGCTGCAGGTTTCCCACAGCTCTTCAGCTGCCTACTTACACAAAGCTTTCAGGGAGCAGCTTCCCCGTAGCCTCTACCCATGCAGCAGGTTGGGCTGAGGCGGACCCGGAGTGACACAAGCCGCCAGGGCCAGGGACACACAGGAGGACACACGCAGAAACAATGCCACCACATGAGCCTCGTTTCCTTAGGAAACCAGCCCAGAACCCACCCTTAACCTTCTCCCCGCTTCCAGCACGGCCACGTCTTCCGTGCCGCTGATGCAACGTGAAACACAGCGCTGGAAAACAAAGGCGCTATTGACTAATTTTTTTTTTTTTTTTTCAGGATTAAGATGACTATGCTAGCTTACAACAAAGATTTCAACACCAAGCGCTAAGTAACAGGAACACGGCTTGGCAATAAATCCAGAGATTACCTGTTGAAACATTAATGGCAAACACCGTTTGATGTGGGCTGCTTTATGTGGTGCAAAAGCCAGCGCTGTAATTATGCATTTCCTTTCTACGAATCTAGTGTTTAAAAGTGAAGTATTACTTGGGCATAGGTAGTACAGATGCACATGCATCTGTGTGTGTATGTGCATGTGTGTATGTGTGTGTGTTACAGGAAATACTCTACAGCTGAGCCTGTGACTTATCAGCGTGGCTGCACGTAGTAAATCTGCAACGGGGGACCTCAGCCGATTCATTCATCCTGCACCAAGCGGGGGGCTAAAACAATTGCTACACTAAAGACAAATGCCAGCGTGAGTCACACCAGCCAGAGTGCAAACATGTTTGCTGTTGGGTGAGTCAGAATATCACATCCTGAATTCACAAACCTTCCTATAAATAATAATTTCCGAAATTGCTGAATTTCTTCAATACAATGCGATTTTAAGTGTGATGCCAAATCCATAAAGGCTTTCCTGGCTATGAAGAAAGTGTTTTTCTCTTCCCTTGAGTTCTTGATTACATGTACCTACTACTACCTAGTAGTAGGCTGTCTACACTGACTGAAGTGGTAACTGTGCCGATTCATACTTCGCAAGCCCCAAACACAGCTCTAAGCATGTGGCAAATGAGACATACCCTCTTCCCACCCCCCCAAAAAACTAAACCCAAGCCATAGAACGTTTTGCTTACTGCATATGATTTCTTTATCAGCACTTCTTTGATGGTCTAATTCTGACGTGCTTTAGCATGTTCAGCATTCAGTGAAAAGGAACGTCATGCTGGCATGGGACACAGACTGAGAAATGGGGTGAGAGATGCCACAGAAGGGGTGAAAGAGGCCGTGGCAGCATCCTGCACGCAGGCAGTGAGGGACTAGGCCTGCCACTGTGCTCAACAGCAAAAGCATTGTCTCCCCCTTTAAGAAATGCTCAACCTCAGTACAGAGACCATTCTCCAGGAATAAGAACATATCTGGTAACAAAATGAATGCACTATAATAATTGATAATGATTATCCAGAACTGTCTTTAATTCAGGAAAGATTCTGAATCAGAAGTCATGCAAGTGCCTTTTGAAATAGGGCATAACTTATGACCAAATTTATTCAGGAGAATGCTGATAAAGATGTGTGATGTCTCTGCAAGTAAGGGAAAAATAAATGTATGATTTTGTGTAAGGTTGGGGGTGTGTGTGTGTGTTCAGTTGGGAATGCATTCT
The DNA here is from genome assembly GCA_013400375.1 of Thinocorus orbignyianus. Taxonomy (NCBI): domain Eukaryota; kingdom Metazoa; phylum Chordata; class Aves; order Ciconiiformes; family Thinocoridae; genus Thinocorus; species Thinocorus orbignyianus. The sequence continues at coordinate 621,238 of VXBW01001787.1, forward strand.
CATTTTACATGAAAAGGAATTCACACACATACAAATCTCCTTCCATCAAATCAAGACAGTCTTGCTTTCTCCTAATTGTTCTGTGGAATAACCAGTCAAAAGTTCATTTCTGTTACCCTTCTCAGGCAAAATAAAAGACCTTTTAGAAAAATTTTATTGCTAAAACAATGAAATTCTCCTGGGAACGACTTCGTTATGGAAATGAAGTGACAGCTTCTTTTATCTAGCCAAGAAGCAAGTCTGCATTTATAAAAGGCATTCTATGCACAAAGTACAGTGAGTGGGAGGACATGAAAACACTATTTTTAATCCAGATTTCACCATTCCTCCCATACAGATCTCCTGGAATTCGTATGATTATTACAGAAACAACAATAATGATAATTAATAATGCCAAAAAGGTATCATTTTAAAGGTGAATGGCACATGAGAAAGCAAATTGTGGTTAAGGACCTGTAAGATTTAGGGACGAATGTAAGGTTCTTTCAAATAAACTGACATTGCACCATGAATTTCACAGGCTTTGAGATTTGTGCCCTGACTTTTATACTGTAATTTTTTAAAAAAGGCAATAAATTATCATCACATGCAACACATTCTGCGTGTCTACCATTTGTTTTCTTGCAGTGCTTGATATTTTCAGAGACACACTAAATAAGAACTGAAATGTGGAGTTGATTCTATCACTATGTTTCCCTAAGTGACCATGGTAGCTTTTAGACCTGGGGAAGAAAACAAACCTTGAGAAAATCCAGGGCCAAGCAATATATTCAAATGCAATGAGGACAAGGGTAGGATGCAGCCTTTGGCCCAAAACTTAAAAAAAACCACTGGAAAGATACTTCTGTGCTTCGCTGACCTTTGGACCTGTTTCTCAGGATACTGTCACAGAACAAAGATGGTGAATAAATGCAGACGGAGAAAGTGTGGGCCAAATCCTTCCTCCCTACCAGGAATACACCAGCTTCAGTGAGCCTGGTGTGTAATTATCCAAGGGCAGAAGTTACCCCTGATTATCGACTGTTATTCAGTTGTGCTATCATCTACCAGTGGCAATTAGGACATGCCTTTGCGTTTCACACCTAATAAAAATTAACGAGAACAAGCGGGCAGTAACCAAATGCACAGGAGGCACACACACACCAAGGCGTGACATGAAACCTGCTGGTGCCATCACACTTGGGAGTAACCCCACCACTGGAAAGCCCCTGTTTTACACCAAATTAGAGCAAGCTGGAGATATCACACACGCTGTCTCTCCCTCTCTTACACCCGGCAACTTTAACACAGAAACACACTGGAGTCTGGTACAGACTCGTATTTCAGACTTGGGAGCACCCCCCAACACACATGCCCACCCACACACACCTCCTTGCACACTCCCTTTTCCGGTGTGGCTGCCACGGGGTACAAACCCCTTCCAAATTATTTCCCTCCAGGTTTTCACTCCACTTTGCCTGTAATGCAAAAGTTTTATCAGCACTAGCATGAAACATGCAGGAACCAGCACCCTGGGCACGCTACTCCCCCAGTGAAAAAATCAGCCAGGTACCTACTCCAGTAGGATCTGTTTCCAAAAGCTATCATTTAAGGACCTTCCAGGGCACACTTGGAGGCACTTCTGCGCTCTCACCCTCCTACAAGATGAATTTTCATGCCATTAACCTTTATTTGCCTTCTATACAGTAAAATTTGAGTCTATTAAAATATAGAGTTCCAATTTGGTATTTTGATCACCTCCATCTGCTTCATGGGAAACGTACGTTAGTAACAAAGGAAAAAAAAAAATACCTAGGACTGAGTAAGTTAGCACCATTCTCCTTTTTTGTCCATTGCTTGCTGCTGGTCACTTGCCTAGCTCGATGCCAGAGAATGCTTAGCTGGGCACGTCACCAACATTTAACCTTCCATAAAATTAAATCACAATAATAATACTTAGCACTCATTTAGCATTTTACATATTACAAGCAATGTAAAAAAGAAAAAAAATATATTAACTGCACACTCCATAACACTCCTGCAAGGTAAGTTGAGTATTATTATTCATATCATATGCTAAGGGCAATTTCACTAGAGAAGGGATAATTGACCTGCCCAAAGCTATATAACAGAGGTGCTCCTGTTTCCTGGTACTCTCCTTATTACAACTGGCTAGATTCATCCTTTCCTGAACTTTAAAGAGAGTCCTGCCTTCATTTCTGCCTTCTGTTGTTGAAGGAAAGGAGAGAACAGGTCTCTGTACCCAGGGACACGGGTTTCACGTGGGTGGTGACAGTGGTCCCTGGTTGCACTGGCTTGTAGTGGGACTAGAATTGACTGGAGCCGCAGCACTTCTCCCCACAGCAAGCAGGGATTAGCTGCAGAGAATAAATTGGTCTGCAAGGACATTACAAGCCCTTTTCACAAAAGATAACCAAGTTTTAGTCTCTGAGGACACCTTCTAGTACCGCCAGGAGGACAGCAGAGGACTCAGCGGTGTATGGATACCACACACCTCTCCTCATACTTCACCTCCCTTCTCAATAGCAAAAAAAGGTAAAACTGAACAAATAAACATTTTATCCAGGATAAACAGTGGCAAGGCAGGAGCAGTGGCCAATGCCTACTCTTGCAGGCTGCAGCCACCCCTGCCAGCTCCTGCTCCCACACTGGGCCTGCCTACTGCCACCACTGCTGCTGACTTTTCAAGTGTGCATGAATTTAACCACCCCCTCAAGGTAAAACCCCCCACGTCACTGGTGGGACACCAGAGTAATGTAGTTAGAGATCCTGTTACGACACCAGCTGTTCATCCTGCACCACCGCCAACAGCCACAGCTGGGACTCAACTCCACTCACTACATCAGAAATCACAGTTTTTCTACCTGTAAAAGATCTGTACCCCTACATGCAGTGACACAATTAAAGCAGAAATCTTACCTGCTAGAAGTGTGGATGTAATTACCACAGTTTTAAAAAATGGGCTTGTACTGGCAAAGCTCATCCCAGTTCAGAAACCACGTAAGCCCTACCTTTGATCAAAGCAGTTAGACTGGAAAAGCACTTGAATGCGTTGATCAGCTCCCGAAGTAAGACAAGGCTTAAGTAGAGGGATTTATCTCACCTAACCTCTCACTTTTAACCATGTTTGGTTGGGTCAGGGCCAACTAAGTGTAACCAGATCCTCAGCCCTCGCCGCAGGTTTTGATTGCCCTGAAGCTCTAGCTCAAGCCAAAGCCTCTTTAGCTATCCCACCTAAGAGTGCCGACACCCCTGCAGATCAGCAGATGAGCTCCATAGTTTAAGTGGATTAGCTGTGCTGAACAACTCCGCTGCATCCAGTTCTTGCGTTGGCAGCACTGGAGCTTCAATCAGCAATGATCTTATACTCAGCTGCTCTGGGAGGTCTTGCTGCAGAGGACAGAGCTGGGCTAAGGACAAACCTGAGCTGTCCCAGGCCTGGGAGTAAGACTGCTTGTAGTCTGAGCTCAGTGGGCAACACAAGGGGCTCACTGAGCCAGAAGTGTCCATGAATACTGTCCACTCCTGCACCCTCTCTGGCACCAGGGTTTAGAGTTGGCTTTCCACTACAACTTGCGACTGAAAAATATCAGCCTGACACACCACACACCACCTTGTCATGACCTCTTAAAGTAAAATCATCAGTACACAGCAGATCAGTACTTTAACTGACACAGTAACAGGATGCCCTCCCGATGCCACCTACCCCAGCCACCAGCCTCAGTCTGGGAGGAACAGCCTCTGCTGCATCTTAGCAGCTACAAACTTGGTTCCAGCAACCTTGCCTCTGAAAGCAATGAATCCCAATTTCCCAGGTACACCACATCCCTCTCTCAGCCACTCCTCCCAAAGGCAGCAGGCAGAAGCGCCACATAACATAATCAGTGTGAAGTTTTAACAGTGTGGGAGAATGTAGCAATTCATGGAAAATGTCATCGACCAAAAGGCAATTAGCAGTGAGTCTAAATGCAGAAGCAGAAGGGAGTGGTTTCCTAACAAGCCCTGTTGTTTTTTTTAAAAAAAATAAATTAAAAAACTCCTCCAAATCTAAAACTTGCTTTCCTCAAAAAAGCAGCATTCTCAGGAGACTGAAAGCATGTGGAAAAAAATACCTCTGTGAAGCTTTCTGTAAAGATTATTCTTTACAGACAGATTTGGCAGCCTTTTCTGCTCTGTCTCCTAATGCTATTGAGTGTAACTATGTTAAGTCAATAAGCAAAGCCACTCGAAGTTGGTTGGGTTTGTTTTTTTTTTGAGGTTTTCTAGGCCAAGAGAGGAAGCAGCGCGATAGGAAAGTTTTCAGAAGTGGGAGTTGTGCCTGCCTTGCTTCTAATTGTAGTGAAACTGTCAACCTCTGCGTTGTGTTTCAAGACTTTACACTTCAAAATCATTCCCTCTGTGCTTTGAATTGCTATACTTTTAAGCTAACTACTTCTAAAAGTGCTGTTTAAAAAATGACATCTTCAACCACATTTAACATTGAGAATAAATCTAAATTTGCAAAGTCTCATTGGGTCCCTGTAAAAGCGTAGAATTTTTTTTTATCATACTTGACAGCCAATCTCTTGGAAATTATTTGTGCAGAAATTTAGTTTAAGTTACTTCACATCAAGGCATTTAAGATAAAACGTGGTTTTCTTTGTTATAAGCTAAAAATACTGATGTTCTTTTTACCTTAAACTCCCCCCAATGCTCAAGCAGCAAACAACATCGAAACCAATAAGTAATCTTACAACCTAAAATCCTATCTACGTGCAGGCATGTATTAATCGTATTTCAGAATGAGCCCCAGACACATGTGGCTAAAACAAGTGAACTAGGCTGACTTGATTTCCTCCCTGCACACCGCTGAAGGACAAAGCAGTCCACGTACTACAGTGAGAATTACAGGCACTCACTGGCCTTGGAAAGATGTTCTCTGCCTCTGAGCACTAAACTTGGGGAATCACCCCATCAATTTCAGAATGGTAAATTCACAGATAAACCGATGTGGTAAATTTTTCTCTAGTGCCCAGACTCAATCTAATAAGGAGACAGATATACCTGCCAAACTGCAGGGAGCTGAGGCAACCCAGCAGTTTCCAAGTGCCCATGCATACACTGAAATTTCAGAGCAATTAGGCAGTTATGCTCCTTTCATGATGTCATGAAAGAAAGAATAGTCCAAACTGCTTTGGTTTTAATGATTTTAAAATACAGCTGATCACTTCAGGAGAGTAAAGACAGCGAGGTTCAGTAAGGCTCAGGTATATCTACACATTGTTGCTCAATGTGGTAAAACCAATTAAGGGTAAATGTTTACTGCTAAATATTTAGGGAGATGGAGAACAGGCATGCAGCTCAGAGCACGCAGGCTCAGAGTCAGCTCAGTCAGGAGCTACCTTCTCACCAGTGTGACAATACCTAGTACAAGGAAGCCCCAAGACTCACTTCAGTTCCCGAGTAATACTTTCGCCAAATAGAAAATTATACTGCACCTTGTGGGGCTGTACAACTTTGAAGTATTATCTTGAGGTCTGCCAAAGTTCAAGGTGTTCCAGATGCCAGGTTTCAATTTAAGCTAATCTATTTTTCATATCCTTCTCCCAGACTCTCATCTCTCTGGTTTAAAGGAGGACTGCACAGTATTAAGCCTGAGAAAAAAGCTCCTGCCAGTGCTCACGAATGACTCTCCTTGAGTATCTGGAGATCACATTAATCACCTTTCAAGGAAGTCCCACCCCACTCTTTGCTCACCACACGATGGATTCTTGGCTGGGCCAAGCTGAGGTGCTACGAACTCCCACATTGGCACTGGTCATTTCTGTGCTTGGGATACAGGGAGATGTCTTCCCTTCGCACTTCTCTCACCACCATTTCTTCATGCATGGTTGTGATTCCTCTCCACCCAGTCCAACAAAAAGAAAAAAAAGCCTTAACTGGACAGGAACACCCTGGAAAAGTGCCTTCTACTCCAAACTCCAGCACCAGCTTGGGCAAGAAGTGAGGAAACACAGCCATGTCACATGGGAAACAGCTGAGCTATCACAAACAACAGCCAGCAATCCTTTTGACTAATCACAAAGCGTCCAACCCAATTCCAGTTTCCAAGTGGAAAGGCTGCCCTCCGTTCCCCCAGCAGAGCTGGATCACCTTCTCAAATATCCCTTGTCTGCCACAGCAGTCCAGCAAATATCACTGTATAACCATTCCCACAGCATACAAATCCCTTTCTGGCTTGGTGCAAGGCAAGTACAAATTTTTTGCTAATCTTGCATTTATTTTCATTCCCCCCTCTTTTCACATCGTACAAATCATTCCTCTTTCCTAGCATCAAAGAGTTAATTGAAGAAAGAACCAGCCTAGCATGTGCATCACACAAGGAAAAGTGGACTGGACTGGCCAGCTACCAAAGCTGTTAAAGACTGCACCGAGTTCCACTGCAATAAACATAGGAATTGAATGTGGACATAAATGTAAACCTACACCACATCTGCTGATAAAGCAAAGTCTTTGTACTTGCACAACTGTCGTTACGTGTACACAAGATACTTAAATTTCATGAATTCTCCTACATTCAAAAGCTGACCTGAGTCCGCCCGAGGCAGCCAATGTGAACTGCGTGCTCAGCACAATTGCACATTAAAGACAGAGGGGAAACAGATTATGCTGTAATACAAAATCAGACTGCTAGGAAAGTGAATCATTCGTGCAACTGTTAAATGCTCAGAGTACTCTGGGCACACTTCACCACACCAGACTAAAAAACATCTATTGTGGTTCTCATCTGAAAGGCAGTGCTAGGTAACATGTTCGTGTTATTTGCCCAAGCAAAACCAGTGCTTTCAGGACTCCATCATACTCCACTATTAAACTTTTCTTTTGAATTAATTGAGGCTACTCTGCTATTTGAAGATTTTTACATGCCCATAATTGCATTAATAGCTTGGAGGAGAGTGTACACACATCATTTCTTCCCAAAATCTCTCGGGAAACTTCAGCTGTAGATCTTGGCCATCAGCCTTCACGCTTCTTCACAGAAGATAACTGAATTCTGATATAGTATTCTATTCTAATTTTAACTTATTTCTTGGCAAGATATTCCCTCCTTCGTGCATACATGTCAGACATGGATTATGTTTTAGAAGAGTTCCCTTGTTTAATTATTACCAAATTGTTTGAAGGCTTTTCCATCACAAATCAGGTATAAGCAGCTAGAACCTACCTAACAGGACTCCATCTCTGGACAGTTTCATTTTGAATGGCATAAATGACCTTGGGTCAGCTTATTTGCATACTGGTTCATGATCTGCTCTGTTGTGACCTCCCCTGAGAAAGACAACTCAGAAACCCACTTGTCCCAAACCCACTCATCTCCCATATAGACCCCCTTCCTATTTCAAATCTACCATAACTCACCTATAGGCATGAAATCCATCCTGGGATCTGACTAGTGAACCTTTTTAAAGCCTGCATGATCATTATGATTAACATGACCTTTATTAATATTATTAACAACAGCAAAATATTTTAATTTACACTGCTAGTAAATTCAATTTTCACATCTATAATCAACAGAATTATGCATACAAATAGGAATGTATTCTTACGTTCTGGGCTTAGAGACACAGAACAACAAAGTGTATTTCATAGCTGACCCCATGGCATCTATGCCTAAATGCTACAACATCAAGTTAAGCAGAAGTCTGTCTATTTTAAGTTACCCAATACTCTCCTAGTTCATGGCTAGTGTAATTTTTAAAAAACAAGAAAAGAAAAAAGTTTATTATAAAAATTCATTCCCAGATTTCAGAGACCTAAATGTGTTGCAAGCTGCACAGGACATCACGCTCAGAGTATTTCATGCACAAATATCAATGAAGAATTTTGCCTGCTTCTGCTCAGGGGTGCTTAAATTTGTGATTCATGTGGAGGGCCACCTCTAACAGGAAAAAAAAAAATCAACCAGACCAAAAAGAAAACAAAAACCCAAACAAAACCCCAACAAACAAACACAAAAAACTGCAATGAAAATGTAAAAATTAAAGTTGAATCTTTGGGTTCAGAAGTACAGTGATTTAGCACAGGAATTGCACACGCCCCATCTACTGGCTTTTCAGAAGACTGAGAATCGTAACGTTGGCATATGAGCTCACCTTGCACTGAAGCTATTTACTGAGCAATGCCTGCGATCTTAGTGCCTGATGAAGATGCAGGAGACAACTGCCTGTCCCAGGTGAGCCACAAAGTAACGCAGAACTAGCAAAACCATTCACAGCCTACAATAGTACAAACACAGGCCATAGGCACAAAAACAATTCATGTAAATCATCACAGCATCTTGCACGCTGCAACAGAAATGTTATAGAGGAGCTAGAGGAAAAAATATTCCAGTTGACAAAGACTTTGGTTGTGCTGCACGCCTGCTGCAGGTCCTGCCTTGCTCCCCTTAGAGCAGACGTAGGGATAATGTGCAGAAGAACAGATAAAGGCAGCAGACACACACCCCCAGCAGAGATTTCGGTCAGTGTTGCTGTTGTGCCACCACTACAGCACTCGGGGAGCAGCACCACTGTAATTTTTAATTCAAGAGGGTTACATTCCACTTCACTGGAAGAATTCACAACAGACTTCAGTCGCCCGGTCAGAAAGGGAACTCAAGTCGTGCTGTGGCAATCAGGATATTTGATCACAGCAAATCAAAGAACCTGCTCAGCTCTTCTGAAAGCTATCCAAAGCCAGCACAATCTCCCACTCCTCTAGTAGCCTGCAATGCTTTAGTAGCAGACAGCAAAAATATTGACATTATATCCAGTGCTAACAGTAGCTGGGAACACTGATAGTTCTGCCACTGGAGTGCCACATTGTGGCACTTTTTTCCCTGACAAATTAGTAAAGTTAATATTACCCACACTGCAATGCCAAGGATATCAGCCAGAGTTTGCCTGTTCATTTCTAACTCCGTGTTTGCAGACAGTGGCTCACGGAAGTGGCCAGCAGCAACCACCACATTGATCTGTAGTCTCAGGAGACTAAATACATTGACATCTTTCCGAACACTCTTTATCTTACTGTGAAACTTCCAGTTGCTTTTAGCAGAAATTTGTACTAGAATACGTGGTGGTCCATGATGTGGATTAGGGGGAGTCTCAACCCACTTTCACTTGTGGGTTTTCACATGGTTTTCTTTAGAAAGCACTTGGTATTAATATGCTAGTGCTTTGTCACACAGATGCATAATAGATAGGATTTCTAGCAAAAGCTGAAATCACAGAAATTTTATTTGCATATAGGGTCAGAGCTGTTTTGAAAACATGCTTTTCAGTTATCTATGATGTTTGGAGGAACTCACTGTTGCAGAAAGAATATAGTCTTTTTCCTTCATTTGCTACTGTCCTCATCACGGACCACAGTCTGCTCTTGCATCATGCAACTTCAGCAGAGTGGCTGGGCTGAGACTGATGTAATGCATTAAACATCCAGTTTTCAAAGAACACATCAAATTTCTTCCTAAAATGCTGTCTTTTCTCAAAGCACTAAACCCCACCTTCTTGATAAGAGGCTACTGTTGCTGTTGGCCCCTTGTTTCTGTTTTCTGTGCCAAAGTTGTGAAGGTAGGTGTAGCATGGTTGTAAGCTGTACAGCAACCAAGGAGAGCACAGTGATGTGAAACTGGTATTTGTGTTTTGTCAGTACCAGCAAAGGTGTGTCTTCACAAAGCTGTGGTAACTGTCAGCACCTCAAAGCAATTTAGATCCTCACTTCTCTGTGTGCCAGGCAATCACAGGAGCTACAGATCTCTCGCTTCTAAGCACTAATATCTCACTGACTTCAGCTATATAAGCTCCCCAAATTAAAATAGCATATTCATAAATTTCTAGGAATACACCACAGTTTGGATGACACATTATTCCAGTGCTCAGTTTCTTCTGGACACAAAGGCATCCTAGAGGTCTTAAAAGTCAGCCCTTCTTCAGCTCCAACTGGAGCTGGACCAAATGTCCAGCGTTGGCACCAGACCCACTGCAGTGCCAGAGCATTTCAGAAACTAATCCAATAGCTGGGGAGGTGCTTTTAGGAACCCTTTGCAGAAGGCACCTCTGCCAACAAGGTTCAACAAGGTTTCTGCTGGTGACTTGAGAAGACATATTGAGTATCAGCTGGTATGTTTATCTTCTTTAAACACTGAACTTCCTTTCAAACAACATCTAATAGGGCAGATTACTGGTTTAATATTAATGGAAACTGATCAAAAGACTTTAGATTATTTGGCTAGTTTACCTTAAAACCTTTTCCTGCTTTAGTCTCTGCAAAATATATCAAAGAGCTTTCCTATCAATGGAGAGCCTATGAACTAAGCATTTCAGGAGATGAGGAAAAAACTACATTTAAAACTGGGTTATGGATAAAATCGCCAGAAACCGTCCAGACCAACTTAGGGACCAGCTCCACATATTTTCCCAAGAGCTACTCTGGAAAATAAAACTTAGGGAATTATGCTATATAAAGAACAGTATTTTCAAATATCCTTATCTACAAAAGGCAGTTTCTTCTCACTTGCCATCACAGTTCATTAGGCTAGGGACAAAAGTGGCTGGCAAACTAGCAGAAAAAAGGAACAAGCAAATACTGGCATTTTGAGTACTGTCTCTAAGCAAAGTTAAACAGCAATGGCCAAATGACAATCGCTCAGCTCCCTCTCTGTCTATCTGAAGGGACAATGTCTGGGAACCACCTGGATCAAGGCTGTCAATCCATTTAAATGCAGAAATGCTTTCCCGATTTCAAGGCAAAATAAATATTTCTTTTTGTCTGCACACTTTTTAGAAAACATGAGCAGTAACTACAGAGCAGAACATAGATGCCTATTAAGAAAGCCAACAACAATTACTGCTATGTCTAAGAATCAACAAAAAAAAACCCACATACCAGTGTATTCCAAAGGCATTTGCTCATAAAGCAAACTCACTCCACGCAAGCCTAAGCACAGAAACCCGATAGTATCTCATGATTTATGTTCTCTCAGCAGGTTGTACTGGGTCCTCCAGATTCCGGGCTTGCCTTTCAAAGCAATTAAGTTTCTAGCACTTCTGGAAGCGACAAAAGCTTTCACTATGAAAACCTGCATGCTGCACTCACGCTGAGCCTGCAGCCTGGCAGACTGAAAACAACGGCACCAAGAGAGGTGTGAACTTCCCCCGCTCAACTCATCTGGGAGCATTAGTACGTGAAGGGACACCTCTAAACTTTGAAGCTATTCCCAAATTATGTCTTTGTCCAGCACCCAAACAGCCAGCTGCTGCTGTGACTTGGAGAGTGTTTGCAAAGCCCCCTCTCAGCCTGGAAAGAAAGATCCCTTTCCTCACTAGCCTGCATGCACAGAACTCTGCAAGTTCAGCTAGTGTGAACTATTCTAATTACTCAGCAAGACGGAGTACCCTTACTTACATTACAGCATGTCCAGAAACCGTGACAAAATCTGGGTCCTGCTGTGCTATGCACTGTACAAACATGCACTAGGAGAGGGCTCCATGGAGTTTACAACTTGCACAGGGTAAGCTGTACCTAAGGGAAGACAAGGGCAAGAAGTACAGAAGTACAGAAGTAAGCAACAGGCGTTTCACACTAGTGTGTGAATGCTGCTTCTTAACTATTACAGTACAGGAATGCTGTCTGATCAAAAAATAGATCCGTGATATGCCCCTGGCTGAATAAAACAAACAGAACAGCAACAAAGTCAAACCACTAAACATGCTGGTCCCAACAATAAAAGCCCCAGCGGTATTCAAACATCAGACCACCCTGAGAAGGCACAGCATCTTTACCTCCTCAAGAAAAACAAAAAGTCAAAGTCTTTTCCCATCACTGTGCTTATTCTGGCTGATGGGCTGACAAACAAGGCAGCTGAGTGCACGGAAGGGCGTATGCCGGTGTTACCCCAACGGGCACTGCAGGAGGTGCCCAGACACCAGATCTCAGCCCCGAGTGAACACAAAAGGGCGACTCCTTCCAGGCAGGATGGGGAGCCACCTCTTGTTCACTGCAGGGCACCCTCGCCTAGGAGCACCCAGCAGGGCAAGTCACTGAGGGGTGGCTATAACACCAAGCATCCACACGTTGTTTACTCCATGGCAAGATCAACATTTTCACACGTCAACTTACTTCTGTGCCTGTGTGTTTAGTTTGCAAAGATGCTGAATCCTTGCAACTCCAAATGAAATCAGCTGGAGCAATACAAACTCACCACCAACAGGTGCCCTGATTATTTTATTTTTTACTTATTAGTGTACCCGTTTCCTCTATTATGCAGTAAGGCACCCAACTCCTTGAACACTGTACAAGAAAGAGACCTAAATAATTTCAAATACTGTCATTTTCAACATGATTTAAGCCTAGTTATGAGAGTTAACCCAGCTCTATTTCCTGGCTGACAGCATCTGTGGTTTCATAGCCCTATTTTTTTTTGTATCTCTCGCTCACCTGTTGCTATGCAAGGATTTACAAATACAGGGAAAATATTTATCAGGGAGACCTGTAAAAAATAACTAGACAGGATTTTCTATCAAATTTAGAAGACAGTAAGTTAGAGAAAGCATTTTCCCCTCTTACCTCCTTCAGTTAAAGTTGCAGTCATTTTTAACAACTGACATAAGTGCTTTTGGAGACAGAAATGTACTTAAAAAAAAGCATACTGGCAGAAGTGTAAGATGCTTTAATATCCTTTAAGCCCTCTTTAATGTCCATAACATCCTTGGACAGAAAGCACCAACCAAATGCAGACTTGGTCACAAACAGTTCATTATACATAAAAACATGTACAGACGTGTCAAAAATGCTAAGTCAAGGACTAAAGGCCGGAAATAAGTCCAATTGTGCAACTTTTCATCTTTTCTTAATTTTAGCATCACTCAGGGTTTGGTTTTTTTTTTCCCCCACAGGAAATGGTGCCATTCATGGTATAGTAGAGCTGGTGTTATTTACTGAATAAGCAACACTCAGTAGTTTGTTTCATTCTCACTATTAAAAATGCTCCTAAAACCCATGCTTTAAAGAGAGAACAAGCTACTTCCTTATAGGTTATTTTCTGGCTGTCACCATATTATCTAACTGCCTGAGATACTAAAATTAGTGTGTGTTCGCAACAGCCCTGTGAGAAGGTTTTTTCCCCGTCACACAGACAGAACTGAGACTAGGAGAGACTGAGGTTGTGGACAAAGGTCCTTTCCAAACCCAGCTACGCTGCTTGATGAGGTTTTCCTCCCACACACGTGTTCAGCACCAGCTGCCCCTCTTCCTGTGATGACTGTCTCCCTTCTGAAGTGCTAGTAGCCTGGTGTAAAAGCATTTTGTAATCCATTATGCTGAAAATAAACTGCAGCAGCTACAAACTACTCTTTCTGCTCTTTTATGCTAACCCAGTTTTGCCTCCAACCACCTGGGGAGCACTCCCTCCCACCTGGAGCAGACCCAAGAGGGTTATTTTCAAGGGGAGGTACAGCAAGCATGTGGAAGCTTATGCTGACACAGGCAGACCCAGAAGAGGACACCTGCATGCAGCTACAGGTCAAAACCATTGCCAGGACTGAAACTTTTAAATGCAAACAGACCTCTCCCACTGGGTGCTCTGAGATAACTCCAAGAGGCAACAGAGGACTGGACCTCACGTGAACCAAAACTGCAGGGTTAAGACACACGATTTGCATTCACAGATTCCTGCTGACAGCACAGGGACAGCAAGACTAAGGAGTATGAACAGATGGAAAGAGATGCATTCACACGAGGTACTACTGCCAGCACGACACTTGTTGCATCCCCTTGTTAGAGATTGCTTCTGCACCACTGAGCTGCTTGAACAAACTGCATGAATGCTCCTCATCCACTTCAGTGTGAAGCCAGACACTTTGAACAGACTTAGCAGCAGTTTAAGCTGAACTGTGTGGTTTCACACCAGGGTTTTTGCACTGATGCAGAGGGACAGCACTTGCACATTTCAGTCTGCTGTCTCAGCAGCGCTTCGAGGCTGTAACAAGCACTTAAACTACAATCACCAACCAGAGGTGGAATAGTTTTACACCTTCACACCAGACAGGACAAGCAGCAGCCAACTGCAGCCTCAGGAATCACAAACTCCATCCCAATGTACAGAACAGTGATTTTCCTCTGATCTTCTCTTCTGTATTTTCTAGTCCTGCTGCTTCCCTCCTCAGACTCTTTATACCAGTTTTCTCCTGAGTCCTCATCTTAATCCTAGTCCCATCACACAATCCACCCCTGACAGGTTCATCGGCTCCAAAATGCTGTCCCCACACTCGGTGCTTGCAGCCATAACCACCTCTCCATCTCCTTGTTCAGACAGTCCCACATCCCCCAGCACTTCCGAACACATCTCCCATAGCTTGTGTTCTCTCTCCAATCATCCCTTCTGCTCCACCCTGTCTGGGCAACCAACAGCTTTGCTGAAAGCACAGGAGGACAATCTCCTTCCTCTTGTTTCCTGTGCCTTGGACAACAGTACTCCTTAGGAGTCAGATGTGGCAATATCAAAGCAAATCCTTCAGCTTTAAAATACAGTATGCTCAGTGCAGCATTGCCTAACAAGCTCCTGCTGTGTAGGTACGAAATAAGACATTTCAGAGTTTATAAAATGACTGATTATGGACAAGTTTTCCTGAAAATGAGAAAGTAGAACCCTAATACTAGGGACACTCTACAGCCAAATTTCCAATATCTACCCTCGAATGTGAAGGTGCTACACAGCTACTCAATGAAACATCTAGTCTATTTTTTAAAAAGGGAGAAAAATGCAGAGGGTTGTATCTTGTTCTCAAGGCAACCTGAATCATTCACGGTGAAATGTAAAAAGGAAGAAGAATCAACATGAAACTGCCACTGAGTTTGGAAAAATGTCACTTTAAAAGGTTATCCTGGAAAAATACTAAATGTTGTGCAATGCTGATTGTAGGCAGTTCAACCAGCTTCTCTTACGCTAGTTGCTATTTCCTACAGTTATTACTGAGAAAGTCCCTTAAAAAAAAATCCATGATCTAGAACAAAAATTAAAGAAGGTTATAGGCTCCAGTGATGTCTGGACATACCTGAATAAGAGAAACACAGACTGTAATAAAGATGATGCCTATTAAGGAGGGAATAGATGGTGAACGTGGAAGACAAGATATTGCTGGGTGCAGAGATTTTTTTGATTTAGATATGCAAGAAACAGGAAATCCAAATATCAGTCACAGCCTATTTACAAAAATTAGGTGGAAGTGTTGATTGGTTTCTATAGACACAAACACTGATATTCACACTAGAATCAAACAACTGTTCCTATGACTGGAAGCAAGGTCAAACCCTGATCATCATAGTTCAGTAGACATAGAAAGACAGCAAGGAAGTTCCGTTGATAGATAACCTTCACAATCTTAGAGTCAGATGATTCAGCTGCAAGAAAGCAAACAAAATCACTTTAAAACAAATGTTTAGTTCTTTCTTCATAAAAATATGTAGCTTTTCAGCAGATGACTCAAATGTGAAAGTTTGTGGTCTTTGCTCTCGCAGCCAGGCGCGCTGGATTCTGATCCACTATGCAAATCACTCAAGTGTTTTTCATTTTTTAGGGTACCAGATGCACTCCTGAACTCTCTACAGAGTGTTCCCCACCACTACTGCTGAGCCTCAGAAGAAAAGAACAATGAGGTATGAAACACTTTTTTCTCTAAAGGTGACTACCACCCGGTTTTATGGCATGACAGAGACAGGAGTTGTAAAGTCACTTTCTTCTCATGTAATGCTTCTAAAATAGAGGCAAAAGGCCTAATTTTATTGAAAGAGAGGTAGGCAGGCAGATTCTCCCACGGAGCATTCAAAATTTGTGCTTTGGAGTGCATCCTTTCAAGACTGATGATAGACCTCTCAGATAATAAGACAGATGTACACAGAAGGAAGAAAAATCCGAAATAGGTCCTACTTACATAGGATCTTTCCCTTTGTCAGATGGGACCTTCCTATCAGGACAGACTTCACTTGTGGGCCTTGATGCTTACTACTTGTTTTCCTCCTCACAACAAGAGGTAAGGCATATGTTGGTAGGAATGTTTTAAAAACCGGAGAAGTCTTAAAGAGCAGCAGGCAGGCAGCCTCCAAGAGCAGAGGCAGAGTGGACCTATAGATGGGCTGATCTCTCAGACCCTCCACTGGAAACCAGGGAGCTGGGAACAGGTCCTCGATGGATCTTGAAGTGCTGCTGAGACTTTCTGAAAGCCTCTTAAGGTAAAAGTCAGGATGAAAGCCTGTGTGGTTTTTTTATCCCATCTAGGTACAGCTCAAAGTTGCTACCTACTGTATGAAGTTGAACTTCCTCGATCTCACCCATGAAACAAGCAACCTCTGCAAACATTACTGTGCTGTCTTCTGCATTCACCCGTTAGATAGGTCTATTATGTGGACCAGAATAAGCTTTTTCCTCTGCTGGACAGCGAAATACAGGTGGGAAGAACCAAAACGCATGCAGGCACAGGTCACTAGGCTTTCCTGTTAACCCTAAAGAGTTAGGCAAGACCAAAGAAGCAGCAAGGAACATGGAAACCTTCCTCCAACTGGAGATGAAATGAAACTAAACCAAGCCAAGAGTGTTCTACCACATGGTGAGGTCTTCAGCTGCAGAACTCCAATCTTCCATCTGGTGCACGTATCTTGACTAGAGTAAGAATAATGCAGTACAAGGGAATGTAGTAGCAACCTGGTGTGAATGTTAGGCTGAGCAATGAGTACACCCAAATGCTCTCAATTTCAAGCAGAAATGCTGCAAGAAAGAGCAAACCAAGTCCAAAGATAGGCTTGTTTTCTGAAAAAGAGTTAACTGGTCAGATTACAAGACAAGACATAGACTTTCATTTCGTGAAGCATACTGGAGTTAATTCTGGTTCATGAGTTTTGGATAGCCTACCTAATAACATCTTCATCCCTCAGTGTCAGGCACTTCAGTCAATAGTTGAAGCAGGTAAGCAATAACAACTCACCTTCCATATCCTTAAAATCATCCTGATTTTCCTTTGGGCCTTCCAGGAAAATCAGATATACAGATCTCTCATCTGATAATTCATCAGTTTCTAGACTACGCAGCCAGTCCCCACAATATTCCACTTTGGCTAGCAGAGCAGTGAACAGATGTGGAAAAATATTCTCTGACTAGTGAAGAAATTCAGGGCAAGAAAATAACCCAGAACTACCTGGACTGCATCCAGGCCTCTTTACAGCTTTATGAAGAAAAATGTTAGGAAGCAGACGATACATCTTTCAATTTGAGAGGCCCAGTTTCTTAAGAGCAGCATGAAAGAAATGTGGGCTACTAAGGGGTGTGACGAAAATTTCCACCACTGTAAATCTACCAGATAGTGCTTTGGTACAAACCCATGTGAGTTTTTCTAGGTTGAGGAGTAATAGCAACTTACATCAAATGAGTATATGCCTCCCTGTATCTTATGAAACACAGTTATTTAAGGTTCAGATGGTTACAGACTTGCCACAACAGACACGTTAGAACATTAGTAAATTTGGAATGGGCAATCTCAAGGGACAGCCTACCCAGCACGTCTGAGACAGACACAGGGCAGGAGAGCAAAGGGCTCTGAAGACTGATTTCATGCAGCAAGAGTGATCATCTGGGAAAAGCATCCCTGAGTTTGAGATCATGCTGGATGCAGTATGGGTCAAGTCTGGGCACTTCCTCTCTCCCAGCTAACTTGAAGTAAGCTTGAACAAGGAAAACAGGGTCACCACTCACACATGGAACACAGGTGAGAAGAGCCATGAATAATTCCCTGGTCCAGGAAAACAGCCCAGGGTTTAGCTTCCATTTCCACACTGCAAAACAGCTTTGAAAAGTTATAGAGAGGAAAGAAATTTGTTACCCATACTTTTGTTACGGGTTTGGGGGTTTTCATGACATCCTAGCAAGAGAAGGAGAGAGGAAAAAGTTAATGTAAAGGGTCATCTGAAGGTCTGAGTCTCCCAATAACTGCTGTCTAAACTTGGAAGGTAAGGTAGTAGCTGAGAGCAAAGAAGGAGAAAATAAAAAGGAATTTGCCTAAGTGGAAGCTTCAGGAACAAGCACTGTCACTCCATTTTGTTTTGAAACAACAAAGCAATTCAAGCAAGAGCAGAAGTGAAACGCAGGGCACGCACTGCAAGTCAGAGGATTGGACTTTAGGAGCTGATACACAGACTGAAGTCTGCTGTAGTACAGCCCCGGGGCAAATTTCACTCTCAGCAGCAGTACTTGAGAGGTAGAAGCTGTTCAGTGATGTGCCACTGTGTTTGAGTGCATAAATGCTCCTAGTCAGGGACGACAGTCAGCTGAGGTAACTGAGCTGTGACCATGCCAGAGAAACGGGAGCAGAGAGAGCAATTGCATGACACTGGCACCAAACAAAAAATACTTGGCAAGGATGCAAGCAGAAGGGTGACCTACAGGACAGCACAGCTGCCCAGGATTTAGGAAACTGACAAAGTTAAACCTCAACATGACCACGCTCTTACGAGCGTGACCTTCTGCCCTTCTGTACCTCATCTGCAAAACAGGGGTGAGAGCAGTTGCCTAGCTCATACAAAGTTGTGGGAATGAAACCATGAAGGAGAGCAGAGCGCTCAGAACTTGGGCTCACAGCTCAGTGAAGAACAGTTCCCCACGTAACCTGAGCCTCTGTCCACCAAAAAACCTCAGTTTTTGAAGTGGCTATACCCCACTACAGAAGTTTGTTTAAAAATGAGACACATGCTTAATCCCCGGGGCAGAGAGTGCATGTGAAAGATTTTCTGTTTCCTCTGGCATTACAGGATTAAAGTAATTTCCTTCTTTTCATTATTTTCTCACATTTTCAATTATCCACATCTAGATTTATTGCACATTTAGAAAAGAAATACTATTGAAGGGGGACCACATCCATCAAAGTTTTCACTCCATCCCTCTGAAACCTGAAATTCTCACTAAGGCACAGCATGAAGGATTTCCAGCCACGAGGCCCTGTGCATAAAGAACTGGACAAACTTTAACATCTTAACTGCTTTTAACAGATTTTAAGACCTTACACATTAAGAGTCCCCTAGACGTTAGGTAACATCATCCATAAGCAAATCCTGTAGTAAAACAGACCTGAAAAGCCCATGAAACAGGGTAATGTATTTCAACAATACAAAGCATATGCTCGTAGAACTCAGAAAAATAAATTATTGCCCATATTATTCCTTTGTTTCAAACACAAGCTACCAGAGAAACTTCTGCTTCAAATACAGGTGGAAAATACAGAATCCAATTGAGCTATATCTCTGTGTAAGGTCAATTAATTGAAGTAACTGATTAGTCAGATCAATCTTTTGCAGTTGTCTTTATTAGGTCACAAATTCATGCAAATTATTAACTTCTTGCACTACTTTCAGTAAGGATCTGCTTGAAGAGAAGTCTTTGGCAAGTTGCACAGTTTAATACTTACTTTGCAAATACACCTGTTTACTAAGGAGGAACAAAAAATTCCAAAAAATTCTGACATGAAACAGTAAACATTAGGCCAGAAATGCATTAGTAGTTAAGAAGAAAACAACAACAGCAGAATCAAAAATAGCTCTTTAACCATTTCTCTTTTCAAACCTCTGTTTTTTTCTTTTAGGGATCCACGCTTCTCATAACTGAACATTTCTTACACTTGCACTGCGGTCTCACAGAGCTTCCTTCCACTGAGATAAAAACATATCTTTTTCTCAACCATGGTATTAGCAATCATAGCAAGTGGTTTTATTTCTTTTTCCTTCATGACCTTTCTCCAATTCTGCCTGCCGTTCAACTAAAAGCAAAACCTGGCTAATGCTTATCACATTTTTCTTTTATCAACTACTGAAGTGAAAAGAAGTGATGCTACTTCTTATTCAAATGTATATTCCATCATTGGAGGAGTGGACACAACACGACAGTGACCAGGACCAACCAGGTTTTCCCACTGGCAAAAATGTGCCATGTATTTTCCTCCTATCTACCAGAATTTCTCGTATCACATCCACCCCTATTTCACCTTTTTTTCAGTATTTTTAATGTGTCACTCGTTATCAGAAACAAATGTTTTCCTTGGGCTCAGAAAAGTCAGCTTTTATGTTGCCCAAATATGAATTCGAACAATGGCCAAAGCAACAAAGCAGCAAAAGCAGCAAAAGTCACCTGTCAAAACAAAGAGCATGTAACTGCTGGTAAAAGTCAATAAATGCTGTATATTTTGCAACATGCTGGCATTATGTTATAGCTATTCCTCCCCAATAATTAACAGATGACAGTTTAGGTTTAGAACAAGGGCATTGTATAATCAGTGACCCATCTATGCAGCTCAACCATCTGATCTGTCTCAAGGTCACTGTCTTCGGTAACTGGGTAAGAATTACATCATCTGTCCTACTATAGGATGACAATTACATCATTGATCAATACCTGAGATCTGAGCGTTACCAACAAATTCATGTTAGGGATGAGTTACAGCTGGGTGGATACCACAAAATTAAACTCCTCTTTGGTTCAACCCACATCCCCATTAAGACTACATTATAAAATTGTTAAATCTATTACTACTATTTGTATTGCAGTGCAAACTGAGAGCTAAGGAAAGATGTGGTGAAGGTGCCACAGCAGCACACCCTCTGCAAAGACGCAGAAGATGATCTTTGCTTTGACGAGCTTGCAGCAGCCTGTAGTGACAAGAGCAACGGAGGGTGGAGGAGAGGTGTAAGCAGATGGCAGCAGACCACATGTTATTTCTGTAAGGTTTTGGTGGTGATGCAGTTTGAGGCAGTCACATGTTCACCTTCAACAGTGGTAAGTATTTAAAGCTATTTTAGTTTTCTCTGCCTTGAATCAGACCTGGAGCAAGAAAGCAGCAAGATACTGTGTCTCAGTGGAAGACAAACAGCCCTTGGATCTTCTGCTCCCCTGCAGCTGGTTTGGTAGTGAAACAGGAGGCTCTGCATTCAGTGATGAAGAGATCAGCTGAATGCAAGAAGAGTGAATGAAGGTACAAGCAAAAAAGGATAAAGATGAGGCAGTTAAGAGTGAAGTTGAGCAAAAGAGACTCAGGGTAGAAGGGGCAAGCAACAACAAATCAGCTTAGGGTAAAAGAGATTTGTATGCAGTTTGGGCCCAGAGTCTGTCATCTGGCTGCTTTTGCCGTTGTGCCTCTTCTGGCTGAAGTCTTCAGGAAGTGGCAACTCCCTCACTCCCCCTTACGGGAACCTGTTAAAGAGATGGAGCTTGTTCTCTTGCCTTTGATAATCCAGGGCTCAAGCAGCCCTCAGGACCAGGGTAACCTGAGCAGAGCCCCAGTAAAGTGTTTCTGCAAAAACACCTACAGCAAGATTCAACAGAAGGTGATAACTCACCCATGGGGGGATATATCATATACAGTAGTACCTAGAGAGATTGACCTACTTGGCTTCTGTACAGGCATACAGTGAATGACAGCTCCTGTCTCAAATACAAAGAGCAATGCATGGAACAGGAGTCCCAGGGAGAGACAATACTAAGCCGGCGTTTTCACCCTTGGATACACTAAATTAGGTACCAATCCATACTTCGGGACCTACATAGCCGGCCTCCTTCGCAGTAGTGCTGTGTGTGCCCAGAGGCCCATTAAAGTGAAGTGGAGGGTGGAAAAGTGACTTGCCTGCTCTGGAAATCAGGCCAGGACTAAACAGATTTGATAGCTCTGACCTTAACAGATTCGGCTGTGAAACGCAGACGAGACTCTAGCACCAGCACAGAAATTATATGAGGTTTCTAAAGCATAAACTATATGTTCAGTCTTATACACAAGAAGCCAAGCATGGCATCAGAGACTTCAATGATCTCACCTCAGAGAAGAGGGGCTTTTATTTCAGGTTAGGGCAAGGAAAGTAATAATAACTGTATTTTTCTGGCAGGCCCCACTCCTGTCTTTCTTTCACCAAGAGGCAGACAAACTCACTACCTTCAGGTAAATAATGAGGCAAGGTTTGCCTCTGCAGGGCTTACTACAGGCTAAGAGTATCAGTCCCTTTTTTCTTCCAATAAATCCCACTTTTTTGTTATTGTGAATACACCAGGCTTTCAAAGTTTCGTTCAAAATACTTAAATTTCAAAGTGTTTGATGCCTCAGATCACATTTGCAGCACTTTTAATAGGGCAGTGCTGCTGTTCTCCAGAAGGTACTTTTACTCTTGCAGATTAAAGAATAATTACACAGAGAGAGGCTAACTCTGCTATCCCCTGTGCCAGGTTTATGCTGAAATAACTCCACTGATTGATGAAATTAAGATGGAATGAGACTGCAATAATCTAATACTGAACTGAGCCATATAAAATAAAATCTGCTTTGTTAAAGATGTAGTCGACTCTAGAGGTATCTTTCCTCATCCCCTGCGCAGAAAAGCTCTTCTATTTTTTCACATGATGAATTTTGAAAAAGTGAGGCCTGTTTCTGGGCTCTTTTGTGGTTGGTTTGGGNTGTTACGCTCCCTGGAGAAGCTCATCACAAAGTTAAGTGCAAATTCCACACAGGTAACAGGAAATTAAAATACACTACAAAAATAACCCATCCCTACCACTTACTATGTAACTTATCAAGCACATAAATACGAAGTTAACTAAAAAGTTAAATGCTGCTCTGGTTTCATGATTGCTAGCTCTTTATCCCTGTCTCAGAACCCAGCTCTGTTCTGTGGAGGAGGAAGCATGTCAGTGCAGCAAATTTCACCTGCAATAAAAAGTAATTTATTGTGCCTAACTGTGAAAAGCAAATTGATACCATCAGCTAGGATTTTGTATCTCACACAGGTTGTTTCTATAATTTGTCTTTCTTTTGGAAAGAACTAAGACTAGAATAACAATGCAAAAACTTGCAACTAATATTAAATTAAGCTGGATTTCAGAAAAAGTTGCTAGATGAGAAAGATTGGAAGAAGATATATGTATGGCACAAAAAGACGAACAACATGGTTATGAAAAATAAAGCTATTTCTTAACTGCTGGTGAGATACTACAGTCTCAAATAACACAAAAATTCCAAGAAAAAGGAAATTCTCAAAATGCGTTTCTAGTAAATCAGTTTGTTAATATGAGGAAAAAGAAAGAAAGAGCAAAAGAACTGGACATTACTTCTTTTATGTTACCTGAAATACCATCTGCACAAACACAACTGAGAAGGAGTAATAAACTGGAAATCTAAGCAACGAAACCAAAAATTAAACCTTTACCACGAAGCACCTCACCACTGGATTCCTTTAAAAACCACTTAAAAATGCCATTGGTTTTCCTTAGCAGCAAGAATGACAGTATTTGTGTTTTGCCACTGGAGCATTAGCTAGCTGTCACTAAGAAAATTCAAAAGGCTGGGGTGGTACAGGAATTGCATACACCTCTGAGCTTTCCCACTGCTTTACAACTCCCTTGACTGCGTAAGAAGGCAAAGACATTTCCAACAACTGGTTTACGTCTGCTGTGGCAGATCTCTTCACTTTGCAGCCACTCTGTTTCCAGAGAAGTAAGATAAAAAAGCTTGAGCTCTTATTAGCCCATCAACAAGAGTAAACTCCAGTCTTTTACACTGCTAAAGTATTATATACAACTGCTCCTCAAATTTACTGCCAGCACCTTTTGATACATGTGCTTTCTACTACATTTTCAGCTATCCCACACACACTTTACTCATTCTCTTAGCTTCCACCTCCTGTATCTTCTCAATCCAACCTTCGACCTATAGCTCCTTCCCACATTACTTGGTTTTTCCATTTCTCTTCCAGAGAGTGGTTACCATCCTGCCACTCCCTCTCCCTGCTGATAATCTATTTTTAATAACAGCCCCTGTTTTTTAACTAACACCAGAAACTCAAAAAAATCCTAACAGGAATCTGTGGAGCTGGTAACAGATTAAAGCACTGCCTTTGCTTTGACTTCCTTTAAAAGGCAGAACATGAAAAATACCATCAAAGGCACAGATCAAATTTATGAAAGCTGACCAGAATCAGTTTTCAGGACTGATGGCTTGACACCCCTCCTTCTCCAGCTAAGCACTGGGCTCACAGCGCCTTGCTATTACATGACTTCAGACAGAAGGTACCTTCATCAGCATAAAACTGGGAGATCTTTAGGCTGCACTGCTCAGAAAGGAGCCTGGAAAATATCACCCAGCTGACCCTGCAGGAAGCCTTCCTATGAATAAGAAGAGATTTTAAACCCCACAGCGTAAGAAGAAAAAAGGCACAGAGCGATTTAGCATAATGCCCCCAAAGGAGACTGCAAGTTGGCAGCAACAACACAACTACAGAGAATTTGGGGCTTCCTGGATCTTGGCTACACGAAGCTGTTGAGAGAAAACTTTCTTCCTTCCTTAGTTGTGAAGTATGACAAAGCTGTAGAAGCAGCTGTCTTTTCTGACTTAACTACAGAGCTTGGTTAAAGGAAGATGGTATGTATCACACCAAACCAGAGGAACTGTCCTCTGGGGACACGCTTTTCTACCAATTATGGGGAGCTGGGCTCCTCTGGTCACCACTTTTTCATGAGGACTGCACCCTAGTGCATCTCAACAAATTGGAATCTCCTCTCTCAAGTTAACCTTCAACACCAAATGTTGAGCGCACTGATGAAGATGATGAACAGTAAAGTGGTGTAATAGCTTAACCAGTGGCTGATACAGCAAGTGTGTTACATTACTTCAGTGATGGCAACTAGAAACTGAAAATTATTCTTTTCAGCCTTTATTGACCCCCACCCTCGAAAATGAGCACATTCTACTTGCCAATATAACAAGAGTGACTTTCAAAGAGAAACCCTGGAGAAAGCAGAACTGCACACTGGCAGCCATGAGGAGCAAGAAAAACTTTGCCTTGCAAAATGGCCAAATCCACAAAGTCCCAAGAAGGACAAGGAACAGACAGAAATACTACAAACATGTTCAACAGCACAGAAAGGCACATCATGCAGGCTACTCTAATGGCAATGAAAAACTCAAATATGGCCAAATAATGCTGTGAAAGCCTTTGGCACAACAGGTAGAGGACTGGAAAAGGCCTTTTTTTAAAAGAGAGAGCAGGGAAAAGGGCACTCAGCAGGGAAATGGAGGTGAACAAAACAGAATCCCCTTTCAAAAAACACTTAAATGCTCACTGTTGCTGGGGAAGAAGAGCTATACCTGTGTTGTACGCACAAGACATCCAGTTTTAGGATCCAGTCTGCTCTAATTGACAGCTCTTTCTTGCAGCCAACAGCAGACTGCAGCAGTACTACTGCTTGTGCTTTCTAGCAGTGAAAGCAGGACCAGGTGTACATTCAAATAGGTATCGATGCTACGTATTCTCAGTTTTACTCTCCAACAGCAGGAACTGGTGGTAGTCAGTAAAGGCTTGTTAAGCATATTCAAATGAAGTCAGAGCATTTCTACATGCAATTAATCATGATTTATTTGAAGGCACTGTGTTAGCACTCCCTTCTTCTGGTTTCTGAAACTCCAGTTAATGAGGGCCAAGCTTCAATCTGAAACTGCTTTATCTTACACAGTGAACAAAAAAGATGGCCAAGTAGGGTTATTATCTAAACCAATAAAGTGTTATGGCAAAAGAAATTTCTTTGCATCTTTGAACAGAACAAACGTCTTAAAAAGAGAGGTTGGGCAAACCAGATTAAATAACTATAGCAACTTAAGAATTTGGAAGCAAACCAGTTTTTATTTAATAAGAAGCTAAGTGGTGTTTCTGCCATCAGCGCTATTAGTCCTCTGTTTTTTACTGTTCTGTTTCATGTCTGCATGTGTTACAGTCTCAGAAAACAAACTAGTTAGCAGCGTCTCTGAAGCAAAGGAGTGAGGAAATAAGCATGCCTTGTTTGTGATAAATTAGCCATACGCATCTTTGAATCTGTAGTCTGCCTGTTGAAAAACATTTCCAATGGCTCTTTCACATTTAGAAGGGAGAAAATCCACTTTAGTTTTTCCTGATGTTTCAAGTCAAGTGCCTAGATGTGAGCAAACCCACATTATTTCTTAGAACACTTTCTAGCAGGAGATGACATTGGTGATGGTGCATGCATTTCACCCATTGTATCTCATCTGCTGAAACACTTCATCTGTCTTCCTTAAATAATTTCATCCCATTACTAAGGGTAGACCCTCTGCTGTAAATCCTGTGTTTTGACACAGAATAAAAATCTGCAGATTTTTAAAATACTTTCCAAATACCTTTTTCGTATGTTAGTCAAACAAAATAGCTAGCTATACATAACTTGTGCTGTATAAGCATGGTCCTTTCATAATATACTAAATGCTCTGATATGATCCTGGTTGCCATATCACATCCTAAGCCAGGTTTGTTAAAACCTCTCCAAATACCACATACAAAAGATGAAGGAGCTGTGCTACAAATAGAGCAACTGCAGAGGCTACAGCCCTGCCCACATTCACTCTTGTGTATTTTTACACAAAGCCTAGCACTGTATAATGTGGGTGCCAGCTATAGCTTGTACCATACTGCCAACCAAACAGGATCCAAAAACAGATAACAAGGAAAATTCCAGGGCAGTTTCCGTGTACTATGAGCAATAGAATTTGTTATTTTTTTTTTTAAGAATCACCATTGTAACACGTTTCACAGACATTGAAAGTAGGGATGCAAACAGCACTACAACCATCAGTCAGAATTCTTTTCAAACTCATTATTTCCCAGATGGGGGAATTTTTCAGTAAGGTGAACCTTACTGAAAACAGGCTCTTTGCTTGTAACAGACAGTATCATATCATAATACAACGGTATCATGACAGGTTTATAAGGCAAGTCGGACTTGACTAAATGAAGAAGGTCATTTTACAGTTATCAACAAACACTCCATTCCAGCTCTGCTAGAATGCACCATCCCAGCATACAGAACCTTAACACAGTGAATTCAGTAGCACAGAAGAGCTTTTCGGGTTCATGGGCACTTGGGAAAGGCTTTATGAAGTAATTTTCCAGCAACATTTTGCAGCAGCCACTTTGACTGACTTCTTTCCTCCCTCCAGGCTTTCTGAACCTATAGAAACACTGGCTGGCTGTTCTCCTCATGCCAGAACAAACCATGTTTTTCATCACTTGGGCTTACCATAGTAAACTTTTAGATAATGACATGAGAAGACAGAAAACAAAACAAAAAAATGCCACGACATTTTGTGGAAGAAAAACATCTGAATTGTTTGCAATTTAAAGCCTTGACTTTCTATTTCACTAAACAATAACCAGATTTTATCTCAGAATAGAAATTTACAGCTTGAGCTGCACATCCCTACTGAACCAGCTGTAGACTTGCTCCATCATTTCTTTTTGTAGGGGTTTGAAAGAGTCAACAGTTTTGCAATCCCACAAACATTTTCACTTTTTATTTCCCTTTATTCCCACCGAATGACAGAGCTGTAGTAATGTTCTGCCTGGCAGAGATACAGAAGACCTAGAAGTCTATTTGTGTTGCTCCACGGATGTGCAGAGGAAGCATCTTGAGAGCAACAAGATGCACCTCTCCCAGCTTCCCTGCATTGAAGGTGCTGGTCCTGCAGAAGCCGGTGCCCTGCCAAGCTTGTGGTGACCCTGGGCTCCACTTTGTGTGATGTGCAGGACCTGACAGAAACGTGGAAAATCATAGTTGGGGTTGGAAAGGACCTTAAAGATAATCTAGTTCCAATCCCCCTGCCATGGGCAGGGACACCTCCCACTAGACCAGGCTGCTCAAAGCCCCGTCCAGCCTGGCCTTGAACTCTTCCTTCCAGCGATCCACAACTTCTCTGGGCAGCCTGTTCCAATCAAAAGGAGGGCGTTGAGAGGAACATGCAGCCCTCACAAGGATGCTGGTCTGAGGCTGGCTCTGAGCAAACTAAGGATCAGAGCACGTGGCCATGCTAGGGAAGACCATCTTGGCAATAAGAAGTGCTTCAGATGAAAAACTTTAGTTTATAAACAGGGTAGCAGGCCTGCAGAAAGGATGCTCAGGCCAACTGCAGATTTTTATAGTGTTATTTACGTGCGTGTTCATTAACATAAATCAAATCATGATGTGTCCAGGAGATTATTAATCTCCTCAGTAATGTAGTGTAATGCCATAACGCTTCCAACCCTCAAGTACCACAGTGCAGTACTACTTTTGGGGCTTTCACATTGCAGTACAAAATGGAGGGGAGGGGAAGGAACACGCAGTACTTTCATAGCAGATTTTAATACTCTGGGTTACAGGCCAAAGAAGCAGTTGGCAATTCATCTCCTCTCCCCAACCTGCATCCAGAGTGGTCACCAAGGAAACTTGCCTCTGCTCTTCTGCTATGCCACTTAGATCGCACACACGGCACAGGCTGATACCTTCCTCGCTACAGCCCCGCAAACAACATCAGCTTTCAGGCCAACCAAAAATAATGACCCCTCAAGTGAGTCATACAACGTATCGCCATTTATTATCTAAGACGGTTGCTTTAATAGCGTTACACTGGGAATTCAGTTAACCCACCCTGCAGACTGGATTTCAATGATATTTAAGCCTCTGGCTTTTCCATCAAAGCTTTGAAAGACAGTGCTTTTTCATCTTTTCTTTTTTAATAACTACAGAAGAAATGTCACTTTACAAAATTTATGGTGGGCCCAATGGCAAGTCTGGGGTTGGTCTGTAAGATTCATGACCAGACTGACTTCTTTAGAAAAAAACAATTTAAAGAAAAATAAAAACAATACAGAGTAGAAACATTTCTAGCAGAAATCAGAATTATCTTTCCTCTCTCCAGAGATCAGGCTTACCACAATTTAGTGTGTACTGAATTAGATATTATTTTCTTCTTAATTGGAAAGATATCAGACAAACCTCCTTGGTCCCTTTTCTATTTTCCACTGATTTTTTCCTTCTGTTTTGATTTTTTATTTTTCTCCTGCTTTCCACTGATTTTTAAAGACTCTGGCTGATAAATACTATCAATTTCAGTTAGCAGCTTAGTCCTAATCAGGTCATATCACAGTTCACTGCCTGGGGTTCTGCCCAGCAAGCAACACTGGCCCAGCAGAACCACCCTCAGTCCCTCGGTTGCCATAGATACTCCTCGGTGACCTCCTGACACATTTACTTGGCTGGCAAACAGAAACTGTCATCGCATCAAGTGCTGGTCCCTCTTCTTGTTGTTACTAATACCACTCTTTTTCCTAGTGGCACTGAGGAGACGGTTGCATTCATATTCACCCTCTGAAATCGCCACACAGACTCACAGTGAAGACTGAACTGCTTCAAGCACGCCTCCTGCAACTCCGATTCAGCAACTGAAACCACTCATACTAACCCCAAAACACACCGAATCCTCTTACAAGACACTGTGCCAGTTGAAGGCTCCAAACTAGAAATCCAATTTCAAGTTAAAATGCCAATCGCAAAGAGTTTTATTAGGTTTGGAATTTATTACGGAAGTGCCTCAAATTTCTGTTTTAAATTATTCCTCCCAGCAGGCTAGCTTCCTTTTTACACTGCCTTCCTCTCCTTCTAAGGCATTTAAAAATCTTTATTATTACTACTATCTAGAGAATAAAAGAGGTCACTAATACGTTTACTTGGTTTGTAGAGTTGAAGAACATCTAGATCCCAAAATGACAACAAAAGAAGATAAATTAAAAAAAAAATAATCCCCCAATACTTGTAACCAAGGAATCAAGGGTTTACTTTTCCTAAGAATATGCAAAGGAAAACTACAGAATATCAGAATCTTCACAGAATAAGTGATTCAATTTTCTATCACAGAAAAAACCCTATATTTAGAAAGGCGTAATACATTACTTTATTCTCCTGGTAAATTCAGCTGAATTAAGAGAACCAGATGGCCAAATATCTATGGAGTATTCAGACCTATTACAATGATGCAGAAACATTAGAGAGGAAGAAATCCTACACGTCTTGCGAGTCGCCTGTGCAGACCACATAATAACAAATGAGATCATTATGCTCAGCCTCGAAGCAAATGATCTTTTGACTTTCAACAATTTATGTGCGCCGTGGAATGTCAAGTTATAACCATTTTTTTCTATTAAAAAAAAAAATCCTGAAGCTCTGTTCCTTCTGATTTAGCACAAAGATTATACAATGAAAAACCTCTACTCCCAATAAATAATCATTTGGCAACTTCAGTGATCACAGGACTCGAATGCGCTGGTGTTACAAAACATTAGTTTACTATTTAAGTGCAACTGAAAAATGAAAAGCATGGCTCTGAATCCCAGCCTGAAAAAAGCAACACACCCATCAAAGCAGCCCTGACGCACACATCAAATAAAACAGCCCAGCAAAGAGAAAACATGACTGCCACTTTAACAGTCTCCAGCAAAGAAAGCTTCCTGGACAAGTTGTGTCAGCAGCTCCACTGCATCCTCTCACAACAGAACGAGTTTCACTCATGCAAGTCAATGGCACCAAAGAGCACATTTACAACCACCACTCAGTGTTAAACCCATCCCAGGTCTTTAAACTGCAGCACGAAGGGAAGAATGATGCAGTGACAAGAGCCTTAGGGTGGGACTTGGGAGCTGCAGACTCAGGTCCCTGACAATGTGACCCTTTGGGCTGGGGCACCAACCTTCCTCTGGGTTTGGTTTGACATCTGAGCAGTGGAGGCACCACAGCTTCCCCATCTGCGGGGAGCACCCTGGGAACAGACACAGGGAAGCCTGAGATGCTCAGATATTCATTGATGTGCCACACACAGACTCCCTAGACAGTCCCTGGAAAGCAAATCCTGCGTTGCTGTATTCTGCTCTTCACCAAACACGTAACTAGAACTGGAGAGGATGGAAGAGGGAAGCAAGTAACTTTGAATTTAACATACACAATGAAATTCTGCCAACATTTCCTCTTGAAAAATCACTGGTTTAGACACACTCCAAAAATAATAGCAGCTCTATTCTAACATTATAGCTACAGTTATGGTAACATTTTCAGTACCACATGTACCTGAAATACAATCAATGATTTTTAAGAAGTTCCGTTAAAACAGTTTTGAGGTGAAATCTTACTTCTGTTTTCTTTAGGTGCAAACAAATGCAATCAGTGCTGACACGAAAAGCATTTGAACTTTGCAAACACTATTTTCTTCTATAAACACTACAGGAAAGCACCTACCAGTAAGGTCAAAACTTGGTCTGGCTGATTACAAACTAATTCAAGCCCCATCTCTATACATTGTATTAAAAATAATGTAATCCTCTGTTTTATAACCAGGAACTGAAAAACATGATGACAACTGAAGAACCATATGAAAAGCAGGCTCTGGTTTTAATAAATGTTCATGGTATGGGGGATCACAAGAAGATTTTCTAATAGTACCTTCCTCCCCAACCTCCCCTGCCCCAAATTTTAGTATTAGAACGTCCAACAGTGACATCCCTCGAAGGATTTCCCTCCTGCATACCCACAAACTGTCCAGCCCCCAAAAAACGAAATGGATTGCACGTCAGCCCAACTAATTAATTCAAGCTTACAATAGCTACCCAATCATTGAAGGATATGTACCTACACAGTATTTTCCCACACACGTTTTACTTGTGTGTTTTATGTTTAGACAGCCTCATATATTAGTCAGCCTGAAAAGGGCAAGAAGGCTTAAATGAATTAGACTATTTATACCTGGTTTGAGATCTTTTTACTTGCTTCACTGCGTGTAAAGTGGCCTTTATGTAAATGAAGACCAAGGCCTGGGATTTGTATTTTTTATGGTACTGAAAGGAAAACCCTGTGCTATACTGGTGGCTTTGACTTCAGTGGTTACGGGCCCCAAGAAGGAACGTATCTATATGAAGATATATTTATAGATCTAGATATAGTCCAAAAAGGCCACAAGGTTATTCAGTCACTAGAGTTCTCATTCTAGAAGACAATGAACATGCACTGAAGCCTTTAAGCCCTGAATAACTCTCCCAAGAACACTATTTGACTGGGCCTTAAACATGGAAACAGTCCAAGTATGACTTAAAACATGTTCCCCTCTTCCCCTCCTTTTTTTTCCTCTTCCTTTTTTCTTCACAGCTCACATATCTTTGCTCAGTTCACTGAATTAAGGTTTACAGAAAGAAAACAGCCACAAAACTCAACTGTGATTGTGATTAACTGGTAGTAACATCGCAACAAAACCACTGCTTAAAACTCAGTATATTTTTATCTACACATATGTGATTCCAAGCAACTTCTTTGACATCAGATATGCCTCGCATTCTGTGCACACTGCTGCGGCTTCAACCATGAATTTATCTCTGCTTAACCCTTTCAAACACAAGGAAAGTGTCACACTAACAAATAAAACAAAACCAAAACCCAGAAATCAACTTCCTTGTGGTTTCCCTAACTAGAGTACAGCACCTTGCCCCGTGCAGGGGAAACATCAGTGTTTGTGTACCTATGAATTGCTTTTTACACTTCTGCAGTTAATTCAAACATTCTCCCCATCCACATCAACCAACCTGCCACAGATCTGCTGTGCCAATGGCTCACTCAGGGACAGTACAGCGAGCATCAAGCCTACACACCCCTACACAAGCTGTGTGCAGTTTGGTTAGTCAAGAGGGGCTTTTGGTACCTATTTGGAGAAACCTCTGAACTCTGGGATATAGCATATGAAGTGTTTTATCACATGCCCGCTGTACATCTGACACCAAATCTGGCTGGAAAATAGCTGCCAGCACTACCCTTAGCTCCACATTCCCATGGTCAGCAACCTCTCATAGCTGAAGCCACATGCTCCACAGCAACACTGGGCACATCACCCAAAATATCAGCCTGTAAGGGGAAGGATCAGCATCAGCAGGACAGGGCTGTTTGGGGAGTTTGTTTTGGAGGTTTTTTCAGCCAGTTCTGACATATCATGATGCTAAAGCAACACTACTGACATTAGTGAGTCCAGTGCAAACCAGTGAGTCAGCTTTACTGTTTTCCTTTGAGGAGGAGAAGAATCCCATAACTTAATTCCCAATATATTAAATTTATTTTAAGTAACGTACTAGAAAGTGATACTTAACCAGAAAGCCTAAGTAACCACTTTGTATCTCAATCACAGGCACAGTACAAGCAAGCACAGCTCACAGTGTGCGTAGCATGTACCACCAGCACCTTACAGGCTTGGAGAGCAGAGCTGAGGTGTCACCCCCAGCCTCTCCCCCAGCAAAGGTTCAGTTTGTCAACAGAAAGAGATTCTGCTAGAAAATAAAGAGACTAGTAACTCATTTCTATCAAATCACTGGGCAATAATAAGGGGTCCATTTAAAAAGAGCTCACTTAAAAAAAGCACAGATCAGGGAAACACACATAATTTCAGAAATGTTACAGAAAGAAGAGACTTGTACTTTATCAATGACTGAACACAAACTTGCAGTTTGGCATGGAAAGGTCTCAATCACCGGGGAAGAGGTCTTCAGTCAGTGTAACTCAGTTGAGCAACCAATGAATTAGGCTGAGAAGGT
Source organism: Thinocorus orbignyianus (assembly GCA_013400375.1). Classification (NCBI taxonomy): domain Eukaryota; kingdom Metazoa; phylum Chordata; class Aves; order Ciconiiformes; family Thinocoridae; genus Thinocorus; species Thinocorus orbignyianus. The sequence continues at coordinate 654,703 of VXBW01001787.1, forward strand.
GTCTGTGTTTTGAAATTTCTTGTATAAGAATAAACAGTCAGGTAGAGCATGTAGCTGTTAAAAGCTCCATAGATAACCTTCTGGCAGTATAACCCACATAAAACACCGATACTGAAGAAATTTCATTGACAATAGTCCTGGAGCTCAGATACTGTAATGCAGTTAAGACCCAAATAATATGTTTTTGAAGTGGCACAGATGATTGTCCATTTATTTCATAAAAGAAAGGCAGCCACATCCAACAACACACTTGACGAACCATTAACACAGTGGAATTCATTTATTGCTTCTTATTCTCAGTATACACACAGAGAAGGAATTAATAAGTATCATCAACCAGAGCAATACCAACTTGCTAAACGGTGATCCATTTAATCTCAAAATGCTGCTCCTGATAAAATTTACCAAAAGCACTGTCCCTCCTGATGGCTTCTCAAAACAGTCCCCATAACAGCACAAAGCAGGCAGGGGCAGTTAAACTGAGACAAGTTGCAATCTGCAGCATTCTGTTTTTTACCACAGCATTTTGAACTCAGAATCGAAAAGAAACAATTTTGCTGAGCAGCTCACAAGAAAAAGGTTGCAATCCCAGACTTTTACAGACACTTAAGCCTGTAATGCTTTGCTCCTGTTATTGTTCTAAATGCTGAATAGACACCCTCCACTCCACACACGCACACACACGTGCACTCAGTGTCACACTGTGTACCTCACTTCTAATAGTAAACCTGACAGAAAGGGATTTTATTTTTACACTTTCACACCACCCACTCCTAATTAATGTCAATCAGTGTCTTCTGCATAGTACACACTGCAAATATACATGGCCTTATCTGTGCCGGGGGGGGGATATCAGCAAAAATTTCCACTGTTGCTAAAAACTGAGTGAGCTCCATGTGATGGTCTCACACAGAAAGAACCGTGAGACACACAACGCTCCTGAGGAGTCATTAAAATGCTCTGACTTTTGAGGGGACATTTCTGCTGGTTGCTTTGTGCTTTTTGCCCCACAGATATGAACAAGAAATAGTTCTCTGGTTTGGAAGAGCTGTTGCAGACTTTCGAGGTGCCAGAGGGAGCAGGGACTTGCCAGTACGTCTCGACAGCTGCCATGAGCAGTGGGAGGGACAGCAAGGGAATTTTACTGGTGACTTCAGCAGAGCCAGTCCACACTGTTTAGACAACCACGGACCAGAGTCAGACAATTAAAAACACTGTCAGCTACTGGGTATGTGCCTACACTTGCACTCCTCAGCTGTCCCAATAACCACCACAGCAGCAGAAGTGAGGGTGGGAAAATCTTGCCCCCAAACCCAAAGCAGACAAACTTGGTTTCCCAGCACACACACCACTCACTTCTTTTTATAGACTGCTTTTCTCTTGGATGCAAAAGTAAATCCAGCTCAGATGATTTCCCTGCCTTAACTTTTGTACAAGAGGAAGACAGAAAGCTAAAAAAAGAAAATTAGACACTTCATGAAATACGTGATTAAGACACAGAAACTAACAAGACAGATGGGCTGAAACATTCAGGGAGCTTCAGCTCATCGGCCCATGTTCTTCCAAGATCTACAGTAAACTATTGTCTTCCCTGTTTAGAGTTTTTAAATGAGGTTTTTCATTGCAAAAATTTAACACCATTTCTAAACTTGGAGTGCCCTTGTTGCGTAGTCCAAAATAAACCCTAATATTTACTCAACCGGCACATGGTCCTAGAACATAGCTATGGGGTTTTTCTCCCCCCTTCCTTCGTCTTTTTTTTGGGTGGAGATAACTGCTGCTGGCTCAGAGAAGGTGAGCTTGCTGAGGAGCGGGCTGACGGTGGATGAGGGGTTTCCCCTCAAGCAAGAAGGTGTTCAGGCAGCACCCAGCTGCACCTCACTTTGCTCCTTTGCGTGCACCCACAGGAGGAGCTGCTGCCACTGGCCTTAGCTGGGTTATTACAGCACAGACAAAAATACAAGGCCAGCTATGCAGCTAACTCCCTTTTACAAACGTTCATCTCCCAGGGTGAGAAGCAGCAGTCAGTATTGCATGCTCTGAAATGAAGGGTCAGTTGGCTCCTAGCAAGGCTGGTCTGCCCCTCTGCAAGCTCCTTGCTCACAACGACGACTCAGGAGGCTGGTCCATCTCCCCCCGCGTCCCTTCTTCCATTAGAAATTAAGTCCTCTTTTCTGCAGGGTGCACAAAACAGCCACTCATCCAAGTTAAAACCAAAATAAAAGGAGGGGAAAGGAGAGAAGGGCGAGAAGAAGAAGAAAAATAATCTGTGACTCTGCGCTTGACAAAAGCCAGTGATCAGCAACAACTACCGAACGCTGAGTCACTTCTTTCCCTTCCACCTGGCGAGTAGCTGCCTGGATCCATTCAGCAGAAAGCCTCTTTTCATCAAAACTGGCATAAATCTGGAGCAATTCACTCTGTTTCAATGGAGCTGCTCAGGATTTACGGCAGCATGACACGACAAGCAGAATCCCGGCCGTTAAGAGCTACAAACCCAGGTTTTCCTGCAGGAAAACGTGCTGCTCCAGGCTGCGATACTAACTGTGCAGCAGCACTGATGCCACAGCTGGTTCTGTTCTTCCTGATGCTGTCATCTCCAGAAGATGCTTCAAAGGATCTTTGAAGAAATCACCCTATTTCACCACACTGGGAGAATTTTGACAATCTATGAGCCAAATAATGCTTGATAGCTTGAACTAATTACTTTTTTCAGTTTCAATGCTCTAATTTAGTTTTGCAAAGATTCACAAAATTATCATTATTTTTAACATCTCACTGGACTCTGTGAAACAGAGTTCAGAAGATAGAAGTAGTATTTTCTCTGCAGATGACGTGTGAATAAGCATGGGATGAGATCAAGATTTAAGGAATACCAATCAGCTTTGCCAGACAGTTATCTACCCTATTTATGTCCTCAACTTAAGAAAAAGCATTGCTAGAAGATTTATGCATGCACTGGAAGGCTTCTATAAGCAGGGAAAGACCCTGAAAAGGCTACATACCCTCCCCCTCAGTATGCAATGCAGTGACAACCAGAATAACAAATGGCAAATGAACACAAAATCCAACTTTTGAAACAGGACTCTTTCCAGAGAAGAGAGATTCTGCTTTACTATAAAGACAACACCTATGTTAAAAAAGAAAAAGAAAAAAAACAAAAAACAAACCAAAAAACCCAAACCAAACACATTCACACATGTAACAACAGACTGACAGACTTTTTCTAAACAAATGCAATGAGTCTTTTCTATCCTGGTTAAGGACATTTACAACATTCAAGAATAGGATGTAACTGCCTAGAAACAGCAGCATTCATGTAGTCCTTTCAATATGGTGAACACAGTGTGCTCTACAAATATTAATTTAGCCTGAACAACCAGTGAGGTATGCAAATATTACTCCCAGCTTCAACTGGAAAAGACTGAGCACAGAGGAATGGCGAGGGGGATTTTCAGCAGTGCTTCAGAGATCCAGTTCACAGCCAGAGAAGGCTGGGACCTTGCACGTCTGCAACTGTTTTTGCTAGTCCTGCCCTGACTGACTTCCCAGACGTGCTGTAAGCCAGGGCCTGAAACTGCAGCCTGGCTTTTTCTCTTCAGGACACCCACATGAGCAAACATTTTCTGTATCACGACTGGTTACGCTGCCCAAATCAACAAGGTGCTGTGCAGACATGGGTGCACCCCGTGACAGCTCCTAGGTCCTGGTTGCCTCAACCATGAGGCCTGGCTGCGATGTACTGCCCCTTCCTTTTCCATCCCCATGCTGGAGTTCCCTCCCCATGGAAAGCCAGCTGAACACACTGGTTTTGCCCAGAATTAGGGGGGTGGCCTAGAGACGACCAGAGACAGGACTTTGACTCATAACCTGGAAAGGAGGAGGTTCACTGTTTTTGACACGGTTCAAGAAGTCACTGCAGCGATTTAGTCAGGCAAGAGGAACTGCAAACAAATCCCCACTAGGTATTGCTACTTCCACAACTGTCCAAGCAGCACTGGTGGGGTAAAAGCAGAGCAAAACAGCAGGAACTTCAGCAGCTGCCCATGACTTCTCGTTTTTTGAGGAAGGACAACACTGAAGAGCTCCTGGGGCTCAACTGATGAGGACAGGGCCAGAGCATGAAGCCCAACAGGCCTTGCTGCATATTTGCCTTTTTAAGTTCCATCTCTAATCCAAAGGGAGGAAAGAAGCATTTATGAAGTCAAAGAAGTAATCAAGGAAAGGAGAGCTGAAACAATGCAGATCTGAGTGACCTGAAAAAAACCACCCACCTCCTGGATCAATTTCTACCACTCTACACAACAGCAGCAGAGAAAAGTAAAAGGCAGAGAAATGTGTACCTCAAGGACAGAGTATATAGTGCTACAGCTGCTTTGGCCTGAAGACACCACCTTTAGACCAGCAGCCCAAAGAAAGTAATTCTCATAGCAACCATGACACTTAAGACTTTTCAGCCCTCTCCCTCAAAAGCTTTGGGTTTAACTTTTTACAACCTTGGCAAATATTTTAATCAACATCTTCCACGATAACATCTGCCTCAGACTGACCTTTTTGTGGGAGTTTCAGCAAAAAAATTTCTGTCATTTTGGAGGAAGAGAGCAGGTAAATAAACACGTAGCTTTGACTGTGCTAAATGTGCTGCTGCTGCTGTTACTAACTTACTGAGATATAAAAAATGGCTTCAGGCTCTGAAGCAAGCCTGAAAATTTGGCAAAAGGGTGTAGTTTTAGCTACTCTGTGAAAAATCACCCATATTTGGTTAATTTTAAATCCCTGGGAGGAAGAGAATGAGGGGGAATAAATCAGCAGCTAAAGCCTTTAGGCTTTAGCTTTCATCAGGGTAAATTTCACTCCTCAGTCTTCGACACAGCTGCATTCAGGCCACAGCATCTCTGAAAGGGTCTGCCCTCACAGGGTTCACTGCAGAACAAAAGACTATGCTCTAAGCAGCTTTGAGACTTTTTATTTCAAGAAACTACAGTTAGTAAAGACAGGTACGGTTATTTCAATGTACTCTTCTTTACTTGAATATGTACAGAAAGAAAGGAGACATACTGAAAAGTGAAGAAACACCTACAGCTTCTTGTTAGTTTGCTGGGTTTTTTTTGGTTTTTGGTTTTTTTAAGGAAGTAAATCCATATAAGCAGCAAAGTACAAGCACTTAAAATATCCCCACCACAGAACTTAGACGGGTAAATATTTTCTGGTAACCCTGCATGCCTGTATTGAGGATTCATGGTCTGCTGTTCTCTGAAGTATTCTTTTCTTTCAGGAGCAACCCTCAGTGAGGGTGACATTGCAACACCAAGTTGCCCTCCCTGTACTCCAAGGCACCTCCACTCCAACGTCCCCAAACGCCACTTCTTCACTGTCAGAATTCTTTGTTAACAAATTTCCTTTTTTTTGGTGAACTGTGCTTTTCTTTTTTTGTTTGTAAACAAAGAAACAAACAAAAAGCCAGAATGTAGAAAGTCTCTGCCAGAACTCAATTAATAAATAATGAGCATCAAGCGTTTCTGATCATTTCCTTCTGTTTGAGTCTCACAAACTGACAGTAGAACAGTGTATGACCCTTTACAGAACAATTTTACTATCACATTACATCCTCATTGGAAATTAAGCAACAAAAATTTGACATTTTGAATGAGAACGGCTCATCCAACTTGGTACAACTTTACCCACTGGGAAGTCCAGAGAGAAATAAGCTGTGATCCTGCTGAGCAGGATATGCAAAGCATCAATCTAGTCACACAGCAAACCCATGCACAACCTGCACAGACTTCCCCCCATCCTCCAACTTCTCACTATAGATAATACCTCTCAACTCACAGAGCCATACTGTTTTGCTGGCTTTTTGCATCACGTGGATGAAGACATAACTTGAGCTTGAGTTCAAGCAGTGCCTCAGGATGTGTGAAGCCAGAAAGGTGGGTAGAGAAGGGCAGGAAAGGAGAGGAGTAAAGACATCCTATCCTGCTGCTGTAAGTGGAAGTGTAGGGACAGGAGAAATTACTTTTTTACCCAAAATTGGAAAATGGAAATAACAGGAGTTTAGAGAAGGGGAAGGTGGTGATACCTGCTATAAAAACGTATTTGATCACCTGGGAAAAAAGGAAAAAAAAAAAGAAAAAAAAAAGATGACCGGAAAACACCTTTTGCCACAAAGACAGTATGTAAGAAGAGAAGAAACACACATACAGAGACAACTACACAAGCAGTTTCCCCCATTTTCTTTAAAAATAGCGGCCAGGAGGATAAATTCCCACTCCATTCCTCTTGGCAAAACTTTACTTAATGGGAATATGCCAATTTATACCAGCCATACACCTGCCCCTTTCATTTATAAGATAGAGAAGACAAACCCAGTATTAATATTATCTTTTTATGTCCTGGTGTTCCTGAGTACACCATCTGTTTACATTTGGAAACTGCAATGAGTGAGGTGCCTGCCATACATGCTAAATTGCCAGGATTCACGAAGTGAGCGGAAAAGTCAAGGTTTCCATGACTTCAGCCCTAATTTGACTAACACCAGCACCAAGTGATCTCTATCCAAAGCATAAACACATTCCTTATAAACAGCTGAAATGCCAGTACTTTAAAGGCACAACTGTTCGTGTTTTGTAATCGCTCTAATGAATAAAATTCAATCACTTCTACAAAGAAAAGAAATCTGTTTGTTGACACATCACTGAAAGGAAGCAAATAATGGCTCACAATACTAAGAAACCTGATGACAAATGTAAGGGAAATTACCCTTTGAATAATTTGTGCATGACCCATAAGCTTTGGTGGACTACAAGGAATACAAAATCAACAGTTCCATTTCGCTGTCAGAACTTTTTTTTAATAGAGATGTACTTTTTCTTAAAATGTTTACTTACTCTCTTTTTAAAACATTTTAAACTGCTTTGGGTGCAAAGGAAAGACTGGATTGGACCTCCTGGATGAATCACACACACAAGCTTACTCAAAAAAAAAAAAAGAAGAAAAGAAAAAGAAAAAAAAGCAAGCAGACAATAAAATTTAAAAAAAGGGTAACTTTCCTCCCCTGCCTTTTAAAGATACTGCTGTCTTCCAGACAGAAAGCGAACGCTGCATTCAAGTAACAGAACATGGATTTCTCTTAGTAACTGCAGCTACAATGGTAGCTAACTGCTTATACTGCTTCCATCCTGTTAGTGTTATAATTGTCCAAAGCATTACACTCAACTAAACTGCCATAATTTCTGATAAACAGCTAGTTTTTTAATCTAACAGAAAAAACCCACCTTCAGAATTTTACGCCTCTCCTTATTATGCTTCTTTGGCACTAAGAGCCTTGAAAAGCAATACTGCTTCCCTTCCCTTCTATGTCTGGCATCCCTTTCTGAAACCAAAACACTCTGATTCAGTGGATGCTCTGCCCACTGTTACAGATAACACAGCTTTTCCAAATCTGAGTCTCTTAAGGACAATGCAGGATAGCTTTATTTTTATTCATTCATTAACTAGTATTTCACTTAGTATTTAGTAAGAATTGACGTTTAGCATTTTCCTCTGCTGTATGTGGAATTTGCAAGTGGTTACTGCATATTATACTGTCCTAGTTTGAGGTAAAATGAACCAATTTTCTGTTTTACAATTTTACTTTTTTAGCTGGGCCTCTTCTAACTAACTAAACTGTCGGGAGGGGCCCGGGAAGACATGCGGCCTACTCAATATGAGTGATAAAGCAAGCTCCGGCGTTTATTCGGATAGCTCAGATATTTATACACTTATTGTAAATTATGCCTACTTGTCACACACTAATTGGCTAGGCTTCTAAAGATTACATGTTCATATACCTCCTACTTGCAGTTTCTGCTTCAAGGTTCTCCAACATTCCAGAAGGACACTCTCCCTCTCTCCTTGTTTATCATTCTCGCAGGGTCTGTGTGACCTTGGCTCTTCTTCCTTGTCAGTGTAACTTGCAGTTCTCACTGAGGCCTACTGTGGCTAAAATCCTACTTATGCTAAACACTTAGGCTAACAAGAGGATTGCTTGTACAATGCTTCCATGGATCCAGGGCCCTGCTCCCGCAGCCATTCTGCAACACTAAACTCTGAAATTAACAGCACATTGTTCAGAAAACTGTTCCGTCTCACAGTGGTAAGACCTGATTATACCAAGGAACCGTATGCAGAGGCCCTTGTTTATACTGATTGCTACAACAACCAAGGCTGAGTTATTTGGTTATTTGCCCCGTTGGATGGTCAGAAACGGAAAAGCATAGAGGGGTCCCACCTGCAGGGAGGAGCAGACAGGACAGGTGACCCAAAACTGACCAACAGGGGTATTCCATCCCATCCGTATCATGCTCAGTATAAAAGCTGAGGGATCAAAGGGTCAACTCTCTTTCTTCGATGGCCGATGTCCAAGGAGGACCCTGCCTGTTCCTCTGCCTTTGACCCTGATCCGAGCATTCCTGACTCCGGATCTGGAATCCAGCTCCTGTAGACCACCAAGTCCAGTCTGGGACTTTTCCTGATGCCTGCTGGTGACATGGTCGTCATCCTGGGACCTTAATACAGTTTTGTATCTATTGTATACTTTTCCCCCCTTTTTTTAAATTTTCTTTTTATTATTTGTTATATTATTATTATTTATGTTCATTAAAGTAGTTTAGTTTTTTTCATAAATTCCTGAATCTCTTTAATTTCTCCCTCTCCTCTCTTTTTCTTAAAGGTGGAAGAGGGGACATCATCTGTCTTTTCTGATTGGTCAGAACCATGACATATACAAAAGTGATCAAAATAAATGGCCTGTGTTGTCATATTTACTCATACATAGAGAGTGTATCCTAGGTAAGGGCACATTTTGCCTCTCTTGTATTTTCATTATAACAAATAAGGCATAAGCATGAGAAGTCCACCCCCCTGCACAGACACAGCATGCTCATCCATCCCTCTGAACGGAAACAGCATCCTCAGCAGAGTGGTGGCAGTTAGAAACCTGACTTTACCAATTCTTATCTCCCTATAGTGACAAGAAGAAAAAACTCCTGCAGAGTCAAAATGCTAGACAAATTACATCATTCAATTCAATCAGTTACTCCTCCTAGGTTTCAGCCAATTTCACTAGAAAGCAACTTTTTAATAGCATTATTAAGGTAGCACACCACGATTTACTCTTACTCGTTGTTCTTCAGCTAAGAGTATTTTGTCCCTCACATTTCCTTTTTTTGCTTAGAGGAAGGATGGCCCAATAAAAATTTAATGAGAAAAACCAGCACAAAATCCAACAGCTCTGATTTATAGGGTCACATGAAGAGATTGGAAATGTCTAAAAATCCAAACACTCCTTCCAGTCTTCCTTCTTGGTCATTTACTATCTTGCATATTTTCCTTTATATCCTTGGACAGGCCAACCATATCACACTTACTTGCTCCGATGATATACAGTTTCCTGCTATATCATCATCCCATACTTCCAACAGTTGTGCATGTTCTTGTTACATCACAATCACATATAAACACAATAAACTGTCAGAACAAGAAAACAAATTTCAGTGTGCAGCTCTGTGGCATTTTGGCAAGTTTAAGAAAGACAGGAAAAGAGAAAGAAGGAGAAGAAGAAAGGAGAACAGGAAGCAAAGAGAATTCTGAGCAGCATTTACTCTGTCAATGTAGGAAGAAGACAACCAGTGGTTCACAGTAAAGCTCAAGAAATGGAAAAAGCCTGCAACAAGCAGGGTTCTGTGCAATGATCTGGGGTGCTGAGCACCCACTGCTCCCACTACAGTTGCAGAAAGCAGATCACTGCCTCACTCAGGATCAAGCTTTCTGGGTCACAGACCATGGCATTCTGTGCAGCACCCGGCACCACAAGAGACACACCAGTTGTTATCCACAGGTGCCTCCAAGCCCCTTCATCACCACTATCACATGCAGAAACACATGCTGTGTGATGAGGAGGTGGCCACACAGGCACAGCATCAGTCAGCTCTTCTCCCCGACACAGAGGTCAAACGCATCAGCAATAGAGAAACAGTTGTTTTAGTCATACAATGACATGAAAGTCACAGAAAAAGTATCAACTTACCACCTAATGGAATTAAACCCCAGTAATCGTCCCCTTTCCAACACTCTGAAGGAGCACTCAGTATCCTCAGTAACTTAACTAAGTCCTCTACAAAGTTACTTCTCAATATTTGCAAAATATTCCTGGAAGTTTTTCAGATATTATGGGAACATCTGAGTGTATGTGTTAACCTGCACATCTAGCAAGCCTGTTTCTCTCATTGAAATCAGCTGCCCTTAATTTTAACGGTAGGAGAACCTGGACTTTTTTCTACTGCTGCGCTCCTTATCAGAGCTCTAAAAATGTCACACCTTTATTTTATTAGTCAAAGACGTATTTTATAAATTAACAATAAAAGCATTCTCATATGTGAAGTTTTTTGGCCCCTGTTGCGACTCTGAATTCTTGAAGGTCAGATAAAGCAGCGCGTAGAAAGGGAGAGAAGAAAATGCTCTGCAATATCCTTTTAAAGAGCCTCCACAATAAAAAGACAGTAAGTAGCTGATTTGCTCTGAGGGCAGCCACGAACGCTAAGACCACAGTTAAATGAAGGCAGTCATGAAAGGAGCAGCAGCTCGTCCAATACTGTATCTACATTAGTTAACTCTTTTTGTGATTCAAGTCCAAGACTTCACATTGTTCTATTTCCGCCCGTTCCTCTGCTCTAGATTCCCTTTGTGACACTTTTATCAATGGAAAAATCGAGGGAGGGGTTTCCAGCTGGGAGCCCAACAAAAAAAACAGGAGGTTCAGTCTGGTTTTCTCACTTGCGCTGCAAGAGCCATTTTAGTGCCAGTAACAAAAGAAAAACTACACAAAGGGGGGGAAAAAAAAAAAAGAAAAAAAAAAGACATGACCTGAAATTATTTTATCATCATTAAAAGCTGCACCGCTTCTTTATTCTCTGGTATGGTTAGTCTCACACACTGCTGCAATAATCTGCTAGCTTAAACAGAGCTCCTTGCAAATAACCTACTTGTATTAAGGGATGATGTCAGCCAGAATTCTGGGGAAATAGTAAGAAAAAGTTAACAGCGCCATCAGTCAGATCTACTCTTTGTCACGCCCTTGCAATTTTTACAGATTTACAGCTGCAATGCCACAATTTAAAAATAGAATAAAATAGCCAGATTGTGTCCACTGCAAGAAGTGGGGGAAGCACACACAAACACCACAGGAAGGTAACTGGCACGCTGGGAGCCGTGCAGAAGGGGTTTCTGCACAAGCACAGCTACGCGGCTACACCTGGGGGTGTTGTTTCAGCAGTCACGCTGACAGCTGGGTGCTCACATTCCAGTTGTAACCTTGGAAGGTGGTTTTGAAAATGAGATCATTTGCACTAAGAGGATTTTCAAGGTAAGTCAACGGATAGATTTGGTCTCATTTAAGACCAGAAAAGACTATTAATCATACACTGGAACATTATGGCAGCACAGACCATTCATCTTGGGAGGTACTTCATATAATAACAACACAGCTCACATAAATGTCCGAGCACTGCTCCACACAGACAGGCTCCTAGAGCTCTGGAGTTACCTACTGTAGCTATTCTCACACACCACCAAGAAGCCCTGGCCACCACCACCTTCTCAAACAAAATGACAGATGCCATAAAACCTTCAGTAGGCAATTATCTGGCCATTGAGGGCTCTGCAAGTGTCCTAAAGACAAGGAAAGTATCTTGCACATAGATTGCATGAACGAGATGGCTGATCAGAGCACAGTGTCTGTAATGGCTCTGCTGAGAAAACAATCTTTAGATAGAACAGAAATCGAGGCCACTAATGTCAGAAGGCAGCAGCTATCATCAGCCCAACTGCCTAAGCTTGGCAAAGCTGCAAGAGGACCAAAACAGAAAAAGCTGAAAGGAAAATACAAGGGCAGAAAATCAATAGCAAGGGCTGTCTGCTTAGAGAGAGAGAATACTTCAACATGTACCTTGTGATGAAGGTACACTGACAGTCATCATCACCAAACAGACTGAGAATTCAGAAGGCACCTGAGAGACTATAGTATGGTACCCAAACTCCAACATAGTATATTTTAGCCTCTTGAACAAATTTTAATAATATTTTCTAAAGTTCACATGGCTCTCAGATATCTAAACCATAAAGATAGTGAATCCTAAGGACTGACTGCTAGCATCATCTGAATCTGTACCACAGACTTGTTACGAGGAACAGGTGTTTGGGGGGATTCAAGCACTAGACGCCTACCCTGTAGATATGCCTACCATGGGAATATATCAGGCAAGAACGGGTAAAATACTTGCAAAGTCTGTGATGAGACTGGTGGAGAAATGCTTTCAAACCTAATGCCAAAAATCTCAAAGGTCTTTTAAATAGGCTACTGTAAACCCAGTACTTGCTCTGTTTCACACTGAATTTTCTTACTGCTGGCTCTGTCCTTCCTAAAAATATATGTGAACTTCACAACTGACCATGGAAACCCTACAGAGCTGAGTTGGCTCCAGCTCCAACCATTTAGTTTATTGTCTTCCACAACATAGAGTAATTCTCATTAAGTAGTTGAATGTGAAGAAGCTGAGTAGAGAGTAAAGGAAATGTTTAAGCCAAAACTAATCTAAGGGGTAAACTCTGTGCAAAAAAAAATAAAAATAAAAATAAACTTGTTTGAAGTGATATATGTCACAGACAAAAGGGACAGGAGGAAATATCCTTGAAAGTATTTCTTCTCACCTCCAAATCTAGAAATCAGCACATGAGTACATCACATTAATCAAACCCATCAAAGATCTCTCTGTATCGTTTCTGATTGCCACTCTACCCTGTCATATTTTTGTGGTCAATGTCTGAGAAAAACATCAGGAAAGGAAAAAAAAAAAAAGCAAACCACCACACTCACAACTCAAACCTAACAATTACAAACCAAAAATCAAGGTGGGGGAAAAATCATTTCCTTTCCCTGCAGGTAAGGTTGAAATCCTGAAGCACTAGATTTGAGAATAATTAATTAGAGATCAACAAGTTAAACAGCCTAACAGGATCTTTTTAATCTATTAAATATATTTTGCTTTAATCCCATTAATTTTTCAGAAATGTACTATAATCTTTCTGGTTTAAAAGGACTTTGTATTCATTTTTTAATGGAGAGTATTTTTATTCATCTAATACATTATCCTTTCAAGAAAATTATCATACTTGACTATGAGTACTTAATGAGGCACTAATTAATACTCCTATTTCTCCCCATTTAAAACTCCTTTGAGAAATGTGGTCAGAAACCTGGTTTAATGCACATGACACCAAGAAGGAGGCTGAAGGGGAAAGAACCCAAAAGGCAGCTGTCCTCTGCAGAGAAGGGAGACATCTCCTTTGAAAACTCAAGCCCAACAGAACAGCGGCCCCTCGGGCTGAGCCAGCAGCTGGTGCCAGCCCCCTGCCTGGCTCAGGGGGCACAGTGGCCCAGCAGCTCGCCCCTCTTCTCCACAGCTCGCGAATAACGAGAAGCAATTCTCTCACCTTTTGTTCAATGGGAGGAGATTTAATTTTCTCACTCCAGTCAGCATGTGGCAGGCAACCTGCCTGCCTCTTCTTGGGAACTGAGTCAAAGGGCTTGTCCTGTTACAGCACACCTCTGAAGCCACCTATTCCCTTGTTTCACTTCTGCCAAGTGCCTTGACATGGTGACGGGCAGCACAGAGGTCCTGGCTGAGCCACGGCACCCTGCCAGCCACCTCACACTGTCCCCATGCCTCACCAGGGCCACGGCAGGCAAACTCAGGTTGCAAACACCTCCCAGAGCAGGAGCAGCCGGTTTCAGACGAGAGGAACCGAGCGCAAGCACTGCTGAAAGCTCTCAGGGAAATCTGCAGACACTCACCCATGAACTTCAGTTCTAGGTTTGCTCCACATTGTATACTAATTGCAATTATCTAAAGAGCAACTCCAGGATGGGAGGAGGGGAGGAGAGGAAAGCTTCCTTTTGGCACAGCTTCTTCAGAGTTCAAAGGACACATATGGCCTGCAAACACAGTGCAGGGGATAATGTAAAATTAAAGGAGGGACGGGAGGAAAATGAGAACGCAGCAGGGACAAGAAGTGTTGTTCCAGATCTGCTTGACTGGAATTTTAAATACAGAAATAGGGGGCGGGGGGGAAGGGGAAATCAACAAAAACCCCACCCTTATTTTAACTCACATCCCAACAGAGGGAGGGATCGTGGGAGGGACCCCATCTGAAGAGAAGACCTCCAGGGAGCCCTTCTGCTGGGGGCAGAGACCCCAAACCCACAGCTGGGCAGCAGGACCTAGAGACACTGGCCAGAGAGCAGGACTGGAAGCAGGCAGAGATGCAGCATCTTCAGAAGTGTACCACTGACACCTCCAAAGAGACAGGAGGGCTCTATGTCAGAATAAACACATGTACAGTACCAAACCTGCAAGCAGCAACAGCATACATCTGCCCACAGAGTGAAGCAAGAATATAAAGGTGTCTGAATAGCACAGGTCCCAGTTTGCCTTGCAGTGCCCATGCAGCCATGCAAAGGGAGCCACATAAAAGTCAGCAGCCTGCAAAACGGTGCTGTGCCCACGCCAAATCCCAACACCTTCTTGTGGCAATGTTCTTAGGGCACATACCAAAGCCTACCCTTCCCACTGCAGGGCATGTCAAGAGCAGAAATAAACAAATAAGCATAGCAACAAAAAAACCCCCCATCCACAACAATGCTCAGTCATAATTTCTACATAATTGTTGCACAACAACCACCCATAATAAGAGAATGAATTTATAACCACACACAAGCTATATTTACCAGTGGACTGGTTACAAAGCAAAACAGCAGGAAACCACAATATGTGTCTTCGTATTAGCTCCGTAGCGGTGGTGCAGAGCAGGGCTGCTGGAACAGCAGGGCGGGCTGGGCAGGTGAAACCCAGGCACACCAGCTAAAGAGGAGCACAGCCCAATGGGGATGGAAGCTGCATCCAAAAAGGCACAAAAGATGTCACCAGGCGCTCAATGGAAGCTATGTAGAGGTGGGGCTAGAACGACCTGTTTGACTACAGAGTTAGTTGACCACCCAAACTAAAACTGAAAGGAGTCTCGCATCCCAACTTTCCCAGCTTCTTTAAATTTTGATCTCTAGAGAGAATTAAAAAAACCCACCAAAAAAAACCCCAGAAAGCTGACAAAAAACCTGCCCACCCCACAACTGGAAGTGCAGTGCCCCCCCTGCCCCCCACCCAGTTAGGGCCCAGGAAGTGAACTGTATCTGCCCCTTGAGATGAACAGCCATCTCTAGGGAGCACTTTGTGCTCCTCTCCTCTCAGCTGTTTAACAGATGACCCCCCCAAGATGGACACAATTCAACACAAACCGGGACAGCAGGATGGTGCCTCAAGAGGGGGCCTGATGAGATCAACAGCTGAAGCCCTGCTCACAACTTTTTATCAATGGAGAGACTTGATTTGAGACCATCTACCAGCCGCCATGCATCACTCAACTCAGGGAGCCTTCACATCTCCAAACACTGCCTTTCAAGTAAATTTGGCCAAAACCACCTCGCAGCTTGGGGAAGTTAAGAGAAGTGCAGCCGGGCCAACAGACTCGAGGAAAGCCAGGCAGCACGCTCATGAGAGCCCCGTTTCCTCCAGCCAGTGCCTCACAAGCAGGCAGCATCCCCACCAGCAGCAGCAGCGCCCGGGACCACCTCACCTCTGCTGCCCATCCCCACCTCCCCCCGTGCCAGTACAAACCCTCATGTTTTCCAGGCCAGTGTGAGAGAGATGGTGAGCCAGATCCGGGAACAGATCCTGCTGAAAACATACCTTTTTTTTTT